>CM055110.1:44373185-44484367 GCA_029204225.1 Diphasiastrum complanatum | reverse complement strand
ACCAGGTACAAATATTTCTGGAATGGCCCTACCTCGAGTAGGATTTTGGTAATTGGAATTGATAAGAAAAAGGTGCTGACTCAACCAGGGGCAAAATATTTCTAAAGTGGCTCAGCCCCTACATCAAGGAGCATATTTTTTATTGCAATCAATACAGACATAACTTCACATCAAGTATCTTTCTACAACAGGATGACTACTTTCCAGCTGCTACCCATCATTATGGTTCTTGAACTGCCTTCGACTGAGAAGGCCTCGTATGGAAAGCAGTAAACCCACAAATATAAATTCAGATCCTTTCAGCGTTGGTCACAATTCATGGGAAAGAACACTCAGAGAGGCAGGTGCAGGTAACAGCACATCCAATAAGCTTCTTCAGTAAATCTTAATGAGTATCTTGTATCAGACGATCGCATTTCCTTCTACTTTCCAGCAAGACAACCTTCTGACTGTTTATCATCAGTAGCTGTAAGTCATGACTACTTGTGTGAAATATGGCTCTTGCATTAGCTTGATCGAGAAAAGGCTGGTTTGAAACCTATTAAACAAGCAAAGCATGCATTTTTTAAGACCATTTCAGGTAAGTTTGTAATGTTGGCAATGGTTTCCACAGTAATCCTGTACACCCATAAATTTGAATGCTGCCCGACGATTGTTTGAAATATGCCAAAAAGCACCATACTTGTGTCAAAAATTAGATTTGTATACACAATATAAAACACACAAGGCACAAGGGTAGAAACATGAAACATACAGCAGCCAGTGTCCAGCCCCTCCTCAAAAATTGTCGACAATATGCATGAACACCTTACTACTTGATTTTCAAAACACCAATGTGGGACTCATTTGTTCCATGCAGGTCACAGATTTGAACCTCCAGATTCCAATCTCATAATCATGCAACTGCGCTTACTCATTTGAAGTTTTTTTAGGTACATTGTATCGTTACAAGCCGTACGGTACTACAGTTGCACATGGATGGACATACGGCCGTGAGTAAATCGAACATCAATACGTCTGTACACATACGGATGAGAAACTAGTGCATGGGTAAGAAATATAAGTTCTAGGGCACATTAAGGGGAGGGGGCCTACTCTTGCAAATGGGCATGACGACATAGGGGGGAGGCCTGCTAGATGGTCCTGCCTCGAGACTAGAGGGCTAATGTCCAAGCTGCTGCAGGCTAATGCCAAAGTTCCTGTCTTCAGGGCGCTTGAGGCCAAAAAGATGGATCTTCAACCTCATGACCGTGCTGAAAAATGCTCTCTCACAATATGGACTCTAATATCTACATACCTACGAACTAACATATCTGGGTTCAGCTATTGGGGACAGGACAAGCAACATTGCTGCTTGAATGGCACAGGAAAAGAGAGTCTGGATATACCTGCAACCAAATCCCTTCCTGTGTAGGATGATACAAATTAGCAAAAGGGCCTCAGGCGCAAAAATGCAGCTCCTAGACCTTGAAAGCATGGTGCATTGGGTTCGTGATATTTGATTGGGCTGGGTTTTCACATCTAGATTTCAATGTTGTCAAATATCGCACCTGGCAAGCTATCAGTTCCACATCAAATCATGCTAGCTGAGTTTGTTATTCCTCCTCTAGAGGTGGAAGCCAACTTCGGGTTGATCATTTATATTTAGAGAGCCATGGCATCTTGTAAAATAGCTGCAGCAAGGACAAGCATTCATGGTTGGCACTTACATCATCCAGAGGGCTCCATGAGTAAGGACATCATTTCTCTTGGTCCTCTCAAGCTTCAAGTCTACTGATTCCATTAGCATTTGACTCCTAACATCTACCAGCAGGTATCCACTCCTATAGCCTGCTGACTTACTTCCTTTTAAATAGGAGTCACAAGATAACCTTAGAACTCCAAAAAATAGAACCCCCCTACAAAGAGCTCAAGACATCAAACTCAACATGTACTAAATAATAAGCATCTTGGAAGGTTCTACAGAGCTAAACAGTTATCCGTATTTGCCAACTCTTACAAGACATTCAATCACGTCCTTACAATCATGTGGCCTAACTTTTAGCTGAAAATAGAGGCCTAGAAACAATATAAATGGGAGGAAAAACAGTGCAAGTCTCAATAATAGTCAAGCATGGACTGTTGTGTATCCATAATAGAGAGTGCTAGAAGTTTAATGTCTACTTGATGCTATGTGGTTTGCCATTTCTTACCCTCCGTGACAAAATTCATGTGACCCTGTGCTCTATTTCAAGTATTGAAAATGTGTACAATGTACTCCCACGTTATGCAATGACCATTTACCATTAAGTGCCTGAGTGGGTAGGGCCAGAGATCAATGGAGGGGGGCTCACTCAGCCCACCCTAGGTCGTGGACCTTAACATGGACCTATCTAACATACATAAGGTGTGGGTCAGGCTATAAATACACCTCAAGGTAGCCTAGCGACAATTGACCTATGGTGCCATAAGGTGAGGTGCAAGGAGCATCAACCTAGTTGTGAAGTAATACAGCTGGGTAAATCCTGTTATACTCACAAATTTTTAACAATAAAAATATCTTTGATAATAGATCCTCTATCTGCATCTTGTTTGACATGTTCATTGTCCATCATTCAAGTATTGTGGCACAAAACTCTAAGAACGATTTTGCATGCATATACACAGTTTCCTAGACTCTCTTCATCCCACAGAAGGGTAAAGGATATCTTCTGTCCTTATTCCTGATCCAAGCACTGTTGTATTTTTTGTCTCTTCTCCTTTTAGCTGCATACCCCTAGCATGTAGGCAACTGGTCCTATTGCAAAGGGAGGGCCTAGTCTCCATGATCAAGGACAGACGGATTACTTTCCTTCTTGCAGTAGTTCAATTTATGGGATACCAAAAAAGAAAAAAGTAGCACCTACTTCCAATGCAAGACAGACTTTCGCATGCAGCCCATGCTCAAGTGATGAGCCAGAGTTACAATTTGCCACATCCTTTAGCAAGGTGCACTAATCAAGGTTTATGGGACCCAACCATTTTAGCCTAGTACCACATTTAGGATCTTAAGCATTAGCCGTGCATCCTGGATTGGTATCACCAAACCTGGCTTATAGAGATAACCAAATTCAGATATTACAATGTCACTTTTTTACAATTTCTATGTCCTTTTTTACTTGCCCCATGTCCAGCAGGACTTGTTGGACGTTCAAATATCTTCTACAAATCATTGTTCATTGCCCAACACGTATTACGTTGGAATACAGCAGTATTGAAGTGGCAATTTCTTGTTTTGTCAGAGAAGGGAATAAAAGGTCTCTCAATTTTAGGCCCATTCCTTTTTGGGCTGAACACCCTTAGTGCATGTCTGAAAGCGAAAGATCAATCAATACTTTGAGTTAGCAAACAAATACAACATTACTGCAAAGGATATAGTTTCTGGGTCAATCACAGTCATGAGAACTAAAAAATACTCACCATATGCACTGCATATCATACAGGTTATTGTGCTGATCGCCCTCCTTTGTGAATAGAAGAGCAGTTTTCTCAGCAAGTTCTACCTGTTAGCAAGAAGTGATTGTAATCTCAAGCATACATTTACACAACATAAGGCCCTTGTATGGTACACAGTCATATTAAAATGTGAATGTCTGGGGGAAATATTTCTTTGATATAATTAACCTACGAGAAGCTGGCTCTCAAGCAACTGCAACTAACACTCTGTTCCAAGTTTAACCTATTTCCAAAATTTTGGCCAGAATAATCGATTACATGCAAATTTGTTTCATGGCAACCATCGAAACATGCGACAGGAATGGTATTCAAATCAATGTGCCTCAGTAATGGTGCAGATCCTAACTCCAATAACACAGAGCAATAATGGCAGACAATATACTCAAACAAACAATAAATTGATGAAAGGGATTGCGTGACGTCATATCATTCTGTATACCAAAATTTAGGAATCAAAAGATGTTATCAACCAACCTGATCAGCTTGAAGCATCCGCTTGACACAGTCACTATTTAAATAACGGTCCGAAAGGTCCATTGAACGAGCTTCATCTGCCAATGATGAAGCTACCAATGCATCTCCTGCATGTTTCATTATTCTTCCCTGCATTGGACACAAGTTCCAGAAAAAGAAGTTTCAACAAAAAACACCATAAATGTACATATCCAGAGTACGGAAAAAAAATATCAGAGTACTGTCATGCATAATGAGATCTTGACTGAGACAATACCATTTGTCATGGTGATAAATTATAATAAACCAAAAACCACTCTAAAGACATACAGTTCACTGGATGTCAAAACAGAGATTAGAAAAACTAGTCCACTTACAAGCATCAACCAAAAGCTGACCACCTAAGCATGTAGCAGAAATAAAATCTAAGATCCAGTAAGATCATGATCAGATGCTGGCTGGTCCATCCTAAAAATTTCAAATATCAGAGCTGATTTGGAGCCCAATGGATAATGCCATGCTATTTAGCTTAATCAGTTCTCAATGACTGCTGAGCTCCACATAATAGCCAAAAAAGTGGGAAAGTTTATTACATAAGATGGGACAATAGTAAAAGGTTTACAAGCACACAATTAATTTCACTAAACCAAGTGTAACAGCATGTTAAAGAAAATCAGATTGGATGATGATAATATGAAAGCCAACAATCTGATAGCACAAAAGGCTACCTTGATAAGATATAGATCAATTGCAGTTGGTGTATGACGAATTGCTTCATTAATTTTTTCCAAGGCGATATCAAACTGTCGCCTTTGGTCAAAATGCTGCAAAAATAAACGCTAATTAGCACTAAATTAAAATCCTGGCTCTCAATAATCAGCACGTTGAATCTTTATGAGATGTTATGAGCTGCACACACCTGTGCAAGCAAGAACAGAACCCACAAGATGGTAGATGGAGATTCCTGTTCCAAGCTGCACATGAAATGTACATGATGAATATCAAGTGAGACATGCAAGCATGCATGTGCAATTATTGCTTCAAGGATCATGACCAAACCACATAAAAAATATTAGTGCATCATCCTATAATTAAGGTGCTAGAAAAGCTTCAAAAATCCGCACCTAAGGTAGCGGATGGTGCGTCCGAACGTGCGTCCGCGTCCGGGCGCGGACGCGCCAGGGGTGCGTCCGGGGGTCCGGAAGCGTCCGCTTTTTTTTTTTCAAATTTTAGTCTTATTTAGTCTAAAATAAATAAATAAAAAATAAAAAAAGTAAGGGACGCGTCCGACCCCGCGTCCCGGGGTCGGACGCGTCCGGGTCCGGCCGCCGGACGCGGACGCGGATTGCCCGCGTCCGGCCCGGACGCGCATCCTTGATCCGCACAAACAAAGGCTTTCTATGTATTCTAGGCCGTGATATTTAAAACCAAGGTTGTCTACCACTAACTTCTAGGCAGTATTTTTTTAAGCCACCCAAGCAAACACAAAAAGTTTTCAGTACACCAACAGCAACGATAGATCTGAAATTTTTATCAAAAGGTGCCCAACATGGAATAACATCTCAATTTCGAAGTTGCCCCCCAAAATTCTATAATAAACAAGCAGTAAAAATGCTAAAGTTTGCTCCTGTTAGGTCTTGAATAATAACTAATGGACAATCAGACCTTAACCACTTCCTGTGATGCAGACTTCATTACTTCATAAGAGTCTACGCTTGCAAATAGTTAAAAAGAGCATTTAAGGTTGCCATGTTCACTATCATCAATTCAAGAAAAGGCCCAGTTCACAGAGAGTTATTTCACTGATGAAAACTCAAAAGAAACTCGGATTCCACAGAGACAAATTTGACAGACTTATGGCATTCATCAAACGAAATAGTCAATGTGTCTTGAACATGCTCCAATGGCCCTTGTAGATGAAGCTAAAAAACTGCTCCACACACATTACTTTTGCATGAAAGCAACACCTGGAAGGAAAGGTCCCTGTGCTCCGTAGTGAAAATTCAATCTGTGTCAAGAGCTCATCGATAATGTCGGCCTGAATCAAGGCAAACATGGAGAAATATTATACACGTTGACCTACATAATTGCCAGCTCTTCAACAAAGATTAAGACTTGATATTGCCAGTCTCAACTAAGGTACCTTGCCTGGATGCTTGTATAGTGGACGGAGATCAGTAAACAGTGATGGCACACCCTGAACAAAATGAGAAGCAAATACAACATAAAGATTAAAAGCCTTTTACATAAATTTTGCATAAGCAAGTATCTCTTCTTCCTGATTGCTGTCACCTTTATCTTATTCTCATATTCTACCTTCAATCCAATTTTACATGATAACATGAAACTAAATACGTAAACCTCAATCATACCTTTCTAAGAAAAGGTCTGACATAAACATCCACTGCAAATTTAAATGCGCCCTCCTCCAAAAAATCCAAAGGAATTCGCTGAAGACAACAAAACAGATTTCCAGAAAAACCAACAAACATCATTTAACTCATACTCTCAGACAAAGCAATTGGTCAGAAAAGTAACATCTTGGCTGACCTGGGCCAGATATTTAAAATTGTCTAAAAACTTGAAGCTGGAAGAAAGATACAATGGCCCACTAAGTAGGTTGAAATATCACTGCCATGTTTCCTAAAATGAGGAAACTTTCCAGTATCTACCTTTACTGCAGATGATTGTGGATACAGTTCTGCCAACTCCTTGTAAAGTTCTACAAGCCTCTCCACCCTGCCATCCTCAGACTGTGTCCCTGCTTGCCGTAATGACAACCCTAGTGACTTCTGCAACCCTTCATAGTAGCTGCAGAACTTATCCCTAGTTAGATCAAGGTAAATGAAAAGATTAAAAAAAGGAATGAAAAAATAGAGTTGTGTGACTTTTACCGGGAACAGTAAAAAACAACCCATTTAAATAGAAATAAGCTCACCCCAGATAGGCCCAGAAGCTCGAAATGAATCATAAGCAGAAAAAGTATGAAACCACTGAAGATTTTATTTGATTTTCGGGCAATAGATCGTACTTGCAGCTATCACAAGTTAGTGGTAGCAACAGCATTAAATTTCCTAAAAACAGGAAAATAGATGAGACTGCATCATGAAAGGCCCTTCAGCTCTACAGTATTTTTTGAGTCCTTGGATTTTTATTTCTTGCAGGAACTCTTGGATCTGAAAGTAGCCTTTTTTAATGAAACATTTCAGACTAACTTCACAATATTGACATAACCGCCAAATAGACTTGAACAAAATCAGATGCACTGCCAAAGTTAAACAACCATGACAAATAAAATGTTAAGGAGATGAGCAATTCACTTGCCCATAATTTTCAGGATTTATGTTCAATAGATCCTTGTACAATTCTTTTGCCTCCTCGAGACGGTTAAGTTGTAGCAAAAGTTCAGCCTGTTGCTCCTTCAGACCCAACTTATCAACCTACAACAGTGACAACAATAGGTCTATAAATATCGCACTTTTATATACTACCAACAGCTTTCTTCTAATATGTGCACAGTTCATTATAGATTCTCAAAATACAACATAATAAGACGCCATACATACATCAGGCCCTTAGGGCACCCTTTAGAAAGGATGCCAGGAATTTCCCAACGGTGATCAAATCTACATAACTGGCAATTTATTGGAGCCCAAGAACTCAAGTACAGTCTTCAGTCAAACATAGCTAATTTACTTCAAAGGGTAATTGCAATTTGCATCACATTCCTAAATGCTGCTTGCCAGAACATACACTGATCGCATATTAAAGAATGTGCCAGGGTTCCAGAAAACTGGGTGAAATGCCTGCTTAACTTGTTTATGAGTTATTTTAAGACAAGTATGTACTATGTATACTATATAGTAAATTAGTAATAAAATAAAAATGCTTTCAGGATAAACTCTATATTGGTGATTGCACATATATGTAGAAACTAGATAAATTCCTGACATTATAATGCCTTTTTATGTTGATAAAATCTAAAATCATAAACATTGGCCATAACTATATTACCTTACACTTCTAATCCCAATATATGCCTACGAATTCTGAAGCCACAAATTATCTAACTGGCCCAGTGCCCTAGATTATCGGCTAAAGTACAAAACATTGTAAATGACAACCTTAAAACGTCAAGGCATGTATATCGATTCGAAACCATGAATCTAAAAGTGGTCTATACATGTTCATCGGTAACCCAAAATAATATCAAGCTCATTGATAGGCAACAAAACATGTAGTACAACCTATATATGGTTTCAACCCTGGACTGTTTCATACTTTTGATTTGGCTTGTACATTCCACACAAAATCAAAATCCTCTTAGATATTTTTACAAAGACATAACTAACAAACAGCAGCTTATTCAGAACACTAGAGGACCTTCTGTTCAGAACAGCGTTCAAAGCAAGGTTGTTCCAAATGCCTAGGAACAAATGTATCATGCAATTGTTTGTACTATATAAAGCACACAAGGTACCTGAATGCATTTATGATGTAAGTGCAATCCATAAATATCAGTCACCGAGAAAAAAATTGCCCTCAAGTTTCATTTCATACTTACAGAATGAAAGTTGTTACCTACAGAACATTCACAAAAATGAATTATTTTTTGAAATTTAAGAACGTGAAAGGTTAAATAAAAACAACATTCCACACAATACTGTGTTTGAAACAACCCCATCCCATACACTACAAAACTATCATGCAATCACATGCCAAACTCCATGCACGATATACATGTGAAACCTATGTTTTACAAAATATCTGTTGGGCTTCATAGTTTATAACATATAGCACTTTAGTGCTAACATTTTCTTAACAAGTGCATACCCGTGTATTTTCCAGTAAAAACACATCCATAACCTTAAACTTGACATTTATCATGTGTTTATTTCTTCTAGAAGCCGTAGTAATTTATTATCCCTAAATTTTGATACATAGCAACCTAACTGTATACACATATACGCCTATATGACATTTGAATGGACATAATCACTAATGCATGAACCCTGTGTCATATGCTCAGAACCTCATTCCGACCAAAACGCGTCAGAACGCACTATACGTTCCAGAACATACTGGTCAGAATGAGTTTCAAATTTTAATAAAACTAGCTAAGAGTTTCAAAAAAAAAAATTGATGTTTTCTTTGTCTGAAAATTGCCTTTGTGTTGATCTATCGATGTGTTAGGTCTGCATTCCAAATCTTCTAAAATATCAAAACTACCCAACTGCAGAGCTAGGTTGATGTACATTTGAGGCAGAAACGATCAGCAATTAAATAAAAAATTACCCTCATTCAGCAATCGTTTTTTCCTACTACGATTGTCGATACCAGCTAGAAATGATCAGCCATTAAAATATATGTTCTAAAAGTATATGTACCATAGATGCACAGCGTTTCTGAAACGCATTCCAGAAACGCGGTTCAGAAACGTGTTTCTGAAATTTTCAAAAAAAATTCCAGAAACGTTTTTTTTAAAAAAAACATTGGTTTTTTTTTGGGCAATATGGGTTGATGAAAGCTCTGATTAAGAGCATCATTACTGTGTAGTTTGCCGACTGTTTCGGGTGCAGGATGGTCCAGTTCAGGTGCATTAATCCATGTTGGGTTCTGTCAAGGATAAAAATTCAATTCTAACCTCTAGCCTGTTCATTACGATCACAGATGGTCCCAATAAGTGTGTTTTCGCTCAAGGAGTTGGAAGACCAAATCATGAAGAGGCCTTACCGTCGGGGCCAGGGTCTACCGGCAGCCCCCGGACCCTGCCGTTGGGGTACGTTGCCCCCCAAACCCCCTGAACAGTTATTGAAAACCAGAGCAAATAACAACCAAATAGCTATTGAAAATAACATCTGTTTGTGCCCCCATCTACTGCACTTCCAAGGGTAAAACGCTGGTTTGACCATTGATCCCCTAAAAAACTTTCAGCCATAAGCTATTTTTCCCAACAACAAAAAAAAATTGGTACGATTCTGGTCTGAGTTTCCAAAACACATCTCCTCGGAAACACGTTTCTGTGCATCTATTACGTACTAAGAATATTCTTTTCAAGGTTCGTTTTGGAACGGCACGTTTTAGAACGCGTTACATTTTGGAACGGCCAACTATGGTCATGTATCACCACATACAGTAAACACTAGTCTTTACAACAAGTGGAGCTCCCAATAGCAAAAACAGGTTCCGGAATGGTGTTCTGATGCAACTAACAATTTCAACTTAATAGCCAGATAGCATGTATAAGGACGATCTCATCCAGCGCTTGATATAGAAATATCCAAAGGATTAAACTGCAAGAAGTAAAGTACATGGAAAAAGACAAGCAATATACATTACTCGTCCATAAAAAAATCACAAAGTTAAAATTTGCGCTCTTAGAGAAGTAACCATACAATCTTATGTTCTTTCTTATTTAACTCCTCCAATGCTTTCTCTGGACTTCCTGACTCGTCAAGCAGGGACACCTGTTCATTTAGACAAAAATCCGTGTAAGCTCTCACCACTGTATGAAGCACATACATATAATGTACCACTCAGAAAATGTAATGCAGCACTTAGAAATGTTCTTCCCAGGTACTACTTGGAAAATGCAACAATAGAAATGCCTATTCTAGAAGAATTAATAGATGGAGGAATTTTCTTATGCCTCAACAAATTTGCAAGAAAATCCACCAACTTGTACAGACTATCTTCAAAAAAATCTCTGCAATAACACGACTTATAGACACTGCATGAACTCCATATTACCCTTCTGAAAGGTCGTGGGTGGTCAACAAAACCCAACCATCTCAGACTTATGTTTCGAAACCATAGAGCAATTTATTATCGATATGATAGGACCTAAACTACAAACCTCTAAGTTGAGCAGAACAATCATGTTTTATGTAAGAATAGCAACATCGGTTTGTAACTAGTAGCAACGACTCTACCTTATACAGGAGCATTTCACTGTGCTCGTATCTTTCATTATCAGGAGGATAGCTATCCTCCAATGTGCCTTCATAAGCTCCCAAAATTTGGACAGCCATCTCAGGACTACAACAACAACAAAAATAAAATTCAGATGTTTTCCAGAGTTCAGCATGTACTTTCTGCATGATCTTCAGACTTCCAATGGCAAATTACACGAACGCACCTTTGTTTAACAAATATACCTGGATCCTGAACTAAATGATCTACAACATGAAAATTGAAAGCCAAAAAGTTTTCAAATATGAAAGAATTATTCACCATTCTAGCATACACATGTTCTTATTGAGTACCCAAACATGGAATTAAATTCTGAGCTTAAGATCTGCTTATGAAACTACTGACCTAAGAGAAAAATCAGCACGTTAACAAAGCACATAACAAGGAACACAAAAGTACTGCAGCACAATTCTTACAAAAACATTATGGATAGCTCACAATCAAGAATTGCTCTCAAAAGATCTTCATGATTCTTTAAGGTGAATTTTTACCCCGATTGTCTTTAGATTCTCTCGCTTAATTTCCTCAAGGTAACCACTCAACCATTTATCTACAAATGTCCACAATAACTCAGTGCCTCCGTCACTTTTCCGGGAACTCATGTATCCCATTTACATGTTACATAAATTTTTTGTCTTTAGCACAGTAGGAAGAATACCATGGAGATATTCATCATCACATATATTTTTGAGAGAAAAAATTCAAAAACACGTTCCAAAAATTCAAAAATTTTAAGAAAACTTGAACATTTTGCGAGACGGAACGAGCTTCAATGCGCAACACATATTTGTAGCAGTCAGAGAATGTCGTTCCGGAATCCGTATGTATGGAACATACATAAAGAACATGATGCAGCTAGTGTCCTTGATGTGATGCAACAAGATTCTACTTGTATACATCAGCCTTGGCAAGGATCATAGATGCATCCCATGTTCCGGAACGTGATCCAGATCACGATCCAGATCGCATTAAGGAAACTAGGATTAGGGTTTCCCAAAACGCCAAAAAAAACAAATTGTTGTTGTTTACATTGTCTCAATTTTTTTTGCTTCTCCTTGAAATTTTTTTAGGAAGACTATATAAAAAGGTGTTATGCCAGTTTATCAGCAGTAGGCTGTTATAACTTGTTTAATAAGTCTATGAGAAAAACCATTTTGGAATTGAAGTACTCATCAGTCTTAGTGCTAGTTGGGTCCCAAACTCATAGATGACGAGTGAGGATAAGGATGAACTTGTGAAAGAGGACTTAATGGCCTACTTTAACAATAAACTATCAATAATGTAGAACTCATAACATAGATAAATGAGCTGATTCTTTTCTCTGGAACTTGGATCCAACAAGTGGTTGAAATTCTGTAATCTTAGGTGCCTTCCCATTTAGTTGGATCGAGTAAGCTTGTAACGTTGACCGTTTACACTCCAACGTCTTTCTGGTTTGCAGTGTATCTCTATCTGTAATTGACCAGATAAATATAGCTCTAGCCTCTATGCAATGTTATTTTTGCCTCTTTCGAGTTTATCGATACGTTCTTTTGATGCGTTCATTGATGATTTCCGAGTTCATTTAACACTAACTAAACTATCCAAAAAAAAAAGATGCTCCAGAATGTTTTTTCATTCATCAATGATGATAAACTTGATTCGTATCCTCAAGAAGTCGCTTAATATCAGGCTCTTGTATGATAGCCATGACTGATACAAACTTAGTTAGAAAACATTCTCGGTATGTTTAAAGATCAGTCCTTCAATGATTTTTCTTCTTTCAGATCTGAATTTTCTTTCTCTAGGGCTCTAACTCAACCAATCATACCTATAAATTGCTCAACTTGCTCCAATTGTGAGCAAAAGTACACAATCAAATGTTTGATGGACTCTGCAACATATCCTAAACTTAGAAGGGATGAGTAGGTGCAACTTGGGCTATATGGTAATGTGCCAATGAGATGGTACCTGTGATCCTGCTAGAGCTTCATAGTAACGATGTGTATATATAATATGACAAGTTAGACATGGTCAAGGTAACACCATTGAGATTTCAAAAAACATGAGCTGTCTGAGCATGGAACAACCTTTAAGATTTGAAGCTTGGGTAATGGTTAGACATGTTTACATGGCCTCCCTCTAATTCATAAGAACTCAAACTCATAGTATCCACAAGATCAAGTTTCAAACCCTGATCACATTACCAAAATGAATTACATATTAAGGACGATCATAACCACACCCCACCCTTGCCCCCCAAAATTGTCTAACCTGAAGAATCACCCAACCATTCAGAACTGACATTAGCAAAAACAACACTTGCTAATCACTGCACAACTCTAGTTTTGTGTCCACAAAATGCACACAAACACAAAATTCAGGAATGAGCATTGACAAAGAGCAGAATTTTACTTCAAGTTTATGTGTTGAGCAATTGCGAAGCCAATCCAGTTGTTTCGATGATTTGGCTTCAAAGTTAGAAGTTGCCGTCGAGTTTCCACAAAACCTACCAAATCTCGCATTTGTGCCTGAAACAAAGAAGAGTTACTTACATTTTCTGCCTAAACTATGATCCTCTTCTATATAATCATGCAATTAAGAAAAAGCTTCCCTTCAAAGATCATGTGATATAAGAATATAGGTAGTCAAATAAATATTTGGTGATTGAGATTGCAGGACACATTAGAAAAATGGGACGTGCTCAAAAAAATACAAAATTTCGTGCAGTCGCAATTGTTCAAGTAAGAACACGGTGAGCTTGAAGATCGCTGAATGTACTTTTGAAACTCTACAGTTTGCTGCCTTAGCCTCTTCAATCCAAAAATGCAAACTCAGTTTTGATGATCTATCAGAGAATCAGGAAGCTATTTCTTGTAATCTAAGGTTGAAAACCTCCAATAGAGCAGTGACAGCTAGTAGATATATGAAGATGGCGAATTTCAAGATCTGAAAGAAAGCAAAACGCCACAGGAGGAAATGATAATTTAAGTATGACTGGGAGCACCCATGAAAATTTCAATTCAATGGTCATAGGACCTAGCAGACCTAAAATATGTTACACAGAAATACCAAACCAGTAAGATGTTACTTTACACTCTGGAATCATGAAGTCAAAAGAAAAATGACTAGCCACTGTACAAACTCAGCCTCTCTAAGTTCTTTTGCAGTAAAAAGGTCTTCATAGGCCCACAATGAAAAAGTCGAAACTTGCAATTCTGAAGCTTTTTGATATCCAAAATTGGAAAACAGACATCAACAAAACAACTACAGATCTCAGGAGATAACACTGCCAATGTAACTCTTAGGGACACAACATTTTAATAGCTGAGATCCCAGTTCTCAGCTATGATTGTGACCACACACGAAACAAATTACATAAAAGAATTGTAAAAAACACACCACTTGAAAAGATTGACTCTCCTAACGGCCATAATACATTTGGAAAGTATGGAAAGTCTCCCGCTCCAAGATTTCTTAATTACTCATAGCTAGACTTCTATATGCAACATGAGATTATGCCATTTACCAAGTAAGGGAACTCAACTGGCAAAAGGAAAAAATAGCCTGAAGAAGGGATAGATCACAAAGATTTTGACTATTATACCATTTACCCAGTAAGGGACCTGAATTGAAAGAGGAATAAATAACCTGAAGAAGGGATAAATCGCGAAGAATTTGAATATTCTCTGGATCGATCCTAAGCGCATTTCGGTAGCACTTGATAGCTTCCCGATATTCGCGATCAGAACGATAAAGCAGCCCATAGACATGCCAACATACATGGCTCTTCAAATCATTCTGCAAAAAAGATTCAATCATAGCTCTCAACCATGAGGCAATGCTGAATCTAACCTTAAATCAAAACTAACCAAAACAAGAAGTGAAACATGTTAAGTCACCAGGAATTCTCAAATCGTCCACTTTATGATGTGTTAACATTGACAAGACGCACTTGACAAACACTGAAACTCCAAGCTTATCAAAAAGTATGTTGAGCTATAAATAAGCTACTTACAGTAGACTCTGATGTAGAGAATCAAACTTAAAAAGATTTCCTATAATGTTTCGCATACCTTGAGACCTTTTCTTACAAGGTCATAGGCCTCTGTTTTCCGATCCATGCAATTCAGAGTCAAACCCTTCATTGCTAACGTCTCTGCAACAAATAGTTTTTAGTAAATGAAAAACAAACTGATTATATCAAAATAGACAAATAATCTACACGGTTTACACTCACAAAAACTGTTTTATGCTTTACGCATAGACACAAAACTGCACATTCATGTGCACCCATGTTAACCTAGGCTTCACACTTATCACGGAGCTCTGGTCTATGTTCTTCCGTTCCTAGTTGGAGAAGTAAATCAGCTAGCTAGAAAAATTGTATAGAGGCAGGATGAACAATGAAAGATAATGTGACCTAATAACTGCTTCTGAAGTGTGTCAGATAATGGTTTTCTTAAACTTGACGACCGTACTATCAAACTGTACAATTCCTTCACATCAAATTTTTGTCTAACTTCTGAACTAATGAATGATAACACATAAACTGAAAACGAAAAATCTATAAATACCTCCATGATCAGGGTATTTTTTCAAAATTGCATCTGCTGCCTTGAGTCCCTTTTTATACTGCTTGGTTTCATATGATTTCTGCAAACCAGACAGATTTTTCGGCTCAGATGAACATGCAATGCTTAAATGAGTAGCCAAATTGAACACCATATGGCAAGACAGAACATATATACCCAGTCAATTTACATGCAAGTGATGTCAAAAATGATTTGCATCAAAATTGCAAGCAGCCTTGTGCATTCCATTGTTGAGAAGGTCAATAACATAATGGCATTCCTTATCTTCTAGTAAAAAAGGTTCATAAGAAAGTTATCAGATTTATATTGCTTCTAGCCCCTCTCTTTTCACAAAAAAGGCTATTAATCTAAGAGACCAGATGTGGAATGCGAAGTTGCCAAAAAGAACACTATTATTGGAATTTATGGAAAGAATATAAGCCACCAAAGAAAACTAGGTCTACATGTAAACACGAGACCATCAAACTTCACTTATTATTATTCTTCTACACGTAATTACAAAGTCACCAAATGCAACTTCATTGACTTTCCACCAAGCCCTCAATTTTCATCATGTTCGTGAACATTTTTGGGCTGTAACATAGAGAACTTTGTGGACCTTAAAGTTATGGGTATGGGGATGGTAGGAATTGTATAAAGAGTGGATGTGTATAAAGAGAAAGAAAGAAAGAAACAAAGCTTTATTAATGTCTTTTCCGTGCCCATATTAGACAAAAAGTACATATCAAGTGTGTGGAGCAAAGAGCGTGTAAAACGTCTCCGATAACGATAAGAAAATATGAGATGTAACTAGTAAAACAACTAATCAATAGCTACCAACATTTAACTGCTAGTAATTGCAAATGACAAATGTAACTATGATGGTGGTGATGGTGTGCGTGATGTGCCGCCATCATAGAATCATGTAACTATGATGGTGGTGATGGTGTGCGTGATGTGCCCATCATAGAATCATCAATCAAATCAAATCAAATCTTGCTAAAACATGATGTAATGGAGACTGCAGCTGGGGGTAATGTGTGTTGATGACATCGTCTAGGAGGTCGTCTGTGAAGTGTGTGTCTCCTCATGTCAATGATTCCACAAGCAATCCGAAGGGTATGTCGTCTCACATCTCCATGTCGGGAGTTGTCATCAAAATCACTATCCTCTGAGTCTGGGTCAAGACGTGACCTCCTGCGGGGAAGAAGGATGTGATCTGGAGCTGTGCGTCAGAGTGACTAGACTGAACTGGTTGACATAAATCCTATCGCAGAAATAGCATCTCCTTGATCGTGAGTGTGACACAACGTGGATCCTCATATGCTATAGTCACCCGTAGAGTGACTGGTGCATCTCGAAAAAGATAGCAATATCTCCCTCTGATCTCATAGTAAGCTGGACATCCGAATACAAAATGTTCCTTAGACTCTATCTCGGATAGTGAGCACATCAGGCAAATCCGCTCCTCTCGTGGGGTGCTCTGAAAACGCACTGTCTCAATCTAATGTGAAGAGAACTTGAACTTGTAGGAAATCATAAGCCAAAAAGCAAAGCATTCAACATATGGAGCTCAAACACACATGAAGGAGGAGATGGTTGGTCGCCCTCCTTAGAAACTCTTGGCACTCCAAGAAGAATGGCTCTATGCCTACATACACAAATAGTCAAGAAGATACATGAATATATAGGTAGGACCCAAGTGTCAAATACCTAACTTCTTCTACAAGCAACAGTAAGTCTAACCTAACTTCACCAACAAGCTACTTAATAAAAAACCAGTAAACCCCTACTAAGTTTGGGTCTTTTTATTAACAAGGCCTATGGACCCACGAGTTTCTACATAGGGGCCCAAGTCTAACTTAAAGTGGCCTAAATGAAATAACCAATGGTTACACAAATCTCGACCTTTTGGGTCAAAGTAACCTAGAGGTTTTTTATTAACATAGCATATCCAAACAAATATGTACAATATCATCCAATTAAGGACAATATGAGAGATCAAAAATCTCCAACATGGAGTAGCTCTCGAACCAAAAGAGAGACAATGCAACCTGTTGCCCAAACTTCATGCCACCAAACACTTCGAGTTATGAGCACTCCGAAGTAGCCAAAAAAAGATCTCTACACAAGTGGAGCACCAACAATCCGAATCTCCACCCCAATCATGATCAACATAGAAGAGAAAGAGAATACGTAATGATGAAGTATCAAATACAATAACGGGTAGATGCATACTCCCTCCATGGTGGGCAGCCAAGGCACTCAACAAGTCGACCATCGGACTTGTCTTCAAACTTAGATACCCACTTGATTCCAAAAGTTTTCTTACCATGAGGAAAATCAACAAGATCCAAGATCTTGTTCTTAAAAAGAGAGTCGTACTCTTTTTGCACTGCGTCCTCCCAAACCTTATTTCCATTGACCTGCTCACATAAAATAGGCATTGCTACAACATCATCATGAGAATTTAGAAATAAGTGTAGAATTTGAAAAATCAACATGAGGTACTGATTTTAAAGAGGCGTGTGTCTTCCCTTCATAGTAACACTCTACTTTGCTGTCCCGCAAAGTTTCCAACAGCCGCCTTGGGGCTGTTATGGGCTGTCCAACAGCCTTACCTTTCGCCTAACCTCTTCTACAAGCAACATTAGGTCTAACCTAACTTCACCAACAAGCTACTTAATAAAAACTAGCAAACCCCTACTTCTAAGTTTGGGTCTTTTATTGACAAGGCCTATGGACCCACGGGTTTCTACATGGGGGGCCAAGTCTAACTTAAAGTGGCCTAAATGAATAACCAATGGTTACACAAATCTCGACCTTTTGGGTCAAAGTAACCTAGAGGTTTTTTATTACCATAGCATATCCATTAACATATTCTAAAAGAACTGACCCCATATGAACTTCAAACCATGTGATAATCCTGAGTCTAAATAACGTGGTAGAACTGGGAACCCTACTGTATCCAACTCCAAGAAGTGAGTCTGATAATAGTCAGGTTTGACCCCTAGGTGGCTCGGCTCAAATATGCTCTGTACAAGAACCATTTGATGTAGTCGTGGATGCCTAGTGGAAGGTCCATGATAGAAATGCCCAATGTGTCAAGTAAACAAGAGGCCTGAGAAAACCATGATAGATGAAAGCCTTGACTATGAAAATGTTGAGATGAACTAAGTGTTGCCTGTGTATATCATTGCTCATCCAATGGAAATAATCGAACTCTCTAAATGTATGTGATAAGTTGAAAGATGGGAGCAAGCTGAATGGGTGGAACTGCAAACTCAGCCAGAATGATCTGATGTGGAACGGAGGGCTTAGCCCGTATCATATGTGATAACATAAGGATCTGCAGGCGCGAGATACTGGCCCAATCTGATGAAGAGAGACCTGTACACCATGCCTCTGCTGCATATAGTGTGGCTAGATGGTAGGGGTAACAAGAGTATCAAAAAGCTGACACTTACTCGGGGCATCTCAAATGAATCTCCGAAACATAACTTCTCTAGCTGTATAAGGGAAGAATGTCCTTTCCCAAGCCTAGTTGTAGCAGTCTGTCTCATAGAAAATATAGGACTAGTAAAGAGGACACCTAAGTAAGTGTAGGATAATACAACCTATAGTGGTTGTCTGTCAAAGATAAGCTCCTGTCATTGCATGAATGACCTGGATGTATTGAAGACCATAATCTTGGTCTTCGAAATGTTAACCCTCAAACCTCACAAAAAGCATGAAGATTGTCTAGCTGTCTTTGTAAGCCCTCTCTAGTCATAGAAACTAGAGCCACATCATCCGCATAAAGAATCATGGCAGTCAAAATGTCACCAAGCCTACAATGTGTGCCACCGCACTGCTCAATGACTCTCTCCAGCTCATCTATATACAATCCAAAGACTGTGGGGGAGAGGGAGCAACCCTACTTCACCCCAATGGTGCTCCGTATCTGATCTGAGATGTCGATATCACTGCGAAAGCAACCCAAGACTCGCTCATAAAGTACCATCACTACCAAGAGGGTATCAGTGGAGAAGCCGAGGTCTCGTAACCTCTGGATGAGAAGAGAACGTGGGATAGATTCAAAGGCCTTCATGAAGTCCACAAAACAGCAGTAAACCCTCTGTCTCCTATATCTAGCCTCCTCAATGATAGCTCGAAGAGTGAAGATGTGGCCTGTAGTGGAATAGTGAGCTCAAAAGTCTGCTTGGCCCATAGCATGTAATCTCCTGATCTCTGCCTCAGAACTTATCGCTGACTGTAGAATAGTGCCATACAGCTTTGCAATAATACCAATCATGATGTTACGGTAGTTACCAGGGTTCATGGGGTCACCATTTTTGTGAATGGGGTGGATAATGTTAGTGCACCAGGAAGATGGGAAAGCAGAGACAACAACACGATTTAGTAAAGTGGCTAAGATGGGAGAGAGTGGAACATCACCTGGATCAACAATTTAGATTCAAGGTCCTCAATATCTCTGGTACGATGAGTTTTTAGTCTTTTAACAGTTGCGTGGATCATGTCGGGAGTGAAGAAGGTGAATTCATTTGGACGTGGGGAAATAGATATTGGTGAATCAGTAGGTATAGTCTATAGTGAGGTGGCATATGTGGTCCATGCCTGTAAGTCATGGGGAGGAGGAGCACGAGGAATGAACGCGTGCCAAAAGGCACCAGTAGAAGAACTATGTAGGGCGTCGATAAGACGTCTCCCTTCTCATTCTTCAAAGGCACACTTTTTGCGACGAAGTGTATGATGGAGATCTCTACGAGCAAGGCGAAGAGCAAGCGGTTCATATAGACATGCATGGGCAACACAAAGGTGTAAAGAGTGACACCCATCATCAACCAAGGAGGCCAAATGGGACGAGAAGAGTTGGAAGGACGCCGATAGGGCTTCGATGGGAAGGATAATGAAGCAATAGTATGAAGTGAGGTGGTGAGAAAGAAAGTCAGCTTGTGTTTCCAGTGGGCTATCATGGGGAAATTGGTGTAATAAGCAAATAAGTGTCACTTGGTACGTCTCGACACAGGTATGAGTGAAAGTAAACTCGACCTGTCTTGGAGCGGTTCTGGCGTTGAAGTTACCAGTGAGAAGAACATGCCCCCGATTAGCAAATCTAATAATATATGTAGAAAGATGAGAGAGAGAGAGAGATGCTATGTCTCTTGGGTACCAAAGAGTATATAAGAGTATGATTCGTAACAATCGAAGCGCAAAAAACCAATTTTGTGCATGTAATTGATTTTCATTTTAAAACCCGTCAATTATCAATAATCCTCCCAAGATTGATATCCTATGGATATACTTTTTTTAAGCATATTGTTAAAATCCAAATGTGTCTGAAAATCAAAGGCCCAATTATCAATCTTAACTATACTAATATTCTAAGGATAGAGGTATTTCAAGGATCCAGTAGAAGAGCTTTGATATTATGATTTTCTTGAACAAGTTTGAAGGGCGCTCGAACCACAATTTTCTTTTTGGTTAGGGCTTGTTTGGGTCCCCATATTTGCATGGAAACCCTTTGACCTCTTCTACAGCCTTAGGGGACCAAAAAACAAGGGTCAAGGATTTCCAGGTTTCAAATGTGTTTGAAACATCTATGTGTCAAATAAGTTCGAAAAAACATTCAAACAAGTTAACGTAATCATTGTCTTTCCATGACACAATGACTCAAGAATGTCCTAGTGGTTGTTGATGGAGTAGTTGCATGATCTAAGGAAGTCTGAGAGGGTGTAGTGTCTTGGACAAAAGTCAACAAAGATTTTGGAGGATGGTGGCCTAATGTTCTATAAACATCATCCCTCTTAACCTCTCTCCCCCCCCCCTAAGTGTATAAGGCATCAATGTGTCAATGTAGCCCTTCTCTAGATGTGAAACAACATCATGTGTGTACTATGGAGTTAAAATGAAAATAAAATCATGTAAATACCATCCATGGCCACCAAACTACCGTATCATTGAGTCCAACTCGTCAATATAGAGACCAAATAATAAAGGTGAGAGCAGCCATCACTACTTCACACCTATGGTACTAGAGATCGTCTCAAATATCCCTCCAAGGATCCAAAACATCCCAACATCTTCTCATGAAAAGTCATAAATCGCCAACATTAATTGATAAAAAGCGAAGATCATCTCTTGTAACATCAAAGCAGCACACCGCCAATCCTCATATATCATGATAGATCTAAGTTTGATTGGGTGATCTCAAAATAAGAAGTAGTATCAATCTCTACTCTCATTGTGTATTGGGCACTTGAAGAGAAAATGCTCTTCCAACTCTACTTCTCCAAGCAAGCACAATTGGCAAATCCAGTTTTTCTGAGACATGCCCTAGAAGTGACCAATCTCTATCTGTAGCTAGCGTGAAGCAAAGAGCATGTGTTAATCTGAGACGAAGGTATTGTGGTGGAACAGAACAATGTCTCCATGGGAATCAATCTCGAGGAAATGTCATCGATAAAAAGCTAGCTTCAACACCCAGCACTCCACTTGTGACTCGAGGCTCTATGAAGATATGATTTGTTGATCACCCGTCAAACATATGCATGAGTTCCCTCTAGGAGATGAGATATAGAGATGCCAAATGTGTCTAGCAGTTGTGATGTGAGTGCCATGATGAGTAAAAGAGGGAGAAAGAAAGAAGGAAAATTAATCCCCTAGAAGGTGTGGATCCACTGCTAAGGAGAAACTATTAAGTGGAAAGATTGAAAAGAGAGCTTCAGCTCCCAAAGACTTTCAAAAGTTCTAGGACCCAAAACAAGTAGAATTTCAGCCAAGCTAAGATGGTGAAAAGGACGTAAATGCCTGCCTCTTCATGAGATCCTTTCATTAAATTATCTTAGTGCATAGCTCCTCTACCATCCCATGTTTCAATATCTTCACTCACACAATCCTTTGGCCCTTCACCCATCATTCAACATTCATTTTCAAAAGCCACACGCTTCTAATTTTGCGGGCCTAAATTAAAGATTCAAAGACCCAAATTTATCTCTTCTATGATAAATTTCAAAGCTCTAACAACATAATTGTGTAACAATCTATGAGTCTAGCTACTATATGTAAGCTGATAAAATCGCAGATATTAAGACCCTTTTTCATGCACAACATCATTAATTCATCATTTGTGCAATGAACATCTCACATGTGAGTAAAGTGCTACTTACTGTTCACGATCTAAGTGTCTACAATTTCCTAACTTGGTAAAAGTATCTTTAAGTTGTTAATTGGATCAACGATTCACTAGACTGCAATACTCAATTGTATCTCAAAAAAGGAATTAAGTTCCCTGAACAGGTAGAGAAGGGGGGGAGGGGCATCTCATTCCCTCAATGCAGTGTCTTTGAATTGCATGCTTTTGTCATCTCTGATTCTTTGAGAAAGTCTCTTTAGAATGCATTTTGTTACTTGTGAGATACAAGTTAAATGAAACACAATATCAACATTGTTTTAGGTTATGGTGTTACACACACCCCTACGAGTATTCGAAGTATGCCAAAGTTGGAAATACCTGTATGTCACGACTCACAAAAGATACGGTTCAGTAAGAATATGAATGATCTTTACATAATATCGGTTGCTTGTTTTATTTTTACACATTAGCTTGCTTTGGTTCAAAAATTTGTACCTACATGTGTGGTTGTGGAACCTCACCTATTCTTTGTAAGTTTTTCTGTGTTTTATGTAGCTAGGTAACAAGTTTTTCCAAACACCAGTGCAACTCATTTAGTCGTAGTATACAGCCCATACACAGTCGAACACCTTCCCGTATCAATACGCATATCAATACCCTTACAGATACATGTGCAGCCATGCACAAGAATCTGTGTCCATACGAGTAATTTTTCCAGCTATGAGGGTTGTAGTACAAAATGACTACATTACTTGTAGAAAAAACAAGAAGGAAAAACTTGCATCAAGCAAAGACCTGATTGGATCTGATCAGTGCTAGAAAAATGATCAAAGTAAGTAATATAACTTTTCAACATTATCAAAAACATGAACATTGATCCAAGGCAAGATTAGAACAAGTACAACCCTAAATTTCTCACACCCTACATTTCCATGCAATTTCGAAGCAAGAACATAGTGTATGCTCACAATCAGTTGTGCATCTTTCTTGGCAACAGGTCAGACAGAATAAAGCTAACATCTTCTCAAACCAAACAGACAAGCTTTGTCAAAATCCCTGCTCCAAAAATTTCATAATCATTTCAGGATTTGTCTAAAATTTGATGACGTGAACCTCATCTGTGATTGGCACGCATTCTGCTACTACATGACTCTCAGATTTTTGGGGAGTGCTTAAAGACTAGATAACAAAAGAAGGTCAATTAACAAGAATATGTCAATGCTCTACAGAATCTGCTCTCAACATTTTCTTTTAAAGCTACACAGCACTTTTCATGACTCCTGAACCTTTTCGAAAACATTCCGATAAGTCGGTATGCAGGCCACTGTACAAAATGAAATTCGAGCATAAGGAACATACCACAATGAGTTTAAATAGGTTGGCCTCCTTGGGAGGCAGCGACGCCCCCATGATTGCCTTCCAGATATCTGCCTCAAATCAATCTAGTTGATTCCATTGTAGGCATACTCCCTCGATCTCCCAGAAGAAAACTAGTAAATTCAGGTGGAGCAACACTGAAGTGCAAGTGTAAAGGCTATGGATTTGCAATTACTTGAAAAGCTAGAGTTTGAATGATCAATAACCAAAACTCAGCAAACCAAAAAAGAATGTAACAAAAAAAGCATCAACGAGAGATAAGGGTGTTGCCTCAATCCAAAGTTATATGAATACAATAAGGATTGTAAAAGAAAACATATGAACAAAACCCTAAGGTCCAGCGACTGAAGAGAACATTATCCCTGCCTAATGAAAGAACATAATTAAGGATTTAACCACTAGGACTCCTGACCTGTAGGGTTGGAAGATACAGCCACTGGAATTGTGTGTTTAGCTTTTGAATGGAAATATAATAGGGCACATCAAAGGGTCATGGTTCTAAGTCTAGCAAAGCAAAACGTTCAGAATAAAAATATTAAACTTTGAAAATAACAAAATTTGCGAGCACTTTGCAGAGTCAAGAACTGAGATTGCAGCAAATGCAGAAACGATTGGCAAGCCGAGTCGTCGAGAACTTGGTCAACATAAAGCGAAGTGGCAAGCAACGGTATGAATTGGTGATGCCATTACACAAACACAAATAAACCTAATACACAACAAATGCTGCCGCTACTGATACCTAACAGACGAGGAAAAAGAAAAGACGGAAATGTAAGTGTGCAGAATAAGAATACAGAAAACAAAGCAAGGGATGAAGGCAGAAAAGCAGGGAAGTATGGATTAGCTGCTAGTTAAAGCACGAAGAGAGGATAGGAGGGGAAGGGAGGGGCGAGTGGGCCATGAAAGACTGGTACTAGAATGTGCATGGAAATGCGAAAGCGAGGAGACAGAAGAGAGGAGAGGAGAGCGTATGAGGATAATGATGGCATGTGTGAAAGAAAAAGCAAAAAGAGCTGATGAAAAGTAGCAGCAAAAACAAAAGGAAAAAGGCGACGAGAAAGAAGACGAAGGTTATGTCGCTGTGACCGTGGCAATTGAAGGGTTAGGGTTTTGGGCGCCGTCTCACCCATTCATTTCTGTTTTGGGTTTTGTGTTTTGTTATGTTGTGTTGTGTTTTGTTGTGGTTCCAAAGAAGGACAAATGGTGGTTTGTGGTTGGTTAGTTCTTATGGAGCTATGGGCTTGCAGTTAGTTGGCAATTGCTAATCCGATGGTTGTGTGCCAAGTGGCGGGCAATATTTTAAGTTATTAACGACTGTATAAAAATAAGGTTGCTATCACTATATGGGATAGAGTCAGCTTCAAGTTAGGTGGACGGTGTCTTTGCAGGGGAGACACGAGAGCGAGAGCGAACTGCAACATTGTCTTACAATGTCTAGGATGTATTCAGCTAGCAAGATGGATCTTCTCTCTCTTCTCTCTCTCTCTCTCTCTCTCACACCCAGAATCTAAAAAACCCTAGAAAACAAAAAATTTGCAACCTCTCTTGTCTCGCACTCCTCTTTTTCTCTCCTCCAGCGATTTTATACCCTCTTTCTCTCTCTAGAAACTTCTAAGCATGTGTTCTTTCTAGAACTTTAAAGCACGTGTTCTCTCACTTCAATGGCTTTTCAAATGCCCTTCAAAGACGTTTTAGGGCAAACGTGGACCAAAATGTGTACATTTACATTCATAAGTAACATTTGATATGTGCATTTTTTTTGCTAGTTGAGTTATTTGAGTTCATGAGTCACACTTTATAATGTGCACTTTTTTTCTAAAGCTAAGCTATTTGTTAGCCCTTCATGCTCTTAACAACAGATCCCCTTAATTGGTCTTCCAAGAACATGATCTGATTACGAGATCGAGTCTCATTCTTGGTATGCAATTCTTCCCATAAATCCTTTGCGTTCGAAATTGATGTAAGATCTAGCATTATTGTCATGTACTGAAGACGCAATAATTGCTATAGCTTTGTCATTTTTTTAAACTTTATTCTCGAAGTTCTTTGCCATGAGTAGCTACTGGCTTCTCCTCAATTGGTTCTACCCATTGCCATAGACCTTCGCCCTTCAACAAGAGTGAAGTCTTTAATTTTCAAATCAAGTAGTTTGAACCTTCTGGATCCAATATCGTAGTGATCTTAGCTTGGATATTGATGAACGACGACATTTTCTAATTCTAAATAACCTCCAGATAGCGGCTTGCTGATGGATGTGTGAAGAATGTTGAGAGGGGTACGAAGATACGACTGTATCGACTCTGATTCGTTCTGATATCACTGTATCAGCTTTGAACCTGTATCTCATACCATTGTATCAGATTTAATTTTGTATGCTCTGATACCACTGTAAGAAAAATAGTAATTATTCTTCCACAGAGAACACGATGCAAGTTTGAATAAATCAAACTAATATCAGTGTCTTCAATTGGGATTGTATCTGATCTATGTACTAATAGAACATTATTAGTTTTGATTGAATATGCGTGCAAAAATTATGTGCGGAAGTAAGAGACATCTTTAGGCGTCTTAGACAATAAGAAACTATTGATCAAAAATGAATTTTTATAATTGAATCATCGATATACATCTCTTGTTGTTTTATCTCGTTGTTGTGTCTCTGATTAAGTGAGTAATTACAACGAGTAGTGCACATGTATCTATATTGCTACAGGACAGGTCTTTTGGCCTTTCATTTATAGGTCTTTGGCCTTTCAATGTTGCAACAGTAGATATCTAACCGTTTACGACGGTTGATATTCAAATAGACGCTTTGTTTCCAGGGTCGAATAAATTGTGTTCGTGAATTATTCGCGATAGTCTATCTCTTCGTCTCAGTTTCGTGTTTCGCGAATTGTTAGTGACACTTGTCTCTTCGCGACTTTTTCGTCTTTTGCGAATTGTTCGCGACAGATGACAATTCTTGAGCTTGAAAAAGAAATCTAGAATATTTCGTGAACTGTTTGAGATAGTTTTGCGACAGGTGAGCCTGAAGCCCAGTCTAGAAGATTTCGTGAATTGTTCGCGACAATTTCTCAACATCTGAGGTTTGAACAAGAAACATAATATTTTGTGACAAGATTCTGTTCGTGAATCTTTCGAGCTTCAACAAGAAAGCCACGAGCTTCTACAGGTAACTGTTTCGCGAATCTTTCGAGTTGACTACTCGAGGTTGATCACGAATAAAAATGTTTCGAGTTCACGTTTGTTTCTTATCCTTTGTCAAGTAAACTACGCGCTTTGTTAGTAGAATCAAGATCTGTTTGATTAGTTGTTCTACATGTGAGTCATTATTGTGAGGGAGCATGAATTGGTCATGTACAGTGTGTGTTTAAGAATGTCGTCGCTAGTGCATGAATCGTTCTAATTATGTGTAGAACTACTTGTGATTTGTGGACGCAATCACTCAGAAAGAGAGCTACTTAATAGTCACAAATGCAAGAGATTAAGCTAGTGACTAAGGTGTCATAGATCACCATGCACTGAGCTGAAACAATAGCATTCTTGCGATAATAGAAATGAATGGCACAATAAAATATGTACATCAAATAATTGGATGGACAATACATTTGTACATAGCAGCAATATCGCTATGTGAATCATTGACATAGAAACGTCAGCTATTGTAAATATAAATCACTAACATAGAAATGTCAGTTGTTGTTATCTACTACAGAAAGAAACGTGAATCTGTAGCAGAAGGCCACATTGTAGAATACTGCAAGACAATAAGTGATGGAAGGCGGAAACATCACAACAGTAATACTACATGAATCACTGACATAGAAATGTGAGTTGCTATTGCCTGCCGCAAGAAGAACGTGAACGTTGAGCAGGTCCGCCTCCCTTTTTCTTCAATCGCTCATTTACATATATGGCAGCTGGAAGATCTTGTGCTATCTTAACTGTACAATTACAAGATAGTTAACAGCTGCTAAACTGATCAATAGATCAGTTCATTGTTGGAGCGTGAAGGCGTAATGGTCTGTACTTGGAATCCTTTGTAAATCTGTAGACGGTCGACGCAACACTCCTTGGCCTTTTGGCCTTTGCCTTTACTTAAGGACAACTGTCGGCATTTGTAGGGCACCTTCGCAATTTTAAAGGCAAGTGCCGCAATTTTTGCCTGTCACAAATTGCATGTAAAAATGTAGTGTCGTATTTTTTGGCTGTCAAAGATTGCATGTAAAAATGCAGTGTCGCATTTTTTGCATTTGTTGCTTGTTCAAATTTACTTGTATTTCTGTAGATTTTGCATCTATCCCCTTTCTGGAAGTGTCACAAAACACTTAGCCGCTCCAGATGGCCGGAGGGCAAAAAGCCGACAATGTCGGAAATTTCAGCGACAGTGTCGGATTTTTCGCCTGTGGAAATTATTGAGTAAAAATGCAGACGTGACAACACGAGTAAAAATGCAAACTTGTTTTGCCAATAGTTCTGCAGGAAGGTAATAAACAAATCCTCATTACTAATTGAATTTCAAGGAAATTCCAACAACCGTAGTGGTGCTTGGCGGTTTGCCTTAGCACGTAGAAAACCGTAGCGTTGTAGTTCCCTTGGTCCTCATAGTTTTGACTTCGCAGTGCTTAACGACTTGTTGCCTTAGCACATAGAAAATCGTAACTGCTGCCTTTGGTATGTTGCGGTTTTGTTGCTGACTGCATTTGGACCGCATTTGAACCAAAAAAAAAAAAGGTCCAAATGATGTTGAAGAGATTAAAGGTGGCCACGCCTTCAATGTACTTCAGATTCTTGACATTCGAATGTTGAAATCATGATTGGTTACCTTTTTATCCGGATTATGGACTATGTGCAGAATCCCGTGTATTTTATCAGGTGAAAGTCTGCACCCAAAAATAGACTGGTTTTGCAGGTCTACGTCTGTGTTCAAAAACACGACAAAAAATGTAGGTAGCAAAACAGATATTCATAATTCTTGCAAGTATCAGATGAGCAGACAATAAACCAAGATAGGTATGATCCTAGATCAATGATAAAAAAATATGTAGGAAGAGTGTTGAATAGATTGTTTCACCAAGGAGAAAACTGGGAGATTAATTTCCAATAGTCCCCCTTAAGGTCATGATTGGTGCCTTGGTGCCTTTATCAGGTTTAGCAGGTTAAAGAATTTGTGATGCTTGATCTTGGGAAGTGCTTTGGTGAAGATGTCTGCAACCATTTCTATTGTGGAACAATATTGAAGAATCACTTGTTTTGAAAAAACCTTTTTTCTAATAATATGATTTTGGATTGCTATGCGCTTGGACTTGCCATGAAATCTGGGATTCAAAGACAGTGAAATACAGCTCAAATTGTCACACAGATTGGTGGTAGCATTGGACTAAGTGTGATGTAAATCATGAAGTAACAGTCTGATCCATATAGCTTCTTTTGAAGCTTGACATGCTGCAATGTACTCTGCCTCCATTGAAGAAAGTGCAACTGATTGACATCCATTTGATGCATCTAGAGGTCTTTCGTCGTTGCTAACGCAATCAGAGTCCTGATTGACTGCATTTTGACAACAAGATCAAAAATCTCTTGGTAATTCACTCCTTGGACTTGAGTGAATCCTTTCGCCACTAGCCATGCTTTCTAAATTTTAGCGATGGAACTATCAAAGTTGATCTTCTTCTTGAAGATCCACTTGGTATCTATAACTCTTTTGTGAGTGGGAAAGTCGACCAGTGTCAAAAGTGAGTTGTACTTGTTTTCCAGTGCTTCTTGCCACTTCACAACATCCTTAGAGTTAGGTACTTCGGCCAGGGTCTCTGGTTCTTCTGATGAAGTCCAGAATAATTGAGGTGTGTTTTCACAAATGAAGTCAAGAAGTCCTCCTAATCCAAAGGTAGTGCCTCCAAAGGTCCTCCAAGTAACCTGCAAGCTCCAAGATGCTCCCCAACTTCAAGCTAGGATGCCTCCGCCTACAAGTAAGGATCTTCAAGCCTCCATGGATCTCTCCTCCACCCATGTCCCTAATCTTAATCACAAAGGTACATAACAAGTGGCCTCAAGTATTCGCCACCCAACCATAGCTAGCTAGCACATGCAATCCTGCAACTTGGCTAATCTAGCACCCCCTTGCTAACCAATAACTAATCACAAACATACCACCACAAACCATAGCATACTTAAGATCCAAACCCTACTTATGTCCCATACCATAAGCAAGATCCAAATCCTAAAAGCACACTACACACAAGAAAACACTCTATACACTGGTAGCCACCTAGAGCATAAGCATAGCAAACAAAAGAGATCTCTCCCCCTCTCTATGGGCGTTCTCCTCCCCTCATATAGATGGCAAATGGCACCCTCCAATACACTATGGAGTTCCATGCACAACCAATGAGAAAGAGAGGGGCCTAGGGGAGTTAAAGAACCTTCATAGGCTTATGGAAGGTCAAGAGACTTCTTCCATAACTTATGACTCTTTGAATGCCTTGCTTGTGGGAATTGGGAACTCAATGGACACCTTGGAAGTGTGTCCTCCTACTAGGCCCCATTGCCCAAGTTGTGCTTGTATACTTTTGGTCCAAGACCAATAAAGTGATATGGTTCAAGGTTGAGGCCCAAAGTTTAGAGAAATAGCCAAAACACCCACGGTAATGACTTTCTAGCACCTCACTAGGTTGCATACCTCCGACCAAGGCATAGACACCTACCTGCCCTTATCCAAGGACACCAATACCTTAATCTAAAGGCACATATCCTTAATCCTAAGGGCACCCCTTATCCAAGGGTAACTTGATTCCATACCTCCGACTAAGGTATAGTCACGTGTCTATCCTTATTCAAAGGCACCTATCCTTAATCCTATGGGTACCTCTTATCCAAGGGTAGCTTGCCATTTAGCCCCCAACACTAAATGGACATATAGGAGTCACTGAAGTACTGCTAGCTACATAGGTATGTAACATGTGTACCTCTCAGTAACTGTTCGAGTCCTTGATGATCTTTGAACAATAGGTTGACCAGGTTGTGATGGTGTTTCTTCTTGAAATTGTTCAAATCTGTTCGAGCTAGCCAGGTCTGGTCTGACGACTGGTGCAGTTGGCTGCTCGACTTCCATAGTTGTTGCTATAGGTTCTGTAGAAGGAACATCACAAGTGGAAGATTCTATGTTGTGTAAGATAGGATGAAATGACACAACATCATCTGTCAATGGCTGTTTGAAGTCATATAATGTATCTTCTTTGAAGGCCACATCCCTAGAAACAAATGCTATATTGGTGGATGGATCATAAACTTTATAAGCTTTATGCTCATTAGGATAGCCAATGAAGATGCATTTATTTGACCTCTCGTCTAGTTTCTTCCTAAGCTTCTTAAAAACATGAACGAAACGTATACAACCAAAGATTTCAAGTGCTTGACACTAGGCTTGCATTCGTGCCAAACTTGATAAGGAGTTTTGTTCTTGACAGCTTTGGTGCTGAATCTGTTATGAACATAACAAGCGGTGGCAGTAGCTTCTGCCCAAAATTTCACAGGTAAGTGCGATTGGTGTAGCGTTGATGTGGCTGAATTGAGAAGCGTTCGATTTTTCCTTTCCACAATATTGTTCTACTGAGGCATGTAGGGAGTTGCAAATTGCCTTCAAACGTCATATTTAGCTAGATAGTCTGACATCTCGTTGGAGATGTATTCGCCGCCACCATCTGTTCGGAGTGCTTTCACCTTTGCAAATGTTTGGGTCTAAGCCATGGCCTTGAACTTCTTGAAACATTCAAAGGCTTCTGATTTGTGCTTAATGAACATGATTGTAGACCATCTAGAGTAATCATCTATGAAGGTGATAAAATAAATGCTTCTCTTAAAGATGGAGTTGGCATTGGACCACAAAGGTCGCTATGTACAAGATCTAATACATGTTTTGTTTTGATGGAATGTGATTTAGGAAATTTGCTTCTAGAGTGTTTGCCATAGATGCAGGATTCACAGAAAGATGATTTCCTATCAATGAAAGAGGGAAATACAATCTATCAACTAAATTATTACAATGCATGTAAGAAAGTGATCTTGTATTCACATGTCTAAATCGACTATGCCACTGAACAACATGATCGTTTACATCACATATAAATTTTCGACCCTAGTGCAGGTATTCAGAATTGTATCTTCATCGAAGATTGTACACTATTCGGATGAGAAGGTAACAGTGTAGCCCTCGTCAGTTATCTTGGAGATTGACAACAGGTTGTTAGATAACTGCGGCACATGAAGAACGTTGGGAACAAAGATAAAAAGATTGTTTTTGAACACAATCTTGATTGTCCCTTTGCCTTCAACGCGGATGGTGCTTGAATCTCCGATAGACATTCCACACAACGTTGAGATCAAACTTACTCCTACCAATGCAACATCCACAATCATGAGCAATTTTTGTCTCCACATTTGAGTAAGTGGATTCAAAAATTGTCCTACTCCAAGTGATTTGACATAAAATAAAGCTAGGATCACAAAGATCCACTTTCTACACTTGAAAATGCTTGATTTGAGATAGAAACCACTCCACTCCACATATAATTGATGGCGCCCTCAAATACACCTCTAGATTTAGAAAATCCGCCAACTTTAGCTTGTAACTTGATCTGATACCATGTAAAAAAATAAGATCCAAATGACCTAATTATGTCCCTTTGATCTTTGGCAAATTTGGAGATGTCATTAACATTTAGATATGATATTCTATTGTGTATGTCCGTAAAACAACTGTACAATAGTAGTACTCACATGTGTGAATTTATACACACGTGTTTGTCCGTACAACAGCTGTACATAGTAGTACTCTACTCAACTTCTATTGATGAGAGAAAAATAGTGTCATGCTTCTTACTAGACCATGAGAAACAGCCATTTTCAAAATTGAAAGCATACCCAGTAGTTGACTTTCTATCGTCTATATTGCCAGCCCAATCGGCATCAACATAACCTTATAAGCCAAGGTTGGGTGTGCCCTTCACGTACTTCAAAATCCTTTTTGCTGCTTTTCAATGATCCAAAGTAGGTGATGACATGAATTGACAAATCAAGCTCACAACATAGCAAATATCAGGACGAGTAGTTGTAAAATAAACCAAACTTCCAACTAGTTGACGAAATAGTGTAGCGTCAACTTGACCACTATCATTAATACGAGACAACTTTTTACCAGCTTCACACATTCTATCCTGTGGAATCTCTCTAGAATCTCACGAACATATTTGCTTTTACATAGACTTATGTCATTGCCATTCTGCCATACTTCAACCCCTAAGCAATAATGCATAAGATCTAAATCTGTCATCTCAAATTGCTTGCACAAATTGGCTTTGATAGAGTGAATGAGATTCTCATCATTGCGAAATTATATCATCAACATATAGCACAACCAAGGCAAGGTTATCATTGTTTATAAGAACATAAAGATTTGGATATGAACTTGTTCTCATAAACTCATGAGAGAGAAAGTAATGATCAATACGTACATACCATGCACATGACGCTTGCTTGAGACCATAAAGTTCTTTGTGTAGCCAATGGTCCAAGGCCTTTTAGAAAAACTAAACCAAGTCCAGTAGTTCATTACTATAATTCCTGCATATAGCTATTTGAAAACTTTCTGCTTTCCTAGGACTAACAACTCCAAACAATCATGACTTTTATCTCTACTTAACTATAAAATACAGGTTTCAAACATAAGCAAGGAAAAAAATCATCGATTGTTTTTTAGAGAGTAAACAGTTTCAGGGAAGTGATTGCTCTCTCATACAATCTTAGTTTTACTTTTTACTCAATATTAGAGAATTAGCATAACTGCAATTCCAATCTATATTCCTAAGTATGCAGGTTCACAAGAGGGTTTGTATGGAGAAAGCCTCTGATCCTCAACAACAATCACTAGAATCATGTTTCTAATTACTAACAATTCATACCAACTGGATAAATCGATTTAAAATCAATCTATCAATGAACATAAGCTAGATAACATGATTCAAGACATTATGGACTTATGCATGTTATCCTAACCTTAAATGAGCAGAATCAAGCAATTAGACAAGCAATAGGATCTACCCAAGCAGATTATTCTACATCATTAGAAGAGCACTCTACAACCAATTTTGGTAGTCATACTCCAACCGGGAATTAGTAAATCCAAGTCCAAATTTCCCTTTTAAAAACATCACTCCAATCCAAGACATGAATCCAAGAACTTTCCACTTCCAATATGATGAAATCTTGAGCTATATATAGTGCATCAATTTGTTCATTGTAAAGCACAATATAGAAGGTATGCATATTTTTGAGATGACTACCATGTCACTCTACCACCACAACTTCACAAGTGCGAGTCCAGAACGACTGAATTTCATGTAGGAGACACACTTTTCTAGAGGTAATTGCAAAATGCATGTTAGGCTTCGCATGCCCTCAGAGAGACATCACAGTTAGTCTATAACAGTCCCTAAGACTTGGTAGGTGCCATGTGAAAATATGGGATTGGACCCAAAATATATACAATGAATAAAACTCAACAACCAAATCTGCTGAAGTTGTTATTTGGTAACCTTCGATTGATAGTTTAGGTCTGTTCAACACTGATTCAACAATACATGTATGTTTGTAGATGGTCTTTGACACTGTCTCGACAATGTGAGTAAAGTTGTAGAGTAAGTAGAGTCAACATTACATAATGACTCAAAAAATGAAATCCAACACTCCCCCCGTAATGTGAACTTATAAAAATTGAGGTATGAAGTGGTGCATCTTGCTAAATTTAGAAGGATTGTCGACTGCTAACACTTTAGTAAATATCCACTATTATGAACTCCGTTCTGCAAAAGATCATGTGCTATGATCCTACTATGTTGGTTATAGATTAAGTCATATCTCTACTTCTTGAATTGCTCTCACTCTCTCTTGTGATCTCTGATTCTAAGGAATTAGAAAGTTTAATACAATGGAGTTCACATAGGAACTCTGATTCACACTTCTTGATCTCTCGATCTCACTTCAAGCGTCCTCTCCTCGTCTATTATTGTGAAAGTATAGTACTTTTTGGACCATAAATGGATCTTAAAATATCCACAAGAGTGATTTTGTACTTGCTTAACAATCTATCAAAAAACTAGTCACCAAAATGTTGATCTAGATTGGCAATTTGACAAACGACAAGCATTGATAATTAAATCATTGAACATAAACACAAATCCGAGTTGCACTTGTGAAGAGCAGCCTGATGTACAGCCTATAGATAGTGTTTGAAGTACAATAAGTCTTGGTTTCATTTGGATCACAATAAATCAATGTACATGGAGAGCAAGCTCGAGATTGCCATTGAGCACCAAAAGTAATCTATCTCCTCACTATGGGAGCTTCAAATACATAGCAAAAGTGACTTCCTTTGTAAAATTAGGTGAATTTCCAGCATGTAATAAGGAAGTTAACTTAGCCTTTTTGTCCTAAAATGAAACCCTAGCCTATTTCCTAGAGTCATGCTTGGTAGGTAGCTAGTTGGTCAAAATCTCATCATAAATCAAGGTGTAGATTCTACAAAGTAGGGATCTCTACCAAATAGACTCAACCATCTCTTTTGACTCAACCTAACCTACATTAGGAGTGGGTTGCCAAGTGTCATTTTGGCCATACATGTGTGGAACCCAATTATACACAAAAATATACAATATGCTACATGGCTAGATTTGCCAATGTTGGCAATTTTTCATACTCCTCCTCAAATCTAGCCTTGGAACTTATGATACTTCCATCAATCACTCCAATTGAAGATCTAAGCTTGACAAATGATTTTTAGGTAAAGATTTAGTAAACAAATCAGACAAGCAACTTGATGATGGCACATGTTGGAGCTTGATTTCTTTGGCTTGCACTTTCTCCCTCACAAAATGATGAGCAATCTTGATGGGCTTGCTCTTTGCATGGAATGTAGGATTAGTGGCAAATGATTGGGCTGATTGGTTGTCACAATAGATGATTGGGATCTCCCCCTTAATGACATGTAGCTCCACCAATAGCCTTTTGAGCCACAAGACCTCTTTGCATGTTGATGTCAAGGCCTTGTATTCGGATTCTGTGGAAGATAAGGAGATTGTATCTTGCTTTTTGGAAAGCCATGATATTACTCCATCACATAGAAAGGTGGAAAATGCACTTATTTACTTCCTATCCACTTTGTCACCTACAAATCCGAGTCAGTATAGGCTCTTAAGCCAATATTAGTCCCTCATATGCCAAAACTTTTAGTAAATGAGATATATATAAGAACTCTTTTGGCCATCTTCCAATGTGAAACTAAAGAACTTTGCATGAATTGGCTCAACTTTCCAACACTATAACTAAAATTGGGTCTAGTTATAGTCAAATATATTAAGGAGCCCTTCTATATAAACTGATATCCTCAAAGGATGCTTCATCACCATCAATAGATGCTTTTGCATGTTGCTCCATTGGAGTCTCAATGCCTTTACAATTCTTCATTCCAAATCTATCTAGGATGGATGTAGCATACTTAGATTGACAAATGAGACTAAAATAACATCCTCTTATGACTTATGTTCCTAGAATGAAGCTTAATAGGCCGAGATCTACCATTTTAAACTCTTTTGCCAATGCAACTCTTATATCTCTTATTCCATCAAGATCATTACCACTCAAAATAATGTCATCTACATACAGAACAAGAATAATTATCTTGCCATCATGAAATCTTATGTGCAATGATGGATCATAAGCACTCAACACAAAGTTGATGGAAATAAGAAAAGAGTTTAGCCTAGAATGCTGCTAATTATATAGACATGGCTAACTGTTCAAAAAAATACTTAATTTGTACATTGCAATTAGGATTAAGGCACTACGTGTTGTTGACAGTCACCTTCGGACATTGTCTGATTCCATTGGAGATTCTGTCCTAGCGTGACACTATGTACTTGTTGATCCGTCGATAGTTGGATTACGGTTGATTGTTTGAGGATGGCCGCATTGACATTGGCGTCATGGGACCGCCACCAGTTTTGGTGAGGGATACTGTTGGAGGGCTTGCGGATCTCAAGACAACCCTAACCCTAGTTAATAAGTGAGAGGGATTTGGCACTTTGCATGTGTAAGTCCAACCCGATGATCACATAGTTATTTGATTAGTTAAAAGCTAATATAAGGACTGTAGGCCTTTTTGTGAGAATTAAATGTCGCAAGGCCTAATAGTCAAGTTAGTGAATAAAAAAAGTTTTTTCCCAAATTTCAAATTTCAAATAATAACCTAAACCTGTTGTCCCAACAGATTGGTATCATAGCCTCGTTTTGTATACACTAGATTCTTGAGATCAAAAGAACCTAAAGAGGTTCATATTTCAGAGCTAGTTTATAATTGATTTGTGTACAATTTCTATTCTTCGATCTTTATGGAAGGATCAACCTCAGAAATCCGATTGATCAATAAGTTTAACGGAGATGATTTCCACATGTGGAAATTCAAGACTAGGATGATATTGATAGGAACTATGGAGATACGTCAATGGTTCAATAGGTAGACGGACTGAACCAGAACTACCTATCATATGGGAAGCAAAGGATGGCAAAGCACTTGCCATCGTATCTCTAAATCTGAAGGATACTCAAATAGCTCATGTATCAAATTGTTCCACCTCGAAAGAAGCATGGGATACCTCAACAAAACATGAACCTCATAACAAAAATGAAGACATGTTTCAGCAGAACGTCTGCTAATTTTATAAGTTTGGAGCCTACCTCTCTTCTTCATTTTGCCATTTTGCTCTTCTCTTCACTTTTCTCAGCCCTGCAGCAGTCACTTCTAAGGCATTGAATGTTGATTTAACATTTTAGCATGTGCCTAGAAAAGAATCCCTCATGCCTATTACTTTTTTGGCATATGGGTTCTTTAAATGCTTGAATCACAAAAATCTACCATTAAGGGCCTTCAACCTTGCTTTTGCATTAAACTTGATTTGGCCTTTTTGGCATGTGGCTAATAGAGTTTGCCTCATAACTAGTGACATGTGATTTTTTTTCTCTTAATGAAGCCCCAACTTTGATTTTGATCCCCCTTTGGCATTTATGATCCATTTGATTTTCCCCATGTGGCTATAAGGAGGCCCCATGGCTAATTTCTCTAGCTTTTGGTCCATTGCCCATTTGGTCATGCTCTCTTTTTCCCTTTTCTTTGACATTGGTCCCTTTTGATATTGCACTTTGTATACCACATTTACCTTAGCCATTTGATTTTCAACTTGCAATTCCACAATTTTGGTGACTGAGCCCCCACTTCCCACTGAGCAACAACATGAAAACAGAGGACTTCAGTTTTTATATTAGTATTAAAAGTCACAAAACATTGCAAGAGTTTGGCATAATAGCCGAAACTATACTTATAGGCCAATTTTTTAAAGGCCGTCAAAAATTTTAAAGGCCAGTTCTAAGGCCATAATTTCCTCTAGCCACATTATGGGAGGGCTGGGACCCCTAACTATTGACAATTTCCAGCCATTTTTACATTGAAATTGTGCGGCTTTTACATGCCGATTTACATATCATAGCAAAATTGGTCCCTATAGTAGCCCGATTTTTTATGTCAAAAATTTGGCTAGCATAGGCAAGGACAACATTCCTACATGGCGAATTAGATGAGTCTACATGGATCAGCCTCCAGGTTATACATCCGAATTCCTTTTCTACCTATGCATGCCGAATGCACAGGAGTATTTATGGTATGAAGTAATCAGCACGACAATGGTATAAGAAGACAGATCAAGCCCTGAGATCCTTAGAATTTGAGCCATTGATAGTCGATTCCAATGTTTATGTGAGAATCACAGATGGAAAGATCATCATTTTTGCTGTGTATGTGGACGACACTCTGATACTATGCAGAAGCGAAGGCCTGATTGAAGGAGTGAAGAATGAGATCTCAAAATGTTTCAAAATAACAGACCTAGGAAAAAACTAATAGATGATCTTGTAGTCGTTGTGCACATGTCATTTTACAATGTATGATCTTAAATGCAAATGTGTCTACTGTTATTCGTGTGTATGATTCTCTCATTCATTTATTTCGGCAAATTGGTTGAGATTTTGTTGAATGCTACAATATTTTTTTAACATAGATCAGTAGTGCCTGACTACATTCTGGAGGACTGTAGGAGTGATTCAGCTGGCAGTGTCCAATAATCGCATCTAAACTCCATTTGAATTGCATTGAGTTGTGGTTGCTTCACTTAAGCGACTGTTTTGCGGCCGCGAATTTCCTCTACAATGGTATCAGAGCCTTCCTATCTTGTCATAATCTGACATAGCTCAGAAGCTTATCAGATCCAGGAGGCCAAGCATTCAACAATCAACCATCAACAAGTGAACAGACTTCAAGAAGAAATGGCTTCAATCAGCAGCATGCAGGACAAGATCTGCACAATTCTTGATTCTTCAAGATCTAACTTTCTAGTCTAGAAAGTTAAGACATCATTGATACTCAAGGGCAAAGGTTTATTCCCCTGGGTGGATGGCACATAAGAGATGCCCACGACATCATGCAAGGAGCTACATGAGTGGAGGGAGAAAAATGACACGGTAGTAGCCTTGCTATCTTCATCCATCGAAGATAGTCTCACACTTGACCTGGCAACACTCTCCAAAGCTCGGGATATGTGGGATGCACTACTCATGAGATTTCAGACAAAATCAAGAAGTCAAATCATGATGCTAGAAGATCACCTGACGAATCTACAGTGGGATGAAAAAGACCTCACTTCTTTCATAAGAAAGATAAAGGATCTGTTTCTATCACTACATAACTCTGGAGTAGAGAATGCAGTGTCAACTAAAAAGTAGCTCACCTACCTGTTGAGAGCCTTGCCCATATCATTCCAGTTCACCTACCCTGCTCGCAAAAGATCCTACAATGAATCTCAAAAAGGCAATTGTCGAGATTCAAGAGGAAGTTGAGACCAGAGAACATTTTGATCACAAAGATGGCTCTGACCAAGCCCTCTACGGCAACAAAGAAAAATCCAAGAAACAATTCAAGCCTAAGAGAGAGTCAAATTAGAGGCAGGATCGTGACCAACAAACATAAGAGACCAGCAAAGGCAACTGGAAGAGCAAAGGGAGGTCGAAGCAGCAAGGTGCATACAAGAAGACTTGCATGAGATGCAGAAGAGACGGGCATACGATTGATACATGCTGGCTCAGTCCAAAGATTGAGTGTATCCATTGCCACAAGAAGGGTCGTGCAGCCATGGATTGCCATCTGAACCCAAGAAACAAATCAGCGCAGAACAGACAGGAGAACAACAACAGTTCATCCTATGTCGAGGAGCTTGAGAGCTCGAAGATGGGCAAAGAAAGATCGAACAAAAACTGTTTGACCGTCTACATCTATGAAGACATGTGTGCAGCATCAACATCTGACACACATGAGGTGATCCTAGACTCAGGAGCCACCTCACACTTTGTGACATCAAGACCAATCATGTCTGATTTCAGAAGTGCCGATCCTTCAAGATTCATTATTTTTGGAGATGGATCCAGACATCAAGTGAACGGTATTGGTTCACTATGGCTCAACACCAACGGTAGAGACAGACGACTCAAAAATGTTCTGTTTGTGCCTACACTGTAGCAAGACTTACTTTCAGTAGCAAGAATAACAGATGCAGGGATGCGTGTGACATTTTTTTATGAAGCCAGCAACGTGATTGACACCAGTACTAGTACTCTGATCGCTCAAGGCAGAAGGAAAGGAAATCTATATCATCTGAAGGTTCGCCTACCTGCAGATCAGATGCATCAGACTCATGATGACTCGCCAGACACTCTGTGGCATAGAAGACTATGCCACATGAACTCAATGGTGCTTTATCAAACAAGCCATCATGGAGCGATAACAGGGGTCAGCATCTCAAATGCAACCAGTTCGACCACCTGTGATGCATGCTTGAAAGGTAAGATGTCGCACACTCCATTCATCAAAGACTCCTATAGAACGGCCAAGATTATGGAGTTAGTGCATTCTGACATCTGCGAACCATTCAATGTGATCTCAGTAGGAGGTTCAAAATATTATATAACCTTCATTGATGACTGTAGTAAATTTGCCAGAGTGTATTTCATTCAGAATAAATCTGAAGCACTTGATAAATTCACAAAATATGTAATTGAGACTTGAGATCTCATTTGTTATTGGCTCTAAAATTAGTTGACCTATAGTTCTTTCTTGGCTTTCAATGTATGCAAGTTGTCTAGCTTGTTGTATTCGTTTCTCTTCTTCTGTTGTTGATGTCGTTTCTTCCAAGTATCCCTAGACTTTTCTAAACTGAAGATTTCATTGCTTTTTTGAATAGTGAGATTCCTCGTAGTTTTTAGTTCTTTCTTCAGTTTATTGAGTTCTTTTTCGTGCCTCTCTCATTCCTTGGAGAGAACTTGTGCCAATGCTTCCCATGATTTTTGTGGTCCTTAATTACTAGTAGTTGTGTCCCCCATGATGTTGATTTCCTGATACATACGAGTGGTATGCATACTCAGATGATTTTCCTAGTACTAAGGTATGTGTATTGCTTCAAGAGGTGTGCATCAATCCTTGTGCTATGTCATCCATCTGATGCCATACATAGACTCAATCTTCATTTGTACCCATAGTTCAGGAGCGGTATCAGAGAGTTGAGGAGTAGATTTGTTGGGTCCAAAATTATGATAGATGTCTCGACTGTATGATAAGTTGGCTAACTCGTTGGCTCTCACATTCTCGTTACGCGGGATATGCATCCATTCCACTACGGTAACTCTTGCATCAATTGATGTATGGGCAAGGCGTAGGCTTTCAATCTTCTGTCTTTTAGACGATACCTATTGGTCATCTGTGTAGAGAGGATTTTATTTGAATTCTTGTCAAGAATGGTACATTGACTAGAAGTAAACAAAGCTCTATAGCATTGATCAGTGATCTTGCTTGTAGACAATAAGTTCTTTGTTAATCTGGGTACATAGAGTACACTGCGCGCGATGGTCAATCGTCCTCTCAATGGGTCTGGGCCAAATTTCGGAGGAGTATGTTAATGCAAATTAGAAAGTGAGTCCAACTATCAAACACCCGTCGAACAGCGGGCTAGTTGAAGTCATTAAGTGGGAGCAAAATAGTGATTGAGCCCCTCTTTCTACCGAGCACGACCTTCTGGACTAGCACTAAGGTAATCTTCTGATACTTTTGTGTCATAACACTGTGAGACATAATGCATATCTTTTCAGTTTGGAATGATTGAAAGCAGTAAGGAAACGGTCTTTGTGTACCTAACTTGTTGGCTTATATGTGGCATGCAATGTTTATGGTGAAAGTGTTGGGGGTATTCCCAACATAGAGCGAATAAAGAAAGTGAGTCAATAAATGTGTTACGAGGGCATGGCTTCATGCGCATATAAGTCCATGGCCCAATGAGCATGCGAGCTGATTGTAAATAGAAATAATAGACTTGGGCCCTATGTAATTAAAATAAAACTTGAGGCCCAAAGTCATTTTAAACTTAAAAGTTTACTTTTTAGAGTTAGGTCCAACTTTGGACTCACATGAATCTTGTGAGTACTAATGTACTTTTTATGGAGCCTTGGATCAAGTTGGGTCCAAGATGAATGGTTAGAATCGTTGTGACTATTAGCCAATAGGATTTGGGGCAAGGGCCTTCCCCATTTTATAAAAAAGTACCATTTGTATTCTATTTCCATGCTTATTGAGAAGGAGGAAACTCTACCAAACTTTGGAGAGAAGCATCCTCATTTGCTATTCACTTCTTGCAAATGCTTTTGGTTGTACTTTCTATTTGCTTCTAGTTTACATATTTTTGGTTGTGATAGTGAATGTTTCTCCATTAGCAAGCATAAGGAGCATTTGAGCTAACCTCCACCCTCATTCCCTTTCTCTCTTCTTCCCTCTATCTCTTCTACTCTTCTCTTCACTTTCTCTCTAAAATTAGGATGAATGTTAGTTTAGTAGAGTATAGTTAGGGGTGAGTAGTGTTAGTGGTGCTAGTGTTAGGAAAAAAGTAGAGAACTATCTAAAAGTAGCATCTTTACATAGTTAGGTACCTATCCAGTGTTCTAACCCTTGTTGACAAGCGGGAGGGCTACTACGACGCGAGAACATCGACCATACAATGGCGCCATTGCCGAAGACAGGTTTCCACTAACTAGTATCATTTTAGCTATTTCTTGCTTTTTGGAGTAGTTTTAGGTAGATTTTTGGGTGTTTAGAGTTAGTTTTCTGTATTTTTTTGTGTTTGGACTATTCACAACTAGCGGAGGAGGTGTTAGAGGGTAGAGGAGGCCCTGAATAGCCTCTAAGGGCTTGAAATCCTAACTAACTAGTAAAAAAACAAAAAAAAAAACACACCAATCTGCATTTTGGAGGGAACAATAGCCAAATTTTCCATCAAATTTTGTTTTTTCCAAAACCAGTGAGAGTTAATTCTCGCACGACTGGCAGCAGCTCCAGAGTACTGTCCCAAATATGCATAGAAGCTTGCGAGAGTTAGTTCCAAGCAGCTTCCAAAAAACAGAGAAAAATCATAAAAATTCAAATAACCCTCAAAGGGCTCTCAACAATTTTTTCACGGAGTATTTCAATTGTCCAGATCCAACAGTTTGCGCGGCAACAACTTGTGCTCGAGACTTGGAATATCTTATTACCGAGCTGGCCTTCTGGGCCATCTCTAGATGAGCCACCTTCAAGCTTGGATCGATTAACGATGGATCACCAGCCTCCACAAGTCCCTGCATACCAATAAATACTTGAAAAATATTGGCAAAATCACATTCATAAAAGATGTCATGACGTACCTGATCAACCAGCGGCGAGCAAGTGCTCTCTATACTGAACCGACGGAGTGCCGAGGGACCGACACTACTTCAGGCCGTGGATCCTGTTGGGGGTATTCCCAATATAGAACGAATAAAGAAAGTGAGTCAATAAATGTGTTGCGAGGGCATGGCTTCCTGCGCGTATAAGTCCATGACCCAATGAGCACACGAGCTAATTGTAAATAAAACTATAGACTTGGGCCCTATGTAATTAAAATAAAACTTGAGGCCCAAAGTTATTTTAAACTTAGAAGTTTACTTTTTAGAGTTGCGTCCAACTTTGGACTCACATGAATCTTGTGAGTACTAATGTACTTTTTATGGACCCTTGGATCAAGTTGGGTCCAAGATGAATGGTTAGGATCATTGTGAATATTAGCCAATAGGATTTGGGGCAAGGGCCTTTCCCATTTTATAGAAAGGCACCATTTGTACTCTATTTCCATGCTTATCGAGAAGGAGGAAACTCTACCAAGCTTTGGAGAGAAGCATCCTCATTTGCTATTCACTACTTGCTAGTGCTTTTGGTTGTACTTTCTATTTGCTTCTAGTTTACATGTTTTTGGTTGTGATAGTGAATGTTTCTCCATTAGCAAGCATAAGGAGCATTTGAGCTAACCTCCACCCTCACTCCCTTTCTCTCTTCTTCCTTCTATCTCTTCTACTCTTCTCTTCACTTTCTCTCTAAAATCAGGATGAATGTTAGTTTAGTGGAGTAGAGTTAGGGGTGAGTAGTGTTAGTGGTGCTAGTTTTAGAAAAAAAGTAGAGAACTATCTAAAAGTTGCATCTTTACATAGTTAGGTACCTATCTAGTGTTCTAACCCTTGTTGATGGGAGGAAGGGCTACTACCACGCAAGAACATCGACCCTACAGAAAGTAGAAGAAGTTATACAAATAGCTTGGGTTTTCCCAAATTTTTAGTCTAACACTATGCTAAAAAGGAGTGGGATGGCTATAAAGTTCAGTGTTTAGCTTGAATGTATGCCATAGCAACTTAAGCCGTGAATTTGAAATGATGCTTAAACAACATGTATGTGATGTGAATGATTCGTGGTTAATGATTTTTTATGGATATTTCATTCCGGTCTCTTGGAATATAGAGGGAGGGCTAATTGAGACCCAAAGAGGCGAAATATCCTCTTGGGCCTAGGAATTAATGCTGAATCATTTTTTTCCCCCTCATTTAGAACATGATCCTTAGTGTGCCGTCGGAATATATGGGCACTATAGGACTCACGGGCCCCTGAAAACCGGGTCCACGCATTAGCACAAGCACATTAGCCCATGGAAAATGATTTGATAAAAAAAAAAGGGAATCTTCTAAACCAAGATACAAAACCGTTCCACTAAAAAATGCCAAACTTTCTTAGCATGTACTCGTATAACTGGAAGACATTGAGAGAAAGGGATAAAATGGTGATGATCACTAAATCACAATCTATACTTGTGGTAATGAATTTTGATGGAAGGGATTTTTCTATGGGCTTACTTGGAAGGGTCTAACAGTGGTAGCAATTAAGAAAAGCATTTTCATCAAAAGCACGAAAAAATTATGCCTTGAATACATGGGAATGTTTTTATGCCAACCATTGGAACGTCATCTAAAGCATGTGATACCATCCTAAGGGCCTTATACTGCAACATTTTAAAGCTCACCTTAGGATGACGATACCTGAAATATCAATCTAATGTGCTGTGACTGAATCCCAAGAGAGATGGGAATGTAGATAAACATCAATGAAAGTCATAACAACAGATGCTATCATTAGTTGTCTCAAGAAGGTGACTTATGTACAAAAAATGTGAAAGAGTTGTCAACTTTTGTAGATTCTCTTGTCATCAGAAAGCAAGTGAACTCTAGAAGAAAAGAATACACCTTCTAGAACCATTTATGATTAAGACCACACCTACTCCACGAGAATATAGCAGCATGTGAGTGTTCAATAGGATCAAGGGAATAATTGGCTGTAGAGAGGAATGAATCGGAAAGAGTGGAATGTTCTAAAAGTTCAATGAAATCTATGACAAATACGAGACTTAATTAGACCAAAACCCACACCTTCTAGAGTTGTTGAGAACCTTAAAACATCCACCCATGCTGAGTGGGAGTCTTTGCCACTAGTACTCCTAGAACAGTGCCACTACATAATATCATACAGTGAGATAAAGGGCCAAAAGATCAAGGCATGACAGATGAGCATCGACCACATCGATATTGTTCTATACTTCACTTCACTAGACTCTACGTGACCATCATAGGACTCGATACTATGGTACGTGGCCTTCGAACTGGAGATTTAGCACTTGAAGTTGATAACGGGGGATTTTGGGTGAGGGCCACACTATACATCAAGATGAATCAACAATGGATATCAATGACCACACAGACCTTACAATTGCAACCAAATGAGCAAGCATTAACATCGATAGACTTCCCATGACAAGTACGACACCAAGTGACCTACCCCTACCAGGAGACTTCCGTCAGGTATTACGACAAGGAGTGGCTTATTACCACTGTTGTAGCTCTTATGTCCAACATTTTCTCTTTTCAGGAGATCGATTGTTTTGAGTCAGACATAGAGTAGATGAAAGCACTTTAAGCGTGTATGAATTAGCAGCCAATCTAAGCTGGGTATGTGTAGGCCTAACAACCATCCGTTATACTAAATTAGTGATACCCTGTCGACCTCCCACTCCAGCTCCTACTGATGACGATCTAACTACTATTCTTAGACGCATCACCAACACTTCAGAAGCGACAACCCCAACTTCAGAAGAGCCAGCCCCTACACTTGAAGCCAACAAACGGTCTTGACAACAATAGGTGCACATGGAAAATTACATTATGAACGGAGTACACTTTGGTTCATGTAGATTCTGTTTGGTTTTAACTGTTTTAGGGCCCGCTAGTATAGACGTCATAGCATTTGACACCTCAACTCGAGAGGTTCATATTGGAGACATTGCCATAGAGACAAACACACATGGATTCCTCATCCTAACCACTGTTTACATATGAGAACATCATCATTGGGTAGCACAGGCCATCTATTCACTACGTATCAATAGTACACTAGCCGCCCTTGGATTTGTGTGAGCACTAGGATGAAGATGATCATATCTCATTACTCTTGTAGTAATGGACTTATATGATACATTGAATGTTTACCGTGTCTTATTGGGACGTCCATGGTTACGAGTTGCGCAAGTAATTTATAACTGGGGCCAAAAAATTACTTTTGAGAATTGTGAGCGTGCAGCCAAAGTTGATCCAATCACTTGGACTATCAAGCCAATGGTCCAAAAAGGAGATGATGATTCATCAACAATGGATCATACCTATGAGTTCATTATGACTCTCAAATAGATATTGTCAATTAGAACCAAGGTCTTGCAATAGTGGATTGTACAACAAGCTATATGTGTCAACGAGATAATCAATCCGAACTGAGTGAGATTCCTTTACCTAATCAAACTTTGGATACGCCAATCACTTTTTCATTGAATATGATGTACATAGCTTGGATATCAACCAATCCGATACCAAATCCTATTGAAGATGACCTCATTCATGTCAGTCACACTTTGTCTTACAATGAAAATGCAAAACTTACAGATGAGCAAATCTCAAATCACATCCTACAAGATTTGGAGTTTGAGAGATTCCTGATGAACCGATAATAAAACCGTCAAAAGCAGTTATATTGAAGACTGTAGGACCAATGATGAAGAAACAAGCTATGCAACATTACAATGCGGTCCTAAAATTGAAAAATCATCAAGAGAAGCAGTTCCTAAAGATGTATCGTCTTTATTGGATAAAGATAAAGGAAAGGTCAAGGAAGACTCTTTGAGTTAGAGTTCTCACAAAGAATCACCATCAAGGAAGTCGTCACCTTTGAAAAAAACCACATCTTCTAGTAAGTCATCACCTCCGCGATTGATTCCTGCCAAGAAAGCTTAGCGAAGAGCCAAGGTCAATCCTTTGAGGAGGAACAATCAAATGAAGTACAACATGATATGCCAAAGCATTTCAAACACTATACTTTGGATGATGTTGTCATTATGTTACCAAAAGCTCATCGTGAACCAGAAGAGCAAGTATCAAAAATGAAAGAGTTTATGATGGACCAACTAGGACACAACCTATAAATCTTCCTGAACCAGGAGAACTATAAAGATTGTGCAAGTTGGGATGCAACTTATCTCTGGAGAGTAGTTTCAAGCTCCAAGGAAGTTATTGATTAAGTATCAAGTTTGTTTTCCTTGGACATACAAGGATCTAAAAGGCATTCTGACATCAGTGATTGAGCATACAATACCCTTGATGCCTAATGCAGTTCCAAAAGTCACAAGATTCTATCACTGTAGTCCAAACGTCATTGATCTTATTAAGAAAGAGTTACAGAGACTACTGGAAGCCGATTTCATTTACTGAATGAGTTTCGCCAATTGTTGTCATTTCTAAGAAGAGTGGGAAGATGAGAATTTGTGTGAATCTCAAAGCTTTGAACAAAGTGATGTGAAAGGATCACTTTCCGTTACCTTTACTGAAAGCATATTGGACTGCCTCGCTGGAGCGGAAGCCTACATTTTTTTGGATGGATTCAATGGTTAAGATCGCACCTGCAGATCGCCATAAATAGCTTCTACAACAAAATGGGCAACTTATGCTTATAAAGTTATGTCATTTGGACTTTGCAATGCACCTAGTTCATTTCAAAGAGTGATGCAGTTTGCCTTCAAAGACTACTTGCAAAAATTTCTTGAAATTTACTTGGATGATCTTGGAGTTCATAGTGTCGATACAAACCACCTGATTATTTGGAAAAGGTATTTGAACGTTGTCGCAAGTACCAAATCTCCTTAAATCTAGAAAAGTATCAAATTTGGGTTACTCATGGAGTTGTTCTTGGACATGTAATATCAAGACACGACATTGCTACGGATTATTCCAAAATCAAAGTCATTGTGGAGCTACCGCCACCAGGAGCAATTTCATGAGTATACATTTTTATGGGTCATGCAAACTACTATCAAATATTCATTCTATTTTTTGCGGATTTAGCACGACCTATATACAAGTTGACTATTGTACCTATTTGGACAACTAAGGCGTTGGAAGCATTTGATAAATTGAAGAAAGCTTTAGCTTCTGCACCAGTTTTATGAGCTCCAAATTGGACAATCAAATTTCATGTTCATATTGATGCATCAAAATATGCTATTGGATCAGTTTTGACGCAACCATGTGAATACAAGAAAGACTATCCTATCGAATTTGCAAGACGACTTACAGATCTTGAGAAGAATTACTCGACAATAGAACGAGAAGCGTTGGCCATGGTTTTTTCCGTTGAAAAATTTCGACATTATCTAATGGCGATGTATTTTGTATTTTATACCAATCACTAGCCATTATTTTATTCGGTAAACAAGACGTGTAACATGGGACGTATTGAAAGATGGCTACTACTATTGACCGAATTTGATTTTTGAGCTATTGTGCGAAAAGGTAAATAGCATTATCTTGTTGAACATGTTTCAAGAATCGAATCAACACCAGTTAACAATGAAGTGGATGATGAACTACCAAATGTTGCGTTGTTTTATGTTGAAGCAGTACCTAAGTGGGTAGTAGATATTGTTGAATATTTGATGTTAGGCCGACAAAAGTACAAAATAAACGATTGATTCTTAAGGCACAACCTTATTAATTGATTGCGAGCCAATTGTATCGACGTGGAATGGATGATATTTTGAGATGATGTGTGGTGTCTCACGAAGTACCTTGTCTAATCATGTTCTCACATGATTGGATGGGAGTTGGACATTTTTCAACAAATACCATTGTTTGAAAGCTTTTACAATCAGGGTGTTGGTGGCCGACACTTCATAAGGATACCGAGAACTATATTCAGTCTTGTGATGTATGTCAACGAGCACGTCGTCCTAGAAGCAAAATTATGAATCTTTACATCCGATTATATCGCAAGGACCATTCGAGAAATGGGGAGTTGACTATGTTGGTCCTATTCATCCTGCGACAAGAGGATCTCAAGCCCGATATATCATCGTAGCAACAGATTATATGACCAAGTAGGTTGAGGCAAAAGCGGTTAGAGTTGTCGATGCTAAGTCTACGGCTAAGTTCCTATATGAGCACATCATTGTTAGTTTTGGATGTCCTATCGAGATTCAGTGATCGCAGAACACACTTTGTTAATGAAACGATAAAGTGTCTGTTGGAAGACTTTTTCGTTATACATCGGTTTAGTACTCTGTATTATCCGAGGGGTAATGGACAAGCTGGATCTTCCAATAGGATTCTCTGCAACATTATGACAAAAACAGTTGATGCAAGTCGTTTTGATTGGGAACATAAACTTCATATAGCGTTATGTGCATTCAGAACAGCTTACAAAGCTAGCACTAATCAGACACCATTTCAACTGGTTTATGGTCAAGATGCAGTTATGTCAATTGAATTTTTAGTACCATCCTTACGCATAGCAACAATGGAACAATTGGATGATTCAAAATCCTTACAAACATAAACTATGTGACGCCAGATTGATGGCAGCCATGCATTAGCAGCAGAAAAAGCTCGTCGCAAGGCATGCCACGATCATCGCTTACACAAAAAAGATCTGAAGGAAGGAGATCTAGCATTGATGTATAAAACCAAGTTGATCAAAGGGAGATTGAAGTTTACACGTGAAGGACCATATAAAGTAAAAGAGATACTGTCCTACAGAGCAGTTACTTTGGAACACCTGGAATAAAAACATTTTGACACCCCAATGAATGGGAGCCGACTACGCAAGTTTTGACAGCCAGCTCAACTAGCATGATCCACGATCTTATCATTTTTAGGACTGAGACGAAATCCCAGTTCTATTTCACTTACCAGGGAGCTACCCACAAGGTGCGAGTTACAAATGCCATCCTTGCAGCCCTAGAAATTTCTTCTTGAACATGCCCATTTCCGAACTATAAGCATGCCAAGAATATCATTAAGCCTTTTCTGGACACCACTACATAACTGTATTGGACTAATGATGATTACCTGGTAGATGCCAACCCTCTAGGCTGCCATTCAGTTGAACAACTTCCTGATGGTTGGAAATCTCAAGAAGGAAAGGATCTCATCTCAGATCCTCCATCACCTAGTGGAATCTAACTATAGGTTAGGCTAGAGACCCTTGGAACCTTATAATTGGTATAAAACGGTTTTTGGAGAGCTCAAGAGAGCCATAAAGGCTAACACCAAGTAGCAGTTTGTTGTTGGTTCTTTTTTGTCATACTTATTCATTTCATACCTCAATAATAAGATCCATGGATTTCGTGCTGATACAGTGCTAGCCACCTATGAAGTAGCACCAACCAAGTCCTCCTGTTAGGTATCTAGCTCATAGAGTCATCGACGGGTATGCAACGAAATCGTTATTCCTGACTCGCCTCCCGCGTCTCGTCGTCGAACTCACAACCATCATCAGCTGCATTACAACCCCCCGCTGTCACTCGCACTGCACTACTTGTTCTCCCAATCACCGATGCTTCTCTCGCCTTTGATTCCACACAAGGGCAGTCTGTGACAATTGGAGACACTATTCCAGTTTCAGCTGCCCAAGTCGCCTCCCTCCACCAAACTCGAGCCATTTTGCTAGCAACCCAGTAGTTCATGGATATGTTCGATGATTCCGACCCCCCCAGGGGCAGATGAAATATTTGTAATGCCTCAAAGTCTAGTACCCCTTTGAACTCTAATCCCCCAGAAGAGGATTCGAACAATTCCATGATACTACTAGTGATTTTGATTCTACATTTCAAACAGAACAAGAAGTTCAAGCAGATAAGACACCAGATACTATAAGGATTGTTCATGCAGTTGTATCTCTGAAGCAGTTCGATGCCACAATGCCAGAAGGATATGAAGGAGAAGATATCTTCAAGGAAGAAAATACACATGCAAAGTTTCGAGGCCAACCCAGACCAACACTTGGAGCTACTATTCCTTCTGCTTTTGTTGTTAATACACCCGTGGATTTTGATGATGCACTTGGTTTAGTTTCAAACCTTGTGTGGGTGATCCAGACCATGATAAATGAGAAGACCTCAATGGAGAAGCTCATCTCCGATCTGGGATCTAAAAACACTCTGATCAGCTAGAAGGTGATTCAGCTGAATTGTGAAGTGAAGATCGCCAAACAGCACGAAGCCAAGTCAGAAGCATAGTTGAAAAAGGTCAAGCAATCAACCAAAACTTTAGAAGGCTATGTGGCTACACTCAAGAACACTCTGACAATAGTGCAAGACCAAGTGGACAGAGCCGTTTAGGATGCTAAGCAACAAATGTTGCTATTACAGGGGCAGTTGGACATGGCAAGTCTTGATCGAGAAAGACTCCAAGGCGAGTTGGATGCAATCATCCTTGAGAGAGACACGTACCTGCAGACGCAAGTGCTAGATTGTCTTGTCTCACCGGAGGAGATCAGCTACTTGTTCAAGAAAGTAGAGACTTATTGTACCTCATTGGCCAAGTTTCAGAGCCGATTTGATAAGTTCAAACGTACAGTCTCGACTGAGTGGGCAAAGACAAAGGGCAAAGACAAAGGCTACCATCAAAGAATATGAAAAAGTAGTCGCTCAAGTCCTAGATTCAAACCTCCAGATTCAAGTACCATTAATGCCTCAGTTCTTGCCTCAACAACAAGATCAAGATCAAGATCAAGTAGATACTGGCCTGAATGAAGGGGTAGATGTTGAAGAAGAAATCATTGCGACTTCGTAAGCCACAGAAGTGGGGCCATCAACATCAAAGGCAAGGCCCTTAGTCTAGAAACTAGTCACCATCTAAGGAGCAGATTCAGAATTTTTTACAACAACATCCACACGAGTCCTCAAGGGGTGGCTGGATAATCAAGTTTTGGACTTCAGAGATTGAAGCAGGAAAAGATATGGATAAGGTACCCGCATTGGGTGAGCAACCAAATTGGCACAGGATAATTTTTAAGAAAGCTTCGAAATCAATAAGGAGTTATGTTGTGATCCCTCGACAATTACTATAGATCCATACTGTGTCCCGATGTCACAACAAAATAAATGGAAAGATTTGGGTGTCCCAATGGATCAAATCAGTATCCATACCCCCAAATTGGCCCATAATCCATCAAGAATATAGTTGGACAATTTTAGTGGATTTCAATAGAGCCCTCCAGGCTTATACATATGAATATACGTCTTCACCAGATTCAATTGTTAGAAAGTCAACTATGTTTGCAAGTGACTTGTCCAAGTTGGCGTTCGTTTCTACTAGATGGGATGATTGCCTACCTACATTGGCTTTCGATCCAAATATCCCTATGACGTCCGACAAGGTTCAAGATAAATTGCATGTAGCCAGATTATATTGTCGAGCTGCGATGCTTGGAGGATCTTGGGAGTCCAGATTTACGGCATGGACAACTTCAAATTGGATTGTCGGCGCAAATAAGTGTTTTCTACCGCACAAGTTCGATTTCAATACGGGGCGCCTCGAATTCATGGAGAAGGTTCAATACCACCTAATTAGAGTGTGAAGAGAGGCCAAGTAGAGCCCCAAATGAATAATCTCATGAGGTGTCAAGGGACCGCCACCAATTTTGGTGGGTGATATTGTTGGAGGGTTTGCAGATCCCGAGGCAATCCTAACCCTAGTTAATAAGTGAGAGGGATTTGGCACCTTGCGTGTGTAAGTCCAACCCGATGATCACATAATTAATTGATTAGTTACAAGTTAATAAAAGGACTTTAGGCCTTTTTGTGGGACTTTTAATGTCGTAGGGCCCAAAAGTCAAGTTAGTGAATAAAATAGGGGTTCCCAACAATTCAATTTCAAATTGGTTCCCTCCAATTATTGATGGGTTTCCACTCTTTTTTAAATTTGAATAGTTAGGAAGGTAAAAATTGGCCAATAGAAATTGAGCCTTAGAGGAGTTCTGAAATCTAAAATGCATATATTTGAAATCTACGTAACATAGATGAAAATAAAAAAGTTATAAAAATAAACTTTTAAAATTTTTAAGTTTGTCGCTGGGCAGTAGGATGGGAGAATGCTAAGGGTAGATAGTGTCTGTCCCAAACGTGTGAATCTGCCCAACGACATTGTCTCTAGTTAAATATTTAACCACATTGGTTAATATGTTTGTAAATTTCAAACTGCATAGGTTTACCAACAATAAGTTATCACATGCTTTGGAATCGATGACCCCATGTTGTTTCCCAATATCCTTGCATCACAGTTAGACAGTAAGCATAGTTACCACATGTTGTTATCGTGGTCCAGTTGCTCGTTTACATTACATCAGTATCATATGACTTTGAATCGATCTGGTATTTCATAGATTTGAGATTTTGGCGCTAAACTTTAGCAACAATCACTATGGCCAGGAGACCAAGATCCAAAATTGAATCAATGATTCTTCACAATGAGAAGGATGAAGCTGGATTTTGGAAACCAACAAGATACATAAAAAACTCATGGGTTCTACCGCATCCGTCCTCAAAAGGCATGTTTAGACCAAGGAAGAAGGCAAAGATGACATTTAAATCTTATTGGAAAGCAAAGATCCTTGATTTTAGGACTTCTCTAGGAGGGCAACAATCTCAAAGTCTTGGTTCAGCATGTCTATATGCATTCAGAATTGTACCTACAAGATTTCAATATTCATGATCGCCAAAATGTAACTGTAAGTTCAAAAATTGTTGGGTTCTATATTTTAACATTCATGCTTTTGAAACTTGTAGAAATCATATTAGTTATCATATATGTATTGCATTCTTGCAAATTTATATCCATCTAGCATAAGTGAATGGGAGCCAGCACAATCCCTAGCAGGTATATTGGATGTGATTTATTTGGATATTGAAAAATTACAATACAGAGGAGAACTTCTAAGGAGCTTGCAAATAGTGGTATATTTTTCTATGAGTCCAAGTACATTCCAGATATGCATGGAGGTTTCGGAAGGCTTAAAGATATCCCACTACCACATTTTGGAAGTGATGAATGGCTTGCACCTAATAGTATTGTGTTAGAATCTTTTAGATGCAAATTACTGTTAGATTTGAAAAACTCAATGAAAGCGAGCACTGGATCAAAAGTCAATAGATTATGTTGGTTTCTATCCTTATATGTATTTGTTGATTTCTTTTCAAATGCAAATGTCCATAGGACACCAACATTATTTGTTTGTAAGGATGTGCCAGATGAAACTCTTTCAGATTTGATGGATGTGGGTTGAGAATGCAAGACAGTCGGAGATATTTATTGTAGAATTAAGAAATCTTCTATGATATTTTGTTATTGCATTGCAAGACAAATGCTTTTAGTCTTACATTCAGTTACCAGAGATGGAAATAAATAAGTGAGACCTAGATGCCACTAGATCAAGACCTTCAAATGGATGGTCACATAGATCGAAAAGAAATCCACATTTTCAAATGAAGATATGCTAACTACAACTGAAGTGGAGGATCATTGGAGCTTGAGTTACATCAGAGAAGAGGTGGTCTTAATGCACTATGAAATTCTACCTGAACACTTCAGATTCATTATCAATGGAAAGCTGGTAACATTTTCTTTTGATGTGCAAATCAGTCATTGATTATATATGTAACTCTATTCAGAGAATAACCAAATTAACAAGTTGCTTATCTTTCATGCAGATACAAAAAAGACAGGAAAACACAACACTCTACAAGGATCTTCCAACATATATCAACATTGTAGAAGAACAATGACAAGTCATACAATCAATTGTACAAATTGATATCTATATTCAATAAAATATCACCCGAATTTGGAGAATTTGTACAGCTGTGCAAATATTTCTTTTTTTGTATTCACTATATGTCTGTTTTTCACTGTATGTCTATATTTCTATTCAGTATGAAACTGGTCTATCTATTCAGCATGGGTATTTATAAATTCCCCAACATCTTTAGAATCTAAACATCATGTGGCTTAGAATGCCCAACAACATCATTCTTTGGTCCACCAGTTGGCCTAGCCAATAGACTAAAGATGAGCTCTTGTCAAAATTTGTACACTTCGCCAGTTGTATAATCACGGAGAAAAAACTGCAATAAATAATATATTGAATGAATATTAATAACAAACAATATCTTACATGAAAATAAAAGAAAAAGAGGTAATAACTCACCTTCGAAATATCAACCTCCTCTTGAAGAATGTACCACTCAAAAAATAATTTGGCATTGTAAAGGGTGCTACACAGCTAAATGAGTCGTTTTGCTAAGGCGTTTGCAATACATTCACCTGATTAATAATGGGACGAAGAAATTGACAGTAAACGATGATTATAAACAAAAATACGCAAGAAATGTTAAATGATTACCTCAATGCTTACAATCTCACATATTCCTACCGTGGGATTGTCTAGTTAATAATATTTACATATAGCCAGCAATAGCGAGTCAGTATCTTTATGTGTGTTACTAGTTTTACAGAGGCTATAGTTAAGCTCCAGAGTGATCACTGCAAAAAAAAAGAAGAATTCCATTAGATAGATGATACAGTAATTACAAGTAAAGAAATAGACAAGTAACATCAGGCCATTATCAGTTTTATGTGTGAAAGATTTCAGATCCTTAAAATCCAATTTACTTGAATGATCTTTGGTTAGAAAGAGAAATACACTACCAATTTCACCAATGTAGAAAAATCAGCATCTACACACAATTTGAGATGCAAACACTAATAGAACTTGATCAAACTTGAATGAAATGATTATGTACTGTTGCTGTCCGTACAAAACCAACAAGCTACTGTATTTCACACTTGTGGATCCAAAAATAACAAATATAGATCATTCTACACATAGAATTGCAAGCAATCACCAAGATAGTGCACCAATGGATAGTAGAACCCAAGAGGACCATGTATAAGCATGAAATGAGATAGAGAAGAGAGAAGATGACTCTCTCCACGAGTTACATCCTTTTTTAGCAGGTCCAAACCCTATTTGGCCACTTGGCTTTCCCACCAAAATGCTAACCCTACCAATTTTGGGTCTAGATTCAATGTACCCAACTTATTCAAATTGAATCTACTCAAACTCGCATTCTATCTTTCCCACACTTTCAAAAAGTGTTTATTCAAATGAAATTTAGACTAATGAACTTTGAAAAGTCAACCTCTAAGTCTAAAACAAGTTTTGGCCTCAATATGCCAAATATGGAAATATTGCAAAATGTGATGAAACTAGTTGAATCTTTCACACTCCCTCTTCAACTAGTTTTAGCATAGACTTTGATAATACTCCAAGTGAAGTCCTATGCTTTATGAACAAGTATTTTCCCAATGCTTTGGTGAAGATATTAGCTACACATTCCCTTGAAGACACATGTTGAAGCTCCACCTCCTTTGTAATGACTCGCTCCCTCACAAAATGATATTGTATCTCAATATGCTTGCTCCTAGCATGAAAGATAGGATTGGATGCCATTCTTTGGGCTGATTGATTGTCACAAAAGATGATTGGGCTCTCTGAAAAATCCAGCAAGTGAAGATCTTTGATCATCCTCTTGATCCATACCATCTCCTTTGTGCAATGTGTAAGAGCTTTGTACTCGGCCTCACTAGATGACAATGAGATAGTGGCTTGTTTCTTTGACATCCATGATATAGCTCCATCACCTATGAAAATACAATAAGAACTAATGGATTTCCTATCCATTATATCTCCAGCATAGTCCGAATCTGAAAATCCAAAAAGATTAGGTGATGATCTCTCATACAATATGCCAAAATCTCAAGTTCCAATGATGTACCTCAAAACTCGCTTTCCTAGCTTCCAATGCTCCTAGCATAGTTTTTGCCAATAGAACTTTGATCCATCATAAGAATGATCTTCTTCCTAAGAATAGATCTCCTTTCAATGATCATGTAATGCTCAAAATAGAAACAACCATAATTGATATAGAGAATAGTGTCCACTTGGGATGCTTCACTATTTCTTACATCAATTTTACATGTAAAAATGTGACTAGAACATGAAGAATCAAATAGAATGTAAATGAAATGATTCCACCATACTTCCAACTCTGAACTCTCTGGAAAAATACAACAAACAAGCAGTAAATGTGAGTGATCAACTTTTTCTTGCATGTCTCCTCCTCCTTTGTCCTTTGTTGCCTTGTATCCACCATGATACTCCATGAATGAGCCTCCATCTTCATCTTGCCACAAGAAACCATCAAACCTTGGAAATCCATGAGTAGGTGAGTACATTAATGATGCCAATCCAGCACCACATGTCTCCATAAACCAAGTAGTTTGCACTAGTCCATCTTCAAGATCTACTTGACACAAGAAAATGACCATGAATTCACCAAAAATTGACAATCTCCAAGTATTGGCACCAAGTAGCTCAACACTTGAGAACTTAGCCATGGATGAGTGACATAATGAACCTCCAATAGCTTCATTTCCATCAGCAAAATCAGCCAAGAATGCTAGTACAAATCCAACATCAAAACAATGCTCACCAATGTAGCTAGTTTTACCATATCTTGACAATTTGCACACATCCACATGAAATTGCTCAAACATGAGATAAAACAAGTAAAGTAAACTTGAACAACACTTCCTTGATACTCCTTTGACCTTACTTGAGTCTTCAATATGCTGCAAAAACAGATCCATAACACCTTTGCCAATTACCTCTCCTTTGATGCTCTTGACTAGCTCCAAATTGCCAACTTCCCTTTTGACTAGTTGAAGCGCTTTGAGATCAATTTCTTGATCTTCAACTTGACCATCAAAGTCATTGAACAAACTTTGTTTTATAGATCCATTACTTGATTTTATAGCAAGATAACATCCATCCACTTGCATAGCTCCGTGTACACAAGAAGATCCTCCAAAAGATGTTCCACTCTTCATAAGAGATCGATACTCAAGATCCATTGGCTGGATCCACTCCTCTTCTTTCCTTGCTTGATCTACACTTGTAGGCTCATCCAAAGAGGTTAGGAAAGCAACATAATTTCCAGAAACTACTTGCTTACCCTTTTGATCATATGTGAGCCTTGAAGGTACTTGTCTTTCTCTTGATGTTCTCATTGGCTTTTGACTTGATGAAGGTCCATCATCACCACCATCCAAAGTAAGATCCTTCTCATCAACATCAAGAATGTTAGATCCATCTACTTTACCATCAATCATGCTTGAAGACACCTTTGGAATGTTTCCCTCATAAAAAATGACATCTCTACCAACAATCACTTTGTTAGTAGAAGGAATGTAAACCTTGTAGGCTTTACTCACCTCACTATATCCAACAAAAATACCTCTTCTTGAAGATGGATCCTCCTTGGTCCTATCATCAAGAGTAATGTTGACATAGCATGTGCATCCAAAGTTCTTAGAAAGTTGACACTCGGTCTCCTCTTGAATAGCATCTCAAAAGGTGTCCTTCCATCCAAAATAGCACTCGGCCACCTATTGCACAAGAAATTGGCACACAACAAAGCTTGATCCCAAAATGGTTTGTCAAGATTAGCACTTAACCTCATAGCTTTAGCACTTTCACATAAAGTCCTATTCTTCTTTTCAGCCACTCCATTTTGTTGTGGAGTCCTTGATGTTGTATACTCCCTCTTGATCCCATGCTCATCACAAAGGGCCTTGAACTTGTTAGATATGTACTCACCACCATTGTCACCTCTCAAGCACTTGATCTTTGTGGAGAATTGGTTCTCCCTTGCATTCTTGAACTTGACAAAGACATCATACACTTCATCCTTGCTCTTTAGTAGATAGATCCAACAAAATCTACTAATATCTTAGCTCCACTATTGCTAATTGTAGTAAATCCATGAATATCCGAATGTACAAGTTGAAAAGGCTTTGTAGATCTAGAAATAGATCTAGTATAAGGTAGTCTATGTGACTTAGACAAAGCACAAGACTCACAAACATGCTTGTCATTACTTAAGGAACTTGGAAGACCAATCACAACCTTCTTCCTTGCCAATACCTCCAATGACTTGAAGTTGAGGTGTCCCATCCTTTTGTGCCAAACCTCTTGAATAGAAATTTGCTCCCTTGCAACACATCCAACTTGGTTAGCAATAACACAAGCATCAAGTTTGAACAACTTCCCTTGTCTTTTACCTTTTCCAATCAAGACATCCTTCCTTTTGATCAAACAAGCATCTCCATCAAACTCCACCTTGAGGCCCTTACTTAGCATTTGACTCACACTAGGCAAATTCTTGGTAATAGATGGAATAAACAAGACATCCTCCAAATGAACATTCCTATTTGTAGAGAGAGAAATAGGAATTGTGCCAATCGCTTTGATTGCACACTCACCATCATTGGCCGTGTAGATCACCCTCTTGTCATCTCCATATGCCAACAAAGAAGTGAAGTACTCTTTGTGAAAGGTCATGTGTGAACTTGCTCCACTATCAATCCACCAAGGATCTAGATCTTGATCATTAGCAAGCATATATGAAGACATCACAAAAGCATCATCATTTGCATCTTGCACATCCAAACCATCCTCATCAAGAGTAAGATTACCTTGCTTGTCTCCTTGATCTCTCTTCTTCTTGTAGCACTCACTTGCAAAGTGTCCTTTGATGCCACAATAGAAGCACTTGAGCTTTGATCTATCCTTCTTTTTGTCACTTGAAGAAGCATCCACCTGATCTTGCCCTTTAGACCACTTGCTTTTGGTTTTGCCCTTGAATTTGCCCTTCGTGAACATAGCATCCTCTTGAAGTGTCGATGTAGATCCACCTCTTGCTTGAAGCCTATATTCCTCATTGATCAAGATCTCTTGAAGATCCATCAAACTTGGCAAAGTCTTTTGAATAGCAATACTTTGAACAATGTTAGCATGAGCATCCAACAAACCATTAAGAATCACTTGAATAAGCTCTCCTTCCTTAATGCTTTCATCTATGCAAGCTAACTCATCATTCAATGCTTTCATTCTCAAAACAAAAGTACTTGGACTTTCTTCATTCTTTTGCAAACAAGAAAAGATTTGCCTTCTTAGAGTCAACACTCTAGAAGTAGACTTGGATTCATAAAGCTTCTTCAATGAATTCCAAGCTTCCAAAGATGATGTACACTTACCAACTTCCTTGAGAAGTTCATTGGTAACATTCATCTTTATCATGTGTAGAGCCTTCTTGGCCCTCTTGTCATACCTCAATTGATCTTGTTGTGTTGCTGGTTTCTCCTCCAAACCTACAACAATATCCAAAACATCATTCATCTCAAGAAGTGACTCCATTCTCACTTTCCATAATGAATAGTTACTTGAGGTAAGCCTATCATTGGCTTCCAACATGACTCCAATTGAGGTTGCCATGTAGCAATGACCTGATCTTCTCTTTCAACCTGTTTCAATGCACAAAGCACTCCTTTGAACAACAAAAAATGCTTTCAAAAGAAATCACCAAGATTTGAAACTATCTCACAAATTCTCTTCTAGCACTTATCCAAGCAAATCAACATATAGAATCATGGAATCTTGATCAACCTATGATCTATCCTCAATCTAATGACTTTTGCCACTTCCTAAGATTGAAACACACTCAAATGAAGTCCAACAACCTCACTATCTAGAGATCCAATCAAAATTAGGGTTTTGACAAAATCACAAAAAATTGACTATTCCAAATCTACATGCAAATGCCGAAAATTTGATATGCAATCTATAAGCCACCACTTAGGCTGAACCAATGATCCAAAAATCGGCCAAATCCAGCATGTGAATTCACAAAATGGAATTGAACAAGTATATTGACCTATTTAGTGTTTTGATCTACAAAAGATCCAATCTACAAAAGCAAAAAATCCGATTTTGGTGTAGAATCCTCTCTAGCATGCTCTAGACTTGATATCTTCACCAAATCATTGATAGATCTGATTTCCTCCTTCATAACCTGAAACATAAGCTCTGATACCATGTGAAAGATTTCAGATCCTTAAGATCCAATCTACTTGAATGATCTTTGGTTAGAAAGAGAAATACACTACCAATTTCACCAATGTAGAAAAATCAGCATCTACACACAATTTGAGATGCAAACACTAATAGAACTTGATCAAACTTGAATGAAATGATTATGTACTGTTGCTATCCATACAAAACCAGAAGGCTACTATATTTCACACGTGTGGATCCAAAAATAACAAATATAGATCATTCTACACATAGAATTGCAAGCAATCACCAAGATAGTGCACCAATGGATAGTAGAACCCAAGTGGACCATGTATAAGCATGAAATGAGATAGAGAAGAGAGAAGATGACTCTCTCCATGAGTTACATCCTTTTATAGCAGGTCCAAACCCTATTTGGCCACTTGGCTTTCCCACCAAAATGCTAACCCTACCAATTTTGGGTCTAGATTCAATGTACCCAACTTATTCAAATTGAATCTACTCAAACTCGCATTCTATCTTTCCCACACTTTCAAAAAGTGTTTATTCAAATGAAATTTAGACTAATGAACTTTGAAAAGTCAACCTCTAAGTCTAAAACAAGTTTTGGCCTCAATATGCCAAATATGAAAATACTGCAAAATGTGATGAAACTAGTTGAATCTTTCACACTGTGCACATTCATCGTAACAGTGATGAGAGTACGATAACTAGGCTCGTAGAGGTGCGATATGTACTGATGTATCGGTCTTGTGCGAGGGTAGACAATGAAAAAAGAAGAGAATGAGGTAATGGCGCACATAAGCGATATGTACAGTAGTATCGCTCTTGTGCGCACGTAGAAGGACGAAGGCGATCTGGGAGCAAACGGGACGCGCAAAGAAGCGATACGAGACGAAAATCAGACAAAAAAAAGTGAAAATGACTTCTGCGCTCGCAAGGATGTATCATATTTTTTTGCACGTGTGGTCACACGTGTGATCCGAACCTTCCAATCGACAATTGCCATGTGGCATTCACACGTGTATCTAGAGTAGCCCAATCATACGTTGACACATGGCATTATTTGATGGATCAGTTCATGACGTGTGGCCGTTATGAGCGAATTATAGGATGACATGTGTCGCACATGTGGACCTCATAAGCGAATTGTAGGACGACACATGGACAATTGACCGTTTGACTCGCACGTGTGAAACAACTATAAATGGCACGATCCCAAAAAAAAAATCCGTCTTTCTTGGGTTGCTCTCATATCGGTTCTCTGCACGCCGTATTTTCATATGATTTTTGTCACATATAGTTTCTCTACGCATCTCGTTTTCTCTCTCATTGTCTCGTCGCTCTGTGTGCGCACAAGAGAGATACGCTGACCGTACATATCGCTTATGTGCATGTGTAGTGTACTCCATTAATCTCGATTACTCCCCTCTCGCACAGAACCGATACTAGACAATGGCTTCCTCATCTGAGGGAGTCCTTGTTGTCCAATTTCCTCACTGAGTTTGGTATAACTGAGCGCATAGAGTACTTCAAGTCCCTCTTCTGGCCTTTCTTACATGTGTTCAGTACAGCACAACAGAGTCCGGATGTTTGTCATGACCAGTGTATCAGATTTAGGGATATAATCAGTATCCCTCTAATTTCTATGTGTAATTTGTTGTTTATGCATTTCACTGACCCTGTACATACTTTTCCACATTATAAGCAGCGGCTAGACAGGATGTACACTAAACTTTTTGAACAATTTAAGAATTTCAATGAATGTAATTGTTGTAATCGAAAATGTCGTTTTCTTGAGTATCAAACCGGATTTGTGTTTTTCCAATTAGTACAAATTCCAGTAGAGTCACATACATCGATTCCTGATACTGATATCCCTTCATCCTCCACTACTAAACATTCCATAAATGATATCAGTCATTTTTTGGTTGATAAACCTGATAAAGACACTGACTATTTGAGTGTAGATACTGATAAGCTGAGGGATGCTTTCATTGGCTCTAATGCCAATATTGAGAAAAAAATTGCTGATGTACATTCCAAATGTTTTTTTGATTTGCTGAAATATTATATAAACGAAGATGTGTATATCACAATAGCATATCTATGTGTTTTTTTTTTTATTATTGGGAGGATGAGGTGCTTTGTCTTGTCAAGCACCATTTCTGAGTTCTCTGACATTGTTGATTAAACTGAAGACTTGGTGTCGGGTGAAGATGGTATTCTGACTGGTGACAAATGTTTGTCCTGGGCTATGGCAAATGTTTGTGATCATGGATGAAGTTTGCCTTCTGATGAGAAATTTATTTCATTCCAGGCCCAGCTAGGATTCCCTCGTCCATCGGTTATGAAATTTGCAAATGACTCTTCTTCAATAGGTGGTCACAATATAGATCATCCCGATCTAGTTGCAGTAGATGATGATGAATGCGTAAGTTTAGAAGTTTCATTGTATATTTATCTAATGTATGAGTTCCATTAGATTTTATATACTAAGAACTCCGATTTTGTAATTGCAGGATACACTTATGATCGATGACTTTGCTACTCATCAAGGGGGCTTCAGACAACATTCATCATCTTTCCACAAAGATAGTGGTCTCGGCCACTACTTGAGGCACTTTCAGGACAATGAAATTTGCATCGCTCATTCCAAACTCAGTCCAGTTAGAGAGACTATGATAATGGCTATGAAAGCCTTATCTTATTATCTAGGTGGACATAAATTTGTGAAAGCAAATAAAATAATTTTTGTGAAGAGATCGTATGTTTTGAACATATTAGAATTTGTATATGGGAATGTACCATTAAGGAGTTCCCATTAAAGTTGGGAATGTAGAAGTAAATAAATGAAAGAGCAAGATATGGGAACAGAAGTGGTGAATTGGGGAATGCAGAACTTTGAGAGAAAAGTGGGGAATATAGTTTGGGGAATCAAGATGGTAGTGTGTAAAGAGTAAAATTGGGAAATCTGGATAGGGGAAATGAAAATGATGGTCTAATGATGCCTTAGTAAATTTCCAAATTTGGATCCACCAGCTGGGAATGCTTCTGCAGTTGGAAAATTCAAATCTGGGAATATAACTTGAGGAATTTGGTAAACCTAGATCTTCAAAATTGAAGTCTATAGAACAGAAAATGTGTTTTTGAAAATATATAGATTTTAGGCTGATTCTATGAGAGTTTAGATTCGCCTAGCTCAAATTAGAATCATCATAAGTGGGAACCTAGATATCTAGTGAATCTTGAGAAAGTACAGTTGGGGAATGTACAAGTTTCAAGCTCACTTGGCAGGTTGGTACATATATGAGAATGTACAGATTTGACTTTTGGAATGATCTGATGGAGTATGTACTCCCCTTGACTACAATAGGTAAAACATGTGTGAGATTACTCTTTGGTAGGTGGGAGAACTCAAAAGTATAGTTGGTAGGCCAAAAGTGCAAAAAATCAAGATTTTCACACTTTTCAATGTACAACGATGGATCCTTGGGATCTAGGTTTGCTCTTTGGACAATGTATTGGTCTCAGATGGATCTATCAAAGATATAGGAGGCAAACCAAGATGGGCTAATGCTGAGGCTGTAGAGGCGGGAACATCTAGAACTTGGGAACCAAGTTTCGGGAGCTGTGGTGATGGTTTGGGTTCGCCCTTTGGACAATGGTCTCAGTAGGGAATGATGGCGTAAATTTGAAGTGGGTGAACTTAGATATTCTACTTGAGTCTTTTGCAATAGGAGGGACAAGTTCTTATTGAAAACAAAAGTTGCAATGAGAGGTGCGGACTTTATCTACCCTTCTTATGTGAAGAAAGGATTTGAGTTTTTACTTGTCCCCCATTTGTAGAGTAATGGGGTTTAAACTTGTCTCTGATTGTCTCTGATTAAGGCTCATAAACTTAGCAACAGTCATGAGGGATGAGTTTTGGCTGTATCTTCAATGAGATTTGATACACAAATGTTGTAGCCTTTTGTTTTTGTATCCTTTGTTTATGATAGTTGTCATATATGTGGTGTATGATTTTATAAATCAATGTCATGAATTTGTAGTGAATTCATGTGAAAGTTACTGCAAGGTAGTGATTATAATCTATTAGTTGTTGCATGAATCATGTAAAGATATTTTTTGAGAGCCTTACACTATGATGAGCAATATTTCATGAGTGTAGTAAATGCTAAAAATCCAATAATAGTTGTACGAAAACTACACGTAAATGATTTATTTCAAAATTGTTGTTTTTAGCATTGATAGAGTAACAATTCTTATGCACACCATATGAGATAGTGAGATGAATTTGAAGCATGTAGCTAATTGCTAGAACCATCTTCCACCATTGTGATTTGGTTATTGATAATATCATCTTTCTTAATTTATTCATGCATATATGAACCTATCATAGTTTTGGTAGAGATGTCATTGCCAGTAGCTATGAAATTTGAGCAACTTGTGAGGCAAAGCTTGACAATTTTCTATATTATAGCCAATCAATTTTTTTTTAAGATCTAAATTGTTGTAGTGCAAAAAAAATATTTCATTTTCTTTTTTTTTGGTAATAATCTGCATGAAGTTATCAATGTTTTTTTCCAAGTTTTATTACGTAAGTCATCTAGAATTTGCTTACTGTTCTATCAAAGTTGGATTTTCATCCTTTGAAATGCAAGCTACAATTCACATAGAATTACCTTAACCAACCAAGTCCTCTTGGTGTCAAGGAATGGTTGCCAAAGTTGAAATGTTGCTTTAAATATTGTCATTAGTTTGAAGGTTTTGTAATATGTTTCTCATTATGATGTTTTCAAGCTCAAGCTTGGTGACCACTGAAACTCATCTTGCTACAACATATTGGAGTAGTTTCAGCTACAACATATTGAAGTAGTTTTAGAGATGTATGTATCAACTATTTCAAATTCTTTGAATTTCATTTATGGAAGTCCAGTGGACACATGAAATTTGTACATGTTTATACTTAGCAATTTTGTGGTTGATGCCAAAGATGAAACTTGAACAAACTTATTGTTTGTCACATTACATGGATGTTCTTCAAAATTATATGGAATATGTTCTCAAACTATGTAATTTTTATCTTGATTATGAGGTCTTCTATTAGTAAATCTTGCAATAAATATGATATAATGAATTACGTATTTTTTATTGGAAACAAATCATTTATCCATGACAATAATTTGAAAGAGAGTTGAGAATATACTATCCCAAAAAAAAAAATCATTAAAGTGCTCTCAAAATTAGGTACTTCCAGAATGTGACATTTCTTTGTCCTATGAAAGTATCACTTCAATTGATAAGGTTGATTGGTATTACATTTTGGGCTATTTTGTACAAGGTGGCCAAAGAGATGAAGAGGCTACAATTCATCGACCTACTAAATAATATTTTTGTGGATATCTTTGTGTTTGGTGACAAATGCTTAGAGGCTTTTGTCATTGATGTTGATGTAAGTTCATAGGAGTTTGTACCAAGTTTTTTTTCTTTCTTTCTGATTGATTCTAGTCCATGATGTTTGTGATACATATAGGGACAATGACAATGTTTAATCAAATTTTCTGGGCTATCGGCTCCACGTATTTGAATTTGGAGAACTACTTTTTGTAGAATGCTACGTCTAGAAACTTCACTCTCATATCAAACATGGCATGAAGGCTTTTTTATGAGACACCAACTGTAAAGGTTTCACACGTGTGAAGACCTGCCCAACACCCACAATGATCTTCTAAGGTAATTTGTGATTGCACATAGATCTATCACATAGATTGCAAGAGCACAATTTCATGCATAATGAATCCACATTCAATTGGAGCTCAAAGCAATCAAAGTACATGAAAAAACTAAGTTCTCAACATGCTTTTAGAGAGAGAGAAATAGCCTACTCTCGGATAGAGAGAGAAAGTGAGAGCCCTCAAGTAGAGAGAGAATATGAGGAAAAACAATGTGTATCACATAGATTGCTTCACAAAAACTTGTACAATAAGAGAGCTATACCATATAGTAGTAGCACAAGATCTAGCATAAGTATTTGCTCTAGAATGATTGGACCCCATTTATTGCCTTTCTACATCATGATTGGGACCCCTAGATTTGCACCTCTCATCATGATTGGACCTCATGATTTCCACCTCACAATTTGATTGGGCCTCGTGATGTGCACCTCTAAACATGATTGGTCCACATGTAATGCACCTCTTAAAGTGATTGGCCTTGTGATATATGCCTCTAAATGTGATTGGGCCAAATAGATGCATTTCAATTCTAACATCATGTGACAAATGTCACTATCACACTAGATCTCAAGTTTGAGGCATATTGACTATTCAAAATCAACATAAATGAACTAAAATGATTAGGCCTACCATCCACACATGGGAACATTCTCCACACATGTGATATTTATATATGTACATGAAAGTATAAACTAATCAAGCTAGATTCTTCTTGAAATCATAAACTTGAGACCTCCTTGATCCTTGAAGTCTCCTTGACATCACCACCATTTGCAACACTTTCAATCACATAAGAAACATCATTCTTGATGTGAACATCTGATTCATTTTCCATGGAATTGAGATTTGAGTGCTCCATCCTTTCCTCTTGAGAAATGAGCTCTCCTTTGGCTTCCTTCACTTCCAATATGTGATTAGTTCTCACAAAAATATTAAGCTTGAAGAGCCTACGATCTCTAATCCCTTTTGCAATGACTTTCTCTCCTTTGATGATAAAACAAACATTGCAATTAAAATTGACACTACATCCTTTGTCAACTAATTGACTCACACTCAACACATTTCTAGAAAATGAAGGGACATACAACTCGTTTTCAAGCTTTGCTTTCTTCCTTGATTCAAGCCAAATAGGAATGGTTCCTATTCCATGAATCACATATTCAAAACCATTTGAAACAAGAATGGACTCCTTAGAAATTGAATATGATGTAAATGAAGAAAAATACTCCCTTTTGCAAGTGATATGTGAATTTGTCCTAATATCAATCCACCAAGGATTTTTCTCCATAGAAATTTGTTAAAATCCTGTTAGGATCTAGTGTAGTATGGAGGTCTCTGCCCCTTTATACCTACTAAGTGTGGTAGGAGAGCCCAAGGCATCAACAATGCCGGTATTCATCTAAACTAGAGCCCAAGAACAAAAAGAAAGGATCGTGCTACTGGTCGCCACTACTGGTCCTGCTAGTGGATCGTCTACGGCTCCTTATATATAGGAGAATACCCAAACCCCACCATTGAACAAGATAACTTTAGACACATGAAGGAGTGGGTGAAAGAAGCCCAGGCCCTAGATCAAGCTAGAGAAATAGAGGTTCTTTAGATGTTCACCCTAGAAGAAGGTCGTGAATACGAGGACGAAGATTTTCTTCGATATGTAGATTCTGATCGTTTAGAGCCTGCGCCAAAATCCAGAGGTACTAGATCCATGAAAGCCTCTAGCGAACGAAGATCTCATCGAAACATCAGAGCCCACAAGGCAATGCTGTAGTAGGTCAAATGGATACGGTAACTGACAGATCCATGACTAGAGTTCTGATAATCGTTAACGAACTCTTGCGAGCAAGCATAGATTGGGACCTAGCCGAGGATGAAGCTCTTTATAAGCTTGAAGTCTCATTATGGGATAATAGCATCAAAATGGTGAAAGATCCGACAATTGATCCATGATCAAGTCACCAATGCATTCCAAGGAAAAAGAGCCGACCTTCGGATTCTCCCTTTGGAAGCTCTTCGAAAGAAAAGGCTCCTATCACCTTTATTGATCTAGGTATGAAACCATCAAAGAGCTTCAAGAAACTTGACCGAGCTTTGAAAAGGATGGGAATCAATAATCAGCCAACCACCAGCTCACTACAAGAATGTAAACCTCTATATAAGACCAAAACTGATGAGTGGAAAGCTAAGAGTGATAAAAGAGGGATAAAGACTGAGTTGATGATCGACCAGGAATTTCCACCAGGATGCCATAGAAGAACCAAAGTCTATGCACGATGTGCCATAGTACTTCAAGAATTACGAGATGGATGAAGTGGTAGTGGTCATGCCCAGAGCTAAGAGAGAACCCATAGAAGAAACCTCCCAAGGAGCCAATGTTTATGAAGGTCCAGCCAGAACGAAAGAGATAGATCTAGTTGAGAAGGTAGAGGAAACTTGTATGGTATCAGTAGGAGAGAATGTAGAAGGAGAGAAACTCGAGGATCTCAAGGCACTTCTTAGCAAATACCGCGACTATCTTGCTTGGAATTATGCTGAGTTAAAGGGCATATTTCCAGATGTTGTGGTTCATACCATTCCACTGGTTCATGGTGCAAAATCCATAGTTAGGGGCCCTATAGGTCTAATTCGCATTACGCCCAGTTGATCCAAGAAGAAGTAAAGAAGCTTCTAGATGTAGGATTCATCTACAAGATGGAACACACAGATTGGGTATCACCTATTGTGGTAGTACCTAAGAAAAACAAGAAGCTTATAATCTGTGTGGACTACAAGAAGCTAAACGCTGTAACCAACAAAGACCATTTTCCTTTACCATTCATGAAGAATGTGTTAGAGAGAATAGCCGGAGCAGAAGCCTATAGTTTCCTAGATGGGTTTAGTGGCTATAATCAGGTGCAGATAGCCCCAGAAGATCACCACAAAATTGTGTTTCCATTGAGTGGGAAACGTATGCCTACAGAGTGATGCCATTCAGATTGTGCAATGCTCCCAACACTTTCCAACGAATCGTGAGCCATGCCTTTGACTTTCTATGAAAATTTCTTGAAATTCTTATGGACGACTTTGTGTCCACTCCTCTAGAGCCCAAACACCTAGTTTGCTTAGAGAAAGTGTTCATCCGGTGTCGATTATTCGGCATATCCCTAAACCCTACCAAATGCCAATTTCTGGTCATGCACGACATGGTGTTGTTTGGCCACGTAGTTTTGAGGCATGGTATCACCACAGACATCGACAAGATCCACATAGTACTTGCTTTACATGAGCCAAAAATTGTACATGAAATACATCGGTGAGAAAATTCCAGAATATAACAACACACTTGAGATGTATATATGACTCCTCCTCCTCCTCCTCCTCCTCCTCCTCCTCTCTCTCTCTCTCTCTCTCTCTCTCTCTCTCTCTCTCTCTCTCTCTCTCTCTCTCTCTCTCTCTCTCTCTCTCTCTCTCTCTCTCTCTTCCCTCCTCCCCCTCTCTCACAACTAATCTTTCATGGGAAGAAAATTTATGGGAACAAAATATTGCTCTCCATAATAGCTAATGAGTAGGCTACAACATAGTCTAAAAATGGCTCCCAATAAGAGCTAGTGAGTAGGCTACAATGTAGCCTCCTCATGAACACTATCACATACATGGCTTAACATAAGCATGTCAACTAAATCCCTTAGCTTGCAACCCAACTACTTATACCCTATGTATAGCTATAAAGAGGTTACCATTTCTTGCAAACCCCGAATCATTGTTTACGACATGTTACACAATACTTCACATTAAACATGTGAACATGGTTGCATATGCCTATTTATACGAGACTGACTCGAGAATGATGGAAGTCGTTTGGTGTTCAAGGAGAGTCCAAAATGTCTAATATCCATAGTTGGAAAAGTATCCTCTGGTATTCAAAGAGAGCCCAAAATGTCTAATATCCATAGTTGGAAAAGTAGGTCATTGTAACATCATCATATGCATCCATGCTAATGTGGGTGGGCATATTATGCACACACATGATCCTTGGGGTAAAACAAGCATACACAAGTATAGGTTGTAGGACAAACCATCCAACCAATAGTCTAATGAATGGCTAGACTCCCTCAAGTTGATATCCACAATACACACTATGGAAGCTGAACATAGGACTCGCTAGCGATTCTCAATACCTATAGTATGGTGAATTGGGAGGGGAGAGAATATAGATATTCTCTTTGAAATTCTAGCCTCCATACAACATTTAAATTCTCCATTCATGATCATCCCCTTCCATGCATAGCTATAGTATCCAGACATAGACATCATGCACAACCACTTTTGCATGATACAATGCCTTAATCCAATATGGGTATAGGATCTATCTCAGGTTAAGGACTACCTTACGGTATATGCCAAGCCTAATATACATGTTTAAGGACATAACATGGCATAAGATTTTGCTAAAAACTATAGCTTGTAACCCCACCATGAAGACCTAATACTTGAATTCATTGGATCAAATCATTCCACATGTATAGTACAATGATGGACTAGGAGATTAATGAAAATGTTGGAATTTTGTCATGCTCAACATTATTCTTGCCATATAGGTCACCCAATGCTTATAAGTACAATCATGATTCACATGGCAAGATCCGATCAAATTTGAAGGATGTGAGTGTGGATGGCTCAAAATGGGCAATAACATAAAGATAATGCACATCAATAGTGAACGATAGTGATTGTCTTTGAAAAATGTGTAAATAGCAAAAAGGTAGCAAGTTGCTTGGGTGTTGAAAAACTTTTTGTTAATTATCTCATGTAGTGAATAACTTTTAAATGTGTAATTTTGCATTCATGAATAACATTGACATTGCACTTTTTTGTTAGCTAAACTATTTGAGTTGCCCTTTACCATAAAGATTGAACTCAACATCACTTTAAGGTGCACAGAAAATTTGGCCGCAACATTATTTTAGCAACACATCCACTTCCTCTCCTTGTAGTTGAGCCTTGTGCATGATGTGCTTAGCATAGCCATCATCCTACCACATATAGGGGGAATGTGTGGTTGAGAATGCGTTGGGGCCAAAGTGCCTACATGCTTTTGAAGGACCCTCTGGCTTTTGAAGGTGCCTTGTTTTTAGTGCTATTGCTATTGTGCATGTTCCTATTTTCTTGCAAGATTCCATCCACTGGTAGTGGGCAAGCCCTTAATGGAAAGGATTTGTTTATTATTTGTGTAAGTTGGATTAAAGGCTATGTACAACAAAGCATGGCAATAAATGGCCGCATGAAGTGTGATCACTATGGAATTTATGATGTAGACATGGCTTTAAGGTCCATATACCACTTGCACATTTGAGCCTATGATTCATAAACACCAATAATGACTTTTCTATGAATTATTGTTTTGAGATGGAGCATTTTGAATTCCATTCTTTTGTCATCTCTTATGTTCAATAATTTGTTGCAATCATAAGTTGTGTCAAATTCATTTAACCTTCAACTTTGTCTCTTGTAGGAGATAAAAAGTTGTCATTGGATCTTTTGCTTGTGTGGAAATAAATGTTGTTCTAGTGGTATCAATTTGAAAATGCAATTTAGGCATATTTTTTTAGTTTGCCCATGTGTCAAGTGCTACATAGTTACTTCATTTGTGGTTAGGTGCAATTTTGACAATGGCATGTTTATTCTCAATTGTTAGTTGATTCGCTAACCCAACTAAATGTCAAGATTTATGATTTTAGGGAAGACCTTACTAACAAGAGACACACAGAAAAGAATCATGCAATTTCTAACAATTTCAAGTTTTGTTTGTACTCAAAAGACAATGCATTAGTACTATATTTAAATAATTTTGTCATGAGCTGAACCTTTCACTTAGGTCTTACCTATCATCTATAGACTTTTTTGCTACCACTTCTGATTTATGATTATCATACCCACTTACTTGCATGCCGCACGAATATGTTTAAGATTCTCAATACATTGTCTCCATGAAGTTTTGATTTCATTTAGGAAATAAATCAAGGAACTAACCCAACACATGTACTGATCTATTAAAAATCAAATGATAGATTTTTAATGCTTGCATCTAGCAAATTGTCCTATTTAGTCTCTCTTTTTTCTATTTCTTTTTCTTTTTACAAATATTTGATCTGAAATTTAGACTTCCATCGACAATTCTAATAGGACATGTTGAACACATTAAACCATCACATTTGGTCATACACATGCCATTACTATTATCATTATTTGTTTTTTTTTGGTTTCTTGGTAAGTAGTAATTATAATACTAGTGTACTTTATAAGTTTATATGCACATGTGTTTTGCTAGGTGTTAGAGGCACTTCTCTTTTTCATGTTGTTGGCAATACAATCAAATAAACCACATGTCATAGCTTCAGTTTCACTTGACTACTAATACATGATTAGTATATTTTGAGCAAAACTTTATATCCTACATGATTAAGTATATATTGAGCGAAAGTATATATAAACTGAATAGGGCACAAGTAAACATGAAGAGTCCTACAATTTAGAAGTTAACATTTTCTCCCATCATTGTAACTTTGATTGTGTCCCTACAGAATAACTTTTATAGCCCTTCAACATTGAACATTGTTCTTGATTATCAAAATCTTCCTTAGTGTTGCACCCTTGACATCTACAAAAAGCTATCATGATGGATAGCATAGTTTAAAAAAGAGTAGCTTGAATGTATGGAATTGTCTCTCAAATGGTTGGATAATATGTCACAGATGTGCAAGGTTGTATTGATTGATCAAGCAGGCAATATATTCTTCTTGCTCTGAACATGCATAACCAATCTTCTTTCCTACTTAGTGCGTTTGCTTTAAAATTTTAGAAGTTTGCACTTCGTACTTGGCTAATTTGATTTTCTTGAGTGCTTCAAATATTTTGTTCCATATCCCCTCATGGTCTTTTTAGAGAATTCACAAGCAATGAACCACATCACAGAGAAAAAACCATTCAAACAAGTTGCTGTACAAAAAAATCAAGAAATATTTCTCAATATGAATAAATAGTAAATCATTATTATGTCATCAGTGAATTGAATACATGTGGAAGAATGTCATGATCCTTTTACCCACAAGCTTTGACCCTATAACCTCAAAATATCATTGAAGAATAGTCAAATTATGCACAATATAAAAGCTTAAATTTTTAGTTAAAAGCCATATAATATAATGCATTGTACTAGTAATCATTAATTTGTACAATGTCAAGTTAGTTTGATTCATTTGATTCATTTTTGCTACTAGCTTATAATCAAAACAAAAATATTCCACACATCAAACATTTAAAATAACTCTCCATGTTTCATCCGATAATAGTACACTCTTAGTTTTCATGTTTGGTGGAGGGATAACAAAAAAACCTCTCGTTTGGTTGCCATGTTGAACTTTTGAACTTCTAAAGCTTGACATTGAAAAAGAAACCTACATGATTGGCTTTCCAAATTGTACTAGATGCTTTTAGTGGATGCATGAAATATTAGTGAATAGTTTATTGATATTTGAGGTAATTAGTTTCTAGTAAAATGATCCTAAGGTTGTATCGACATTCGTTGGTATCATGATTGCTCATATCACGGATATGGCAATATCGTGTAGGTTGCTCTAACCCCTATCTCAACTACGAGCACTCATTTCCTGTGTGATTGCCAGAGCAGTGTGGACACCATGTGGATTCTCTCCTTGGATAGGCGTGGGTAGGTCCTGGTTGCATGTCTTTCAGCTTTTGATCAACAACCGTGGTAAGGTCAGTGGTGAGCTTTTTAATCTGCTCATTGCTTCATTCTTTTTTGCATCTTTGTTCTTGGTTGAAATTATTAGAGTCCGAAATAATGCTTTCACTATCGTCGACTCTTTTGATGGCATCAGCGCAGGCTGCTTGAAAAGACATGTATTTGTCTCTTCGTTTCATTTGCTACCTGATTTCCTTGGGTAGTCCTGCCATGAACCATGTCAGGACGCTATGGTCTGGGACACTATCAGGGTCTCATCCACTGTGCAATCTCTTGATCAGTTCAATATAATTGTGTAGGGACTCATTTTTCTTATCGATACGGATTCATCCAAGTTGCAGGAATGGATCGGAAAGAAAGTGGGTGGTTTTGAATCTCATGATGAATTTAGCCTGTAAGATGTTCCAATCATCTCATTCGTTCTGCTCAAGATTGAAATACCAATCTTTTATAGTGTCGGTTAGGCATAGATTGAAATACCTTAACAGCCCTTGCAGGCTATCGTCTCCATAGGCCCTACACACTTGGGTGTAGATATGAAGAAATCGTCATGGATCTCCCTTGCCATCAGACCTCGAAAGGTCGATCTTTGAGAAGTTCCGGACTGCATGAGGTATGAACGGCCTTGGATTGTCCATCGGGGGTGGTTTGGCATCAATCAATTCATGGATTATCTCGATCGATATGTTGACAAATTTCTCAAGATCAGGGAGATCCAAGGTGGATAATCTCCTACCAGATCTCAGATGCATACAATGGATAGCAAACACAAAGGAAGCATGAGAGGTGGAGAAAGAAAGATAGAGAGCAAGGACATTCCTGATCCATTCCATAAGAGGGCCAACCTGCTTGTATTGAAATGAAGAGAGAACATGTACAATGATTCAAAACTACCACTTATATAGTGGATTGGAGGGTCTTGGCCCATTAGAGGAGTTCTCAATATAAAAAAGACCCGTTAAGGAATGCCATGTAGGATAAAGAAAAATATCAAAATAAAAAAAAACAATATTGCTTATTTGCTTGCCCCCACCACTCCCGAGGCCTCCCCAACTTCCAATGATCTAACCCTAGTGTCTACAGTCACAGTCAAGAATTCTAAACTGTTCACAATCTAATTTGTCAAAATTCAAAAATACATTCCATCTATCGGATCTAGAATATGACTGCCATCCCCAAATTCAAATCAGGAAAAAAAGCAAAATGTATGAATATGCATTCCCTCCACTAGAATGAAAATTTGAGCGTTATTTCCAAATATGAATGCCATATTCACATTGGAGTGAAAATATGAGCGCCATCTCTAAATATGAGTGCCATCTTCAAAATGTATGAACATGCATTCTCTCAACATGAATGAAAATATGAGCGCCATCTCCAAATATGAATGCCATCTCCACATTGGACTGAAAATATGACCGCCATCTCCAAATTTGAATCAAACACAGTATATAATACAATAAAAGATAAGTACTTTGTTTTGTTTTGTACTGTTTTGCTTTGTCTTGTTTTTTCCAAAACAACATTGTATCATCTACATTTGGATATTTCTATACAGAGATGAGGAGGCAAAGGAATTCCAATATATGCTGATGATCGTTCCCATTATAGGGCAGAAGGAAAGAAAAACTTGGATTTGTGGACAGATGGAACATTGTATCCTCAAGATCCTAGCACATTGACTCATCCCACATTCTCTTCAATAACTCATCTAGTAACATGGATATGCAATGGGCATACTGGATTACTAGGATATTGTGAGAGATTGCAAAACTATGGAAATTAGTTTTCTATGTTTTTAGAATGTGAGTTGATACGCATATCCTGTTTTTATCAAAAAAGAGATTGTCATGTCCAAAAGACTTTAGACAAAAATGAACAACTTAAAAGAAATAATGAATCATTATAGAAGATAGCGTTCGATATCAAATCAGAACTAGATCAAATGCAAACAATCTTACAATCTATTCGTATGGAAAACTTACAATTACTGAAGGATGTGGAAGAGGCTAAGAAGAAGGAGTCTAGGAGTAAGAAGCAAAAGCGGCAAAGTTGCAAGGATATTAATACCCTTTCAAAAGGAGGTTTTTGAAATAGGAGAATTCGAGCGTTCAAGTAAGCATACACTGATTTTTTGTAACTTGATTAATGACATATGAACTTATTTCAGCTATTGTGTTGTTCTACTCACTATCTGCTTTTTTTGCAGATCTGCATTAGTAGCTCATTAAAATATAAAGGACAATGCTTCAATTGGAATGTCGTTGGGCTCAATATTGATAGGCAAATCCACTAAGTGTATCATGATGAACAATAGGAGTTCCAATGTAAAGTGCAAAGTTGTAGAGTCTTTGTTGTTGGACATTCAAATTTGCCTATGATTTTGCAGGTATTAGCAGAGAAGCATACGAAACAATATACTTTAGAGAAGCTGTTAAGCAAGTTTGAATTAGAAAAATTCCTATCCCAAGGTCATATCACTTGAAGACAGAGAGGAATACATTAAACATAGGTATGCATAAGATCATTGGTACCCCATTTCATATTGAGGAAGTGTATGAAATTGATGGAAGATCAATATCTTATAATTCATCAAACAACTTCTTTGTTGATCTAAATCACTTGCTAACATACACGATCACATTTTATGATATAACCTTAGAAAAGGTGAATGGTAAAATAATCATAGTACTTAAGTTAGATGAGTCAGAGATTGTGAAAGGGCAGAAGATGGAGAGAGTTAATATAACTCTTTTGAATGGTGCACTATCACAAACAGTGTACCAAGGAGATTTCAGATTCAGTGTCCAATCCGAAAATAATATATGGTGGTTGGTAGCTTTTCACGTAATTTTTCTCATTATTAGATTAGATTCAATACCTGGTCGTCTCGAAAAATCAAAATTTTGTACCACTCGTAATCAAATTTTTTCAATACCTAGAATCTGAATTTTTCAATACAAAAGTCAGAAATTTTTTATACAGGTTCGACTCAGAAAATTTTGGATTTTTTGATATCCAGAGTTTGTCGATACCCAGAGTTTTCTGATACCCAGAGTTTTCTAATACCCAAAGTAACCATGACATTCCAGACCAAAAACACGGCTATTGAAACTACAATGTCACAGAAAAAAACAAGGGCAAGGACATACCTTAACCCCCTGGGCCGCAAAATATGATGTGGGAGTCAAGAACTTGTACTCCTCTCGACTGATTGCGGTGTGCTTGGCTGGACGTGGTGAACTTGTCTGAAGATCATCTGGCAAATTCTCTATGATCTCCTCAACATCAATCTCTTTGTCCTTGCATTGTCTCTTCAAGAACCGCTATTTTGGGACCACTGGATCCTGCCCTCCTATATCATTGAGTCGGGTGTCAAGAGTGGAACCCTCCTCAAGCTCTGTGATACCCACCTCCACAATTATTGATTCTACATGCAATGTACCTCTCTGATGCTGTTTGAACAGTTCTGTCTCTTCGGAAGGGCATGTCCCACTAGGAAAATCAATCCACCAAGGATTATTTTGCACCTCCCAATCAGTAAGAATCCTCTGGTTATGAAAGAACATAAACGACTCCTTGTCATCTTTATTCAGCCATAATTTAAAAAAGGTTGGTAGTTGCGCCACCTTTTTGAGCGATACAAGATATGAATAATACATGCGTTTCAGTAGTTATAAGCATATGCTTCTAAATTCCAATCCAAAAAATTATCCACAATATAATCAGTGTTGAATGAATAGCAGACCTCCAGACCACCCTTTTTGCAGCTCCGCGGATGTCTGGTTGTTCTGTCGCACCCTTTGACAACTCCATGTCTTTCTCTATGGCATGGAACATTTTTTTCCAATTCAGAAGTTTGAAATCAGTAAAATACTCCTCCATCGATGCACGACCTTGAATATTCATTGGCCCTGAAAAGTAATGCAACATCCAAGTCAGTATGAATTCAACTTTGATATATTGTTCTATTATGGGTGATTTTGGAGGCTGTTCCATACTCCAACTTTGTTACATAAAAACTATGCAAACTTTAAGAGTAGCATAAAAATATGACGAAAACGACACTTGTTTTAAAACACCTACTCATAGCCAAACATTCCTTTAGAACATTAAGGGATGTGTCCTTTAGGTGCTCCAACCATGTCTCCTTCGTTACCCATATCCTAAAATCCTTGTCACTCTTTGGAATTCCGAACTGTTTGACAAAATTTTACAGCAAATTCAATCCCAATCAATCCTAAAAGTGATGGAGGATGCACAAATAAAAGATCTAGATCCAAACTATGAGCTAGAATCAAGATTAGTTACCAAAACTAGCAAATTTGGCATTTAACTCCACATTAGGCACATAGATTTGATCAAATGAACCAAAGTAAAGTACAACAAGCTTCTCAGACCTGTAAACAAATTCCTGATGATAGAAGTGGAAAAACTCGATTTTTCTTGATAATTTGATGGAGATCTCATCATGTATTTATACATTTCAAGCTCGGATCTGAGCATATTAGGGCACCTCTAAACTTTTCATACCCTAACCCTAATATATAACCTAATAGGTCATTGTATCCATCCTAACTTGGGGTCAAGATCTTGAGATCCAAAAACAATAAAAAACATGCCATTTTTAGATCCTAGAATTTCTCTAGCCTATCCAAACACATTTTTGCCTCATTTCAAAGATGCTATTACAATGTAATATGAGGAATGAACTTATTGGAAAGCATCCTATGTGATTTGGCACCTGTGGCATCTATTTACATGGCCATCTTGCCAAGTACAATGCGTGTGACAAAAAATGGTCAAGCTAGAATTGTGAAATTTTAATACTCCTCACAATCTAGCTAGATGATAACATAGCTTTACTAATTAAGCCAAGGGCTGATCTAAGCTTCAAAAAAGCATTCTTTTGAAGAGGCTTTGTCAATATATCAGCTATGCATTCTTCACTTGAAACATGCTCCAATGAGACCTCCTTAGCTTGGACCTTTCTCTTACAAAGTGGTGAGCAATCTCTATGTGTTTGCTCCTTACATGGTAGATTGTATTGGATGCTAGGTGTTGGGCTGAGATGTTGTCATTGTAGATGAGTGGAATGACATGTGATCTAATCACTTTGAGCTCCTCAAGCAACCTCTTGATCCATAGTACTTCCTTGGTTGTGGCTGTTAGAGCCTTGTACTCGGCCTCAGTTGATGAAAGAGATATTGTTTCTTGCTTCTTTGATAGCCAAGAAACCACACCTTCTCCAATGTAAGTTGAAAAGGCACTTGTTGACTTTCTATCCTTCTTGTCCCCTGCAAAATTTGAATCACTAAAAGCATGCTAGTTAATGGATTCACCTCTATAAAGGATCCCAAAATCTAGTGTGCCTGAGATGTAGCTCAATATTCTTTTGGCACATTTCCAATGGATAACTAATGGATCTTGCATATTTTGACTAAGCTTGCAAACACTATAGCAAAGATCAGGTCTTGTTATGGATATCCACATTAGGAGCCAATAAGTTGCCTATAAAGAGTGATGTCCTTGAAGGATCTTTCATCCTCTTTATTGGTCACTTTTACATCATGCTCCTTAGGAGTCTCTACATGCTTGCATCCATGCATGTTAAATCTATTGAGTAATGAAATGGCATACTTAGATTGACAAATGAAGACATAATCTAAAGATCTAAGTACTTCCATACCCAAAATGAAATGCAAAAGCCCGAGATCTACCATCTTGAACTCTTTGGATAGATCTAGCTTAGTTTTCTCAACACCTTCTAAATCATCTCCACTAAGTATGATATCATCAACATAAAGTAATAAAAGTACAATGCCTGTTGCACTAAATCTTATGTACAAGGTGGGATCATACTCACTAGGAGTAAATCCAATAGAGATAAGAAAATTATTGAGCCTTGTGTTCCAAGTTCTAGAATCTTGTTTCAAACCATACAAGCTCCTCTTGAGATGACACACCTTGTCTTCCATACCTTGCTTGATGAAGCCCTCGGGCTGCTCCATGAGTATTCCTCTTCCAAATGACCATTTAAGAAAGCATTTGACACATCCATTTGAAACAATAACCAATCAAAGTGAGAAGCAAGAGCAATGATTAGTCTTATGGTGACCATCTTTGCCACGGGTGCAAAGGTCTCATCATAATCTATGCCCTTTGATTGAGCATACCCCTTGGCTACAAGCCTTGCCTTGTGCTTAGAAACACTCCCATCTTGATTCAACTTGAGCTAAAAAACCCACTTACATCCAATTTCATTCCCTTGTCCTTGTATGTGAGCCTTAATGGCTCCATCCTTGACCTTGTGGATCTTCTTGGCGTGCTTGGTGTTCTTGGTTCTAGCTCCTCCTCATGATCAAGCTCCTCCTTGATCTCGGGTACCTCTCATGATCCCCTTCATGGATGATGGATCCTCCTTGGTTCTTTTGTCCAAAGGGACATGTACATAGCAAATACATCCAAACGCCTTCAAGCTTTTGATATTAGACTTTCTCCATACAATAACTCATAAGATGTTTTACCATTTATAGAGCTACATGGAACTCTATTACATAAGAAGCTAGCACATGTGAGAGCTTCTCCCCAAAAAGACTTAGGTAGGCATGCATCTAAGCTTAGAGATTTAGAACACTCACATAGTGTCCTATTTCTCCTCTCAGCCACCCCATTTTGTTGAGGAGTGTAGATATCTCTTTCTTGATTCCTTCTTGATCACAAAATTCTTTGAATTCATTGGAGATATATTCTCCTCCATTAGCACTTCTAAAGAACTTGATCTTGTGATTATGATGCTTTTCAACAAAATGCTTGAACTTTACAAAACTCTCAAAAACATGTGCTTTAGAGAAAAGTAGATATACCCATCCATATCTTGAGTAGTCATCTATAAAGGTGACAAACATTGTAGCTCCACCATGTGGGAGCTAGCCCCACTATCTATCCACCAAGGATCTTCACCTTTGACATTTGATGATGAAAAGGTTGACATCACGAGTGAGTCCTCATGATAGCTCTCTTCCTCCTCTTGTCCAATGTTGGCTTGGCTTTGATCTTGCTTCATCTTGAAGCATTCTGAGGCATAATGCCCCATCTTGCTACAAAAGTAGCACTTTATCTTAGATTTGTCCTTCTTGGGCTTGACTTGTAATGATGAGAATGTGGATCCTCCTTGATCTCCATCCTTTGCTTGGTCCCTTTTGAATGCTCCTCCCTTGGTCTTTGCTTTGCCTTTTCTCTTGAAAAATAAGGCTTTGTCATCACCATCATTGATGGAGAGCCTCTCCATCCTTGATTTGATATGAGCCTTCCTACTCTCCTCGGCCATCAACACACTTTGAAGGTCTTCAATTGTAGGCAACTTTCCCATGATGGCATAGCTTTGGACAAGGTAAGTAGAATCACTACATAAGCCATTCAAAACTATTTGCACAAGCTCACTCTCTTTAATAGGTTCACCAACATAATTAAGCTCTTTGTTCAAATCTTTTACTCTCAAAACAAATTGATGTCCACTCTCACTCCTCCCTTGGAAGCATTGAAGAACTTGGTTCTTGAGGGAAAGTAACCTTAAGGTATTCTTGGACTCATAGATTTTTTGAAGAGTCTCCCAAGCCTCTTGGGTCGAGGTACATGCTCCTACTTCTTTGAGCAGATCACTTGCAACATTCATCTTAATACAATGGAGTGCAAGCTTGCACCTTCTCTTGTATTTAGTTGCTTTTTGTGGATTGGCTCATCTTCCTCTCCATTCACAATATCCATCAAATCTTGCATGATAAGGATGGATTCCATTCTTAACTTCCAAATTGAATAATTTGAAGAGCTCAATCTATCACTAGAATCCAAAAGATAGGCACTTATGGATGCCATCTTCAATGATAAGGAGATAGATTCAAAGAAACAAGATAGATTGTACAAGATATGATCACTACTAGCTATCCCACTCTCTTTGGGACCTGAGATGATTCACTCTCTGATTTCTCAACAAGATTTAAGGTGATCTTGAGCTTGATCTATCTTCAAGATCCAAACTAGATCCAAACTTACTATAGATTTGATCAAACTAGTCTCCTCCTTGATCTCGACCTCACAAGAAGGGTGAATCCACCCATACTGAACCAAAAGCACTTTATAACACACAAATGTCTTACAAATAAAGCCTCTTAAATTCAGTTTGAATCACATTGACATATTCAATCACAAACCTATCCAAAACTGAGTAGAATAGAAACACAACTTTCACTAGTTTTGCATTTCTAGATGAAAAACTCATCAAAACACTTGATCTGAACCTAAAAGGTGTATTTTAGGACCTTAAGAAGCCTAAGAAAGACCTAATTAGGCTCTCAAATGGCTGATCCAAACTTCTAAAGAGTGGTGGCATTCAAATCCTTATGAAAATCTCTACTAGGAAACATGTACTCCAAGATTCAACTCATTAGAACTTTCTAATTTGGTTTGGTTGAATGGAAATGGGTCAATCTTGGTTCCTGCAGCTATAACTCAGCAAAACAAGTTTCCTTTGATCTATTATCACTCAAATGAAACCAAATTTGAAGGTACAATCACTAGATTAGCAACTAGTAGCAAGAGCAAAGCTAATACTACTCAAATCTAGGATCAAAGCTTGAGAAAATCAAATCTAAAGCTCACTTTTGATTAGGCTCTGATACCATGACAAAATTTTACAGCAAGTTCAATCCCAATCAATCCTAAAAGTGATGGAGGATGCACAAATAAAAGATCTAGATCCAAACTATGAGCTAGAATCAAGACTAGTTACCAAAACTAGCAAATTTGGCATTTAACTCCACATTAGGCACATAGATTTGATCAAATGAACCAAAGTAAAGTACAGAAAGCTTCTCAGACCTGTAAACAAGTTCAGCACCTTCCAATACAAGCAAATAAAGCATAAAAACACTCACATCCAATAGCTAGAACTCGCCACCAAAAGACAATGATGATAGAAGTGGAAAAACTCAATTTTTCTTGATAATTTGATGGAGATCCCATCATGTATTTATACATTTCAAGCTCGGATCTGAGCATATTAGGGCACCTCTAAACTTTTCATACCCTAACCCTAATATCTAGCCTAATAGGTCATTGGATCCACCCTAACTTGGGGTCAAGATCTCGAAATCCAAAAACAATGAAAAACATGCTACTTTTAGATCCTAGAATTTCTCTAGCCTATCCAAACACATTTTTGCCTCATTTCAAAGATGCTATCACAATGTAATATGAGGAATGAACTTACTGGAAAGCATCCTAGGTGATTTGGCCCGTGTGGCATCTATTTACATGGCCATCTTGCCAAGTACAATGCATGTGACCAAAAACGGTCAAGCTAGAATTGTGAAATTTCAATACTGCTCGGATATGGTTCCCATGCACCAACCCAACCATTTACACTTCACCTCTTACTGTGGAGCAACGCAAATGATGCAACTTTTCCAAGCCAAGGAAGATTCCCATGCTAGAATGTTCTATGCTAGTAACAAGCTCAAGCCACTCCTACCAAGTGATGGGTTAAGAACTCCCAACATCTTATCCATTTTGGTGGTCCACCTGGCATACACCACCCCCTTAGCATCCTTCAAGGTCTTGTGGGCCTTACCTTGCCCTGATTGAAACTTGTTTCTTGCTTCATCCAACTCCGAATTTATGTCATTCTGTACAAAACACAAAGAATTATTGCCCAATTAGTGTTCAAACCAATACTAGTTTTATAAAAAATGTAGCACATGTCCAAATGAAATGCTAAATTACCTCGTACAATATGCGGGCCAGCATATATCTCGTCAAGGGATACCACATAATGTTTCCCCTCTTGAGTTCTATTGCCCTAATTCTCTCCAATTCAGTGAGGTTAGCGGGAGAGATCCTTTGCCTGAAGAAGTCGATGTTGCACTCGCATAGTCGACGCCCACTATAAAGTAGGTCTCCTAGCTCCGTTTTTATTACACCAATTTCATTCAACCTAAGAATACACATATTACATGGAGAGTAGCAACATGGAAAACACAACATCAACTCAAATGTTTCCAACAAAAATAAAAGAAATGTCACCTATTGGTCCGATTCATAGAAGATAACAAGTTCATGCCGGTCTCTGCATCCGATTGAATGAAACTGGCATGCACTAGTATATGCTTACTTATATCAATGGCATACTCCTCATGTATCGCCTCCATCCATGCCAACAACCTATGGTTGCCATTCTAACACACAAACATACGGCCAACAAATCACTCCATTCGGGATCTAGCAAAACTCTGGCATCAAAGTCCGCACGTATTTTCTCTCAAATGTTATCCCATTGAAATTTTGAATGATCTTTCACGTAAATGGATTCGCCATTGGATCTTGTGATAGATATCATGAAGTCGCCCTTTTCCATGATATAGCCATCACGTCCATAAATCTCCTTTAGTTTCATACGTTGCCCTCCAACAGTTCTGATAGCTTTGTGTTCCAAAATGCGACACAATGGCACTAGTGGTGGAGAAGACTGATGTTGAACTCTAAAACGAGCAAGGGTTGCTGATAAAATAACTAAATGAAATGACAAAGGAAAAGCACTGATTTCATCTGGTCTCACCCCTTTGACTCTCTTTTTTACCTCAGTCTTAGCCTCAGCCACACTATGATACTGGTTTGTGCCACCAACATCCAACCCCTCTCCAACTTTAGTTGCACCCATTGTATGGTCTTCGTGAATTGTTTCTCCTTGCTAACAAAAATTTAGATATTAAATATTGATAAGGAACAATAATATCAAATAATATTGTAACAATTTCAGCATGAATTGCGAAATCGTATGTGAGAGAATTACTAAATCTCATTAACAACCTCAATTGCAAGGTGCTCTTCCATGTCCACTATTGTTTCAATATCCCCAATAGTCACATTTTCTATATCATCGCCAATATCAGCTGGCTCTTCGGACAGCTGAAGCGTAGCCGTAGGCCTCTTAGCCATCCTTTCTTTCCGCATGATGGTAGAACTATAGCATAGTTGAATCAAGAAGTCAGAAACTCTGAATTGCATCTCTCACAGATTTAAAAAATGTGTTTTAGTAGTCCCTCTCTGAGCAAAAAGAAAACTAGATGCACAAACATCTGTTCACAAGCCATTTGAAACTACTGTCCAACTTTAATCGCCGGTCATTTCAAATGGCATGCCCTACAAACAGTTTTAACAAATCACCCTCAATTGGAACAAGAAATAATGTTCTTCTTAAAGGCGAAAAACAAGTTCACCAAACGCGATCAATATTTTTTAGAAATCTCTGTCTGAGCAACAACAAATTGTAGGCAAAAACATCTGGCTACATGCAATTTTAAACAACTATCCAGCTTCAATCGTCAACGATTGAAGCTGGACAGTCATTTAAAATTGCAAGCTCCTCAAATAGTTTTTAGAAATCTAGGCATCAAAATTATGTATCAAAATCTGGGTATTGATTTCTGGACAATCATTTAAAATAGTTTTTTAGAAATCTGGGCATCGAAATCTGGTATAGAATTCTGGGTGTCGTATTTTGGGGATATCAAATTTGGGGAATCGATTTTTTTGGAAATCGAGTTTTTGGAATGGAATTTCGAATCGAAAATTTTGGGAAAGCGAGTTTAAAGTTGGACTATCGTTTAAAATTGTTTCTAAAGAATGCCTATTGAAGCTCAGTAAATTTTTCTGGAATCGAATAATATGTTCCAGAAGGTTTATGAGAGAGCAACAAATCAGTTATGGTCTCAATATAATATCGACAAATTCCAATATCAACTCTCGAAATCCATAATCAGATTTTTTCGATATCCAGAGTTTTTCAATACCTAGAGTTTTCGGAATTTTCGCTATCCAATTTTCAAAACCCAGAGTCCTCGAAATTTTTGTTACCAAAAGTTTTTGGAAATTTCGACACTCCTATCAAATATGCTTGAAGCTACATGCCATTTGAAATGACTGCCTAGCTTCAATCCATTTGAAATGACTGCCTAGCTTCAATCACCGGCAATTGAAACTGGACAGTAGTTTCAAATCTTAAGCTCATGAACTAAGATAGAGCCAACGAACGTGCAAGTTAGGGTCTCAAAAATCTCAAAAGTTAGGGTCTTCAACAAGATGTTAACACCCTGTTTAAAAGCAAATTTTCATTGTTTAAAACAAATGTCCAGCTTCAATCGCCGGCGATTGAAGCCGGACAATAGTTATAAACAGTGATCTCAGTGTATCACATTACCTTCAGAGCGCATCAATTTTTGATCAGAAGATCGAAAAAATCCAATAACAAATTTGTCCGACACAAAGATCAAAATCTAGAAACAAAATTTTTCGATACCGGATCGACTCAAAAAATCTGTAAATTCTCGATACCAAGAATCAAAATTGTTCGATATGGAATTTCTTGATACCCTGAGTTCAGAATTTTGCGATACCCATAATCAAATTTTTTCGATACCTATAATCTGAATTTTTCAATACACAAACTCAAAAATTTTCGGTACGGGATCGACTCAAAAAATTCTAGATTTTTTGATACCCAGAGTTTGTTGATACCCAGAGTTTTCGGAAGTTTCGATACTCTTGTCAAATATGCTCAAACGATCTGGCTACAGGCCATTTGAAATGACTGTCCAGTTTCAATCGCCCTGTCATATATGTTTGAACGATATGGCTACAGGCCATTTGAAATGACTGTCAGGTTCAATCGCCGGTGATTGAAACTGGACAGTTATTTCAAATGTTAAGCTCAGTGAACGGTTTTAAATGTTCACTCTCAGTGAGCTCCAACGCACTCCTATTGAAGTTGTGCGGTGCAAGAAAACAGTGAGCTTAGTGGAAAATTACCTCAGTCAAAATCAACCAACTCTTATTTTCAACAAGAAATCCAACAACTTTTTGCACACTTTAGTGAGCTAGGATAGGAAGCAATGTGTCTTCTTTATGCCAAGTTTGGACGACATTGCCTGTGGATTAGGGCAACAAATTAGTGCGCCTATCACATTACCTTCAGAGCGCATCAATTTGCTATCAGAAAATCGAAAAAATCCAATATCGAAATCGTCCGACACAAAGATCGAAATCCAGAAATAGCATTTTTCGATACCGGATCGACTCAAAAAATCTGTAAATTCTCGACACCGAAAATCAGAATTGTTCGATATGGGATTTTTTGATACCCTAAGTTCAGAATTTTGAAATACCCGTAATCAAATTTTTTTGATATCCATTAGAGAAAATTTGAGCACAAAAGAGGCCTTTCAAAAAGATACCTTTTATTTTATTTTTTCTCAAAACTTTCTTCCACCTGGTCCAATCAAAACACTCAAATTTGAAATCTACGTACGGCTCCAAATTGATTTTCCTTTTTTTTCAAATGAATTGTAATTTTGCGTCGGGGGTAGCCCGTAAATAAACCATTTTATTTGTAGTAAAGTATGCAACTCAGCAAAAAAAAAAAAACAGTGTAACTTTTGAACGACAACTCGAATTGAGACGATTATGGTGGCATTAGAAAGCCCTTGACGAGAGCTTTTCAACGACACTGAACATGACTCAGGTCCGAGCAAATTGCTCTTGAAAGAGATATCGGGTTGACCAAGTATTGACCGACCAAAAATTTGACTGGCCATAACTTCTTCACTGTAGCTTGGAACTGGGTCATCTTCGAGATCTTGAAAAGGCTTGTCGAGGGCTTTCTAATGGCACCATAATCGTCTCAATCCGAGTTGCCATTCAAAAGTTATGATTTTTTTAATCACATCATCGAAGACTGTGTGGGCAGGACTGTGGGCAGAAAAAGATTTTATTTTAGTATTTTACATTGCTAAAAAATTGTCATCCTACGTGGCAATCCTTATAGGGCCCTTTCTAAGGCCAAATTTTCTCTAATGTAATCTGAATTTTTCAATACACAAACTCAGAAATTTTTGATACGGGATCGACTCAGAAAAATTCTAGATTTTTCGATACCCAAAGTTTTCGGAAGTTTCAATACTCTTGTCAAATATGCTTGAATGATCTGGCTACTAGCCATTTGAAATTACTGTCCAGCTTCAATTGCCCTGTCATATATCCTTGAAGAATCTGGCTACCGGCCATTTGAAATGACTGTTCGGCTTCAATTGCCGGCAATTGAAGCTGGACAGTCGTTTCAAATCTTAAGCTCAGTGAACGGTCTTAAATGTTCACTCTCAGTGAGCTCCAACTCACTCCTATTGAAGTTGTGCAGTGCAAGAAAAAACAGTGAACGATTTTAAATGTTCACTCTCAGTGAGCTCCAACGCACTCCTATTGAAGTTGTGCACTACAAGAAAACAATGAGCTTAGTGGACAATTACCTCAGTCAAAATTAACCAACTCATATTTTTGACAAGAAATCCAACAACTTTTTGCACACTTAAGCGAGCTAGGGTAGGAAGAAATGTGTCTTCTTTATGCTAAATTTGGGCGACATTGCCTATGGGTTAGGGCAACAAATTAGTGCGCCTATTTCAAGTTTATCAAATATGCTTGAACGATCTTTCTACAGGCCATTTGATTGTCCAGCTTCAATTGTCGGCGATTGAAGCTGGACAGTAGTTTCAAATCTTAAGCTCAGTGAATGGTTTTAAAAGTTCACCCCCAATGAGCTCCAAGGCACTCCTACTGTCAACCAGAAATCCAACAAACTTTTTCATACTTTTTGGACATCAAATTCTAAGCACTCCCTTGTAGACCAGAGTAACCTTTTAACGAACTCGGGTAGCCAACAAAAGTGCAAGTTAGAGTCCTAAAAAACTCAAAAGAAAAATATTCAATCTTGATGCAGGACACTAGAAACATATGCCTAGCTTCAATCGCCGGCGATTGAAGCCGGACATCTATTTTTAGTGACCTGCATCGAGATTAAATCTTTTTCTTCTGAGCCAACTTCACCTGAAGGAGGTTCTGCTTCTTGTTAAGCATTACGTAAGACTTCTGCTAAAAGTAGCTAGTAACTTATGGTAAAGTTAAAAACTTACTCATAATCAAGCTCGCAAGTTGGAGCATGCAAGAATGTCCTCCTTGAAGGCAATGTTCCTTTTGAGAGGTCAAGTTTTTCTTGGCACGCGCTCTGATGCAAACTTCAAAAGAGCAAACTTCTAATATTCAAAACATTCAAGTCACTCACATTTATGGACATACCTATGCACAAACTAGCCACTTGACATAGTTCCATAACCTGTCCAACATATTGTGAATAAGCTTTGCTCATTTAGGATCGAACTACCTTGTGACATGAAAGAAGAAACTTCTTCCTATCATATTTGCATTGTCTTTGCTTGGAAAGAGAGTTAGAAGGTGGGAGAGAAAAAGTCCCTACAACTTTGGCATTGTTGTCAGGGAGCAATCACCATTATTTTCAATTTGTTAGCATGATTGTGATGCTTGGATGGATGTTAGCTTGCATTTGCATTTTTTGTCTTTGAGGATTAGATTTTGATGGTTTGAGTGCTTTTGATGGGAATGTCTGCTTGTAATCACTTGTGAACGATGAGTAGGGAAGGGGAGACAATACATTAGTGCTAAGATCCTCTTGCAAGCCAAAAAAATATAGAGAAAAAAAAAATCAAAAACAAAAAATATTCTCCACTTTTATACAATTTGGTAAAGAAGAAATGCAAAATTTTCATCAAAGCTGATAACATTTTGTTTCTCTGGACCTAACCCTCATAAACTTGCAAGCAAGACTGCCCTAATGCATATGCCCTGATGCATAGCAACTCCAGTTTGAAGGGTGAAGGTTACTTCAACCATTTTTCAAAAACTAGAAAATAAGATTCAAAAACATTAAAAAAATCTCTTGAAATTATTCATTGAAAAAAAAAAACAAAAAACAAAAACAAAATACTTTTAATTGGTCAGCCAACCCACCTGCTGAACAAATTGCTGCTGAGGAAAAATTCTGTAATACGCATATTCGAAAAGTATTTGCTTGTCTGGAAAAAGAAAATGGTGAATCCTCTATTGATACTCTTGTCCCTTCTATTGCTCCTACTTCACCTCACCCGTTAATTTTTACCGAAGACCTTGATGAAGACAGTGCTTCTCAGTTAGAGTCTTTCTCACAAGAAATCTGTGATGTGGGAAATCAATCTGCCTTTGAATTTTGTCAAGCCAATAGCTACCAAGTATCATTGGTACCTAGTCGTGTCATTGAGTTTAAATATGCAAAAACTGCTTATAAACTTTGGAGCCTTCCTTCTGTCAACTTCCTAGCACCTATCTCTATTGAGCTCTGGATTGCTCTTGCTCATTTCACTGACGTAGAAGTCCAAGCATGCAAGCTTGCTGCTTTGCATGAGAATCCTTCTTTTGATACTCCTATTGCCTTTGATACTGTTATCAAGATGAGCAGATTTGAACCTTCAAGATGTCCTTCTGAGCAGACCGGGGCTAGAACTAGAGGCCATTTTGACACTGGCTTTAACAGAATGAACCTTCATCAAGCTAGAATCTGGAACTGGAAAAGACCCTTCTTTAAGTGCAGATGCAGTGATAAGTGCAAAAACAATTATTCTATCATATGGTTTGATCACTCTATTTGGTATATTATGAATCATCTTTCCATTTTCTTTCCTGGTGCGTCTTTGCAAAATCAGCTTAATACCTTTTTCCTTTGGTTGCATAAACCTGCTAGAGAGGTTGTCAAGTCCCACATTGTCTTTCTGTATATCCGACAATACATGATTGATGCTGCCATTGAACTTATTATTAACCCTACTGCTAAACTCCTTGCACACCTTGGCGATGCTAAAAACGTTCGAGAAATTGAACGTCTTTTGAAAAAACCTAGCTTCTCTACCTTGCAAGACAAATACTTCCAAAATACTAGCAAAAAAACGGGTTCCTTCAATCTGAACAATCCAAGCTTAGTCATATCAGACAGTGGCAATAACATGAAAAGAAGGTATTTTCCAAACAAAGGCAAAGAGAGGCAAAGCGGTGGTGGAGATGGGGATCTTCCTATGGGAAAGCTGAACTTTTACCGTGATTGATCCATGTGCAGGAGGATTTAGAAGAAACAAGGATATTGGAGGTCAGCAATACTGGTAGACAACGACTAGTGGTTAAAAGAGACAGAGGGAAGTTTTTTTTTGCATTTACATTATTATAACAGATGCTTTGAGAGAATTGATGTTAAACAACTATATGCTGAAACCTTCAGATTTTTGGTCATATTGATGAGACTTTTGAGCTTATCGTGTTTGGTTGGTCTTACTTTCCACATTTGAAGCATGAATGATATAAACCCTTTCAAGTTTTCTGTGATTTCGATGTTGACAACATTCCACCTTGTACTTGCGCTTACACTGAACGTTTTAAAGAGTTCATTTCCGAAATTTTTGGGCATGTTATCTCGATGGATATTGGAATTATTAGAAGCAAAGTTTTAAAGAATGACTTGAACAAAGGACTTAATCACATCGCATTGCACCAATCTAATATAAATGAGATAGCTTTAGAACTTTATCGTGGATGGTTTGAATTGGCAAGTTTTTTACCTACTTATCAAAATATTGATCATGAGACTGTTATGGAACATGCCTTGATTTGCAAAGATGCTGTAACAAACTTTAAAAAAAATACCAAGTGGCTACATGAAAAAAGTATTATGAATGAAAAACTTACAAATGCCATTGATGAGCGTAATTGGATTACTACCAATCTATATGTGAATGGTGTGGATAAGGCTCAACATAACCCATGTTTTATGTGCATCTATTTTGTAAGAAATTTGGTTTTAGAAAGATTGTCGAGTCCAGATTTTGCCCCGTTTCCAAAAGAAAATGATAATACACTAGACATGGCTATGATTGAGATCCAAGATACTTTTACTACTAAAATACCTGATTTTCTAATAGGAAAGAAGAATTACCTTTCTTACTTTGTACTTTCAAAGCACATAAAAATGCGTTCAGATGGATTACAAACGCACATGACTGCTATTTTTCTAAAGTGGCCATGTTTATTTTCGGAGCTCTTGGTATGCTGACTCCGCTCCTTATGGAGAGAGAAGGCCTTAAGACAACTTCATACCGGAGTATCCTAAATGTGGATACCAACTTATTCTGGCAGTGCGATTCATCTACTAAATTTTATCTTAATGTGCCTAACAAAATCACTTCGATGTGATCGACTGACATCGCGAAATGCTATGAAAATATTCATCTTAATGGTCCTGATGGGCTAAAAATAATAATACGGAGAATGATAGGGTATGCATTCAAGTCTTGTAAAAACAAAAAACTTGCCTATCAATGGAAATCGAGCCTTAAGCAGTTTGATTGATAATGGGTTACTTATCAAACTAATAATTGGACTGTGATTGACATGGAACCTCTTTGCCAATATAATGATATACTGATTGACAATTGCAAAGTAAGATTAGGAAACAGGACTTGGAAACATGTTAGTGGTATTCCTATGGGTTTTGCCTGTTCCCCTACATGGTGTAATTGGTATCTGTCATTCTTTGAATTACATTTTATGAAAAGGCTTGCCAGACTTGGAAAGGTGATACCTACGTGCCTTCAAGCATACTTTCTGTTATATTGATGATATTTGTTTCATAAACAATACAGATGCTCTTGTATTTCTAGACAAGGAGCAACCTCGTGTCAATGATAATGCCTTATGGATCTATCCCTTGGAGTACCTCACCATAGAAAATGAAGACGCTTCGGAGAATACAGTCAATTTTTTGAATATTACCACTACCCTTGATTCTCTTTCAAGTAAATTTCATATGAAAAAATTTGACAAGCGAAGGGAACTTCCGTTTTCGTTTTTCCAGTATATACACTTAACTGCCAATAGGCCGATTATGAACTCATATAAAGTTATTATCGCTCAAATTATTGCTGCCATGTATTGTTGTAGCGAACATGATACTTTTATGAATGAGGTCGAAAACATTGTTCTTGCTTTTCAAAATAATGGCTCCATGAGAGGAAGATTATATGAGATTATAAACAACCTATTCTTACACAAGAGGTCAAGGACAAGAAGGGCCTAGGTGGAGGGTGGCCACACCTTGTATGAGCTCACACTTAGGGCATCGCAAGACGACATCGAGGCTCCACATTTGAAGTGGTAGAGGCAAGGGAAGTGGGCCAACTCACAACAAGGTGTCCATGGCCATGTAGAGAATGAGCCCTACTAACTTTGCTCCTTATACATGGTAGCTTGGCAAGTGCCCCCTCGTTAGTAGGTGGAATGGCCTTAAATTTTGTTATTTTAGATTTCCATATGAAGGCTATAACTTCATATTGGATCTTTTATTCAATAGGCCCTACCTAATGTAGGATAGTGCTAGGCCATCTTGCTTTGCAATTTGACATTCCAACAAAAGTGGGACAAAACATAGTAATAATAGCTCTACATGGACTTGCTAATATCCATGAAATTCTAGTGTTCATGGGTTAATTTTTACTATTCATATTGGCCTTTGTGCATTGTTTATGTTCGATCTATCACCTTATTGTTACCCCAAAATGGACACAAAGGCCACCAATATTCAGAAGCCCAAACAAACTCTAGTATTCACTCCCATCCTACGACCTCCTAATTGGGCAATAGTATGTCATGTTCATGCAAAAGTTTTAAAGCATGCCATTGGTAGTGTCTTAACAAAGCCCAAAGAGTGTAAGAAGGATTACCTAGTATAAATTACATGTAGACAACTACTTGACACGAAGAACAACTATACTATCAAAAAACAAAAGGCATTTGCCATGGTTTATAGTGCTACGTAATATTGGCATTATCTATTGGCTAATTCTTTGTTGAAAATTAAGACTTTTATATTTGTTAACAAGCTGGGAAGTCACTTGGTGGTTGTTACCTCTTCAAGCATTTGAGTTCAAAGTTAATTAGAGGAAATGTAAGGAACATTAGTTGGTAGACCACATGCCAAGGTGTAATGTGCTTAGTTGTAAGAAAGAGGTCAAAAATGAACTTTCTAGATGCCGTTTAATTTTGAATTGATGCAATTTAACGTGGCTAATCATATAAATTTTTTTTTGAAAGAAAACTCTTACTGTTTTTTCATTTTTTTATTGAAAAATTAAATGCTTGAACACAATAAGCTCACAAATTTGTTAGATTATCTCTTTATATTTTTCTTTCTAAATAGGCCTTTTCAATAGCTCTCTCTAAACCTTCAAATTTAGATATTTTGTTAAATTAACATTGAGATATATTCAATTTATTGTGATTCTCTACGGACAAAAACTTTAATTTGAGATAAAACCAATCTCAACACAATCCTTGTCAAATGCAAGTGTCAATGAACTATAGCTCTTGGTCTTTTTAAGTTTTTGTCTAATCTTTTATGACTTTGTGCACACACACACACACACACACACACAACTAAAATTATATTCACCATGTTATGGAACCAATGCCAAATCTTCTCCAAAACTTGTTAGTTATGAGAAAATCTTTAATATAAGCAAAATGACTCCATAAATACTTATTTCTTTAATAGGATCCTACCAGGCAATCTTAGGATACTATGCCATGTTGACAAGTTGCTAATACTTGATTAGCAAATCCATCCAAATTGAAACCTTGAGCTCTTTAAAGGCAATCTAGATTTTCTATGCCAAAAGTAGTTGGTGCATGGAGGGCTGAATTGAAATAAGAACTCATGAAACTCGCTTATGGTCCATTGACATTGGAAGAAAAAAAAGAGAGGTTGGATTTCATACAGCCAGCGTGATAGGAGGACAATAATTTAAATTGTCACATCCAAGGACATCCTTGTACTCTCTGGTTATCCAAAATTTGTCATACACTTTTCCATCACTGCTTTTCTTGTATTCGAAAAGCAAAGTGGAATGGTTGAATGCAGTTAGTTTGGTGAAGCCATAGTCAACATCTTTGAATATACTCCAAGAAGGTTGCAAGGTTGAAAATTGTCCCACATGGGCTCCTGCACCTCCAACCACCAAGTGTATGGTTGCATTGAAAGTCCCTGAGTAATGCTCCATCTCCCGACTTGCACATATGTTCTGCAAAAATACATTCATAATGGCCAACTTTTGCATTTATAAAATTTAGTCCAATTATTTTTTAAAGAGATAAATTTTTATCTTTTAGCTTTCTAGTTTGGAATGTAAAAATCCATGTCTTTGAGATTTGAATGTTTGATCTTGTTCAACACATTCTTTTTGTGTCATATGAAGAGCACCAAGTATAATGCTTTAGAGAAAATCTTGGATTTTGTTTTTGTATTTTCAAAAGAAGTTGAGATGGAGCAATACAAATTGTAGCATGGATGAATTTGCTTGTGTTAAAAAATACCAATTTTAAATGCAAGAAGTAGCAAAATTGGGAGGTTGAAGCAACAAGATTGTTGCATGGGGATGGGCTTTGCTTGTTGTTTAAGTAGAGACTTTAGATGAGATAAGCAATACAAATTGAAGACTAGAGCATAAAAAATTAGTAACAGACCAACAACTAGGACTTTACATACCTCATGTACAGGACAAGTTCGTTCATAAACATGAGCATGCCCATAGAAAGCAAGATCAACTTTGTACTTTTGCCAAAGTGCTTGGAAGCTATTCTTGCTCATTGGCTCTCCAAATGTTCCCTGAGATGCATAATAAGTTGTCGAGGAATACCCAAGAACACGATGAGCCATGAATATTAACCAAGGTTGTCTCAGCCTATCTACACTAGCCAAACAATTCTCTATAAAAGCATATTGTTTTGTGCCTTCACGCCAATCTTTCTCCGAATCTACAATGCAGAAGTGGAACATTCCATAGTCTAATGCATACCTGCATGCACCAAAAAGAAATGAAATATATCTTTGCAAAGAGTAGTGACAATGAATTTATACGTATCAAATACAAATTGGAAGATAGTCTTTGGCAAGGAGCAAAGGAATCTAGAGCAATAGTTTGCATGCATGTTCATTGCATAGTTGGCTTTGTGATAAGTCTCAAAATTTCTTACCTAAAGAATTATAAATTAGCTGTGTTCATATATATATTTCTAAAAATTGAGTAGGACTTCAGAGAGAAAATTGATCTTGATTTAGTGTGTGTCAACGGATACATGAGCCAATTCTAAAGACAAAGACTATAGATGATTGCATTTGAAATTTCATGCAAGCTTGTTCTTGTGAGCTTCATGTTGAACAATCAAACAAATGACAATCTTCTTGTGCTTCATAAGTTAAATATGAGAGAAGTCACATCTTTTTGGAAAAGTGACCATTAAAAACTACCAGTCAAGGAGTTGTCTAGTAAAAGACTAATGCTCAAGTTATGAAGCATGCTCCTTTAACATAAATTCTTACCAAAACTCATCCTTGTTAGCAGTAGGCATTTCGAAAGTAGTTTTAGACAAGACTCCACATTCTCCTCCAGAATCAGAGGTATTGTAAAATGATCCAGAATTGGGCCAGTCACGCTCATGATTTCCACTGCATCACTTAAGAGAGGTGACATCAAAATACAAAACCTACCAGCATTACAATCATTATAAAGTACCTAGATTTTTTCCTTCCTAGATGTGCATTTTAAAGAGTAGCAACTAGAAGAAGAGACAATCTTGAGGGTTTTGGACTGTTCCTTTTGTTTTTTTTTTCTGGAGGGGGGAATGGTTCAATGAAAATAGTATAATACTATTATAGTTTAGCATAAAAGAATTTATATTTGTAGATTTTAATAATAGACTCATGTAAGGGTAGTTGTACCTTCCAATCATGTATGGAACACGTGAAGTTATGGTTTCCACTTGTTCAGTGAACTGATCCCACTGTGAAAGGTAGCCATTTGCATAGGTAATATCTCCAATGTGAAGGACCAAATCAATGTTATCGAGATCTTCAATCAACCGATTAGTGGTGTTGAGTGCACCATGCTGATAGTCATTATACTCATTTGAACCATCTTGCTCTCCCTAAAAGACAACATTCAAAATATCAATCAATCATAAAAAGTACATTAGTTTTGTTTCAACCAGTGCACCAAAATGTCATTTTTTTTCAAATGATTTGGCAGTTTTAGTCTAGGAAGTTATAGTTAGAGAACTAGAAAAATAAGAGTTTTCACAATCTTTAGGTTGATAATCGGCTTTGCGTATTTGGAAAGAGTGGAAAAGTAGACAACTTGCAAATGTAAAGAAGCTTCTAAAAGGATCTTAGCCTTAAAATCTAACAATATACTTACTTTGCCCATATCCCCAAAGATCACTACACGTTGCAAAGATTCCTCTCCAGGAAAAGGACCGGAATTGAAACGATTTTTTGATCCCCAAGTGTACGCACCATTTCTCAATTTGTGCCCCACTCTATAAAAGTATCTGCCCAAATGAGAGAGAAAGAATCCAATTGAAAATTGGGAGTGTGATTAACTGAATGGTCTAAAACAATTATTGAAAGGGCTGAAGACACATGCAGATTAATATCATTCATAAAAGTAAGCATATTATCTAGTATGTATGTATTTCCATGAGCCTAGCACAACTAAAGTTCATTGGCATTACTTTAATGGAAGGGTGAAGGTATGAAGAGGCAAACTTCTTAAGAAATAGACATGACTCAATCTTCAATCTAAAAACAACTACAATGAAATAGAGATTTAAAAAAAGAATCACAATAGGCTTTTCTTACTCAGTGTCTGGCCATAGTTCTTTCAAGTAGGCTATGTGAATGTAGCCAGGGTCCCTCCAACCAATTGTACTTGCAGGAGGACCTAGTCAAAAGCAAAAAAGGCTAAATGAGTAAAAAGAAAGTCCAGGAACTTTCTTGAAATCAACTATTGTTTATTTGTCAAATATTGGAAATTGATTTGAGCAATGTAGTCTTTGATTGTTGCACTTTCCGAACAAGAAAACATCTAATTTGAGGAAGGTGCAACCTCCTCAATATTGATGAAAATTGAGGGCATGAGAGATGTATACCAAACTCTTTATATTAAGGGGCATTCAATAGATTGTTTCAAGGAGAGAGAGAGAGAGAGAGAGAGAGAGAGAGAGAGAGAGAGAGAGAGAGAGAGAGAGAGAGAGAGAGAGAGAGAGAGAGAGAGAGAGAGAGAGAGAGAGAGAGAGAGAGAGAGAGAGAGAGAGAGAGAGAGAGAGAGAGAGAGAGAGAGAGAGAGTACCACACATATCACTACGAGAATACGAACGAGTGATAGCGGGTGATACAATTTTATTCATCTCATTGATGAAACCCCATTCCACAACCGGAGTGGCCTCATATGATCCATAACCACTTGTCCAAGTGACAATCATCTGTAAGATATGAAATTTAGTAGATTTGTATTGATTGTTATTGTAGTTGATGAAGAAAAAAGACTTTTTGATTATTAAAACATGGAGACAAAGGTGAAATAATGCTTCTTCTATCGACGATTAGATGACACTTGTTTGCCAAAAGTTGTAGAGCTCAACAATAACTTTGGACTTAACAATCAAAGAAACAAAAGTGAGACATGCATAAACTCTACAACACAACAAATCTCTTTGTTTGTCAAGGACTCATAGAGGCAAGAACATTTTACCACAAGATGCTATACTAGTCACTTCTAGGTGGAAGTGAAACTCCCAATATTAGTGAGAACACAAATGAGTTTATTTTTTAGATTAGTGACACTGGGAATGTGAAACAATTCCTACTAGATTGAGAAAATAGGAAAAAGAAAGAATTCATAATGTAAATTTCTTAGGTTGAAATGCACTTAACCAGGGAATGTGTACACTACAAAGGGTGAAATAGTTCCTAAATTGACAACATAGGATTATATTTCTTATGTGGAAAAATTTGACCAAGAATATGATATAGTGTTTTCCTAGATAATATAACACATGTTAGGAAAGATTTCTAGGAAAAATTTTATCCTACCTAGGAAAACTCATCCTAGAAAGTTCTTGGTCAATTTGCCTACACATGAAATATTTTCCTATATTTTAAATCTTAGAACAGTCACTTTTCCTAGTGTGCGCACTCCCTAGTTATGTGCTTTTGACCTAGGGAATTACATAGAAAACTCTTTTTTTTCCTATCTATAAATTGAGCATAAGCTCTTTGTGCAAGCAACGCTTAAGAGTCCCCATGTCCCATCGACTTCCAAACAAATTTTTTTTCTAGAAGTTACTCTTCGCTAGTTATTCTCCAACATAAAATGGGACACTACAATACCATCCAACTTCAATTGCAAAAATAAGAAAACAAGCTTTTATGAAAGAGAATTATGAGGTGGTATTAGATTTTGCGATACGGAAGATGAGAACATACCTCATTCCAAATATTGCCCAAAGAAAGTCTTGGATAGACTGGAGCTTTAGGGTGAGCAAAGGTAATTGTTTTTGAAATTGCAAGTAATCTTGGCTGTTACAAGTACAAAGAAACCAAAAACATTATTTGTAAGCTATTTTATGATAGAATCTTCATGAGGATGCAATACTATTTACATAGCCTTGCTAAAGTACCTAAAAAGAGTGAGAAATAAATTGGACATAATATTAGATATCTAAGATGACTATGAGTTGTTAGTATGATCACCCTTTTCTCGTCAATTCGACAATTTGAACTCACAAGCCTTCATGCATCATCTTTTGCATTTAAAATTAAAAACTGGAAGGATCATTAGAGCAGATGAAGTGCATCATCTAAATCACTTAATGAACATAATATACCAAGACAACACACAATTTTATAATGGACCTCTACTTGATCTACTTGATGCTATGGTAATTGTATAGGCATGATAAGATCTTACTTATTTATTGAGGGAATTTCAAAAGATTTAAGATTATGCTACCAAGTTTCAAGTTGTGGACATCTAGGTCAAAATGAGAAAATTCTCACCTTTAGGAATATATATTTGGCATACATGGGAGCTTTGAATTTTGTTATGAAAATGGTTAGAAGAATACCTTATTTAGGGAGCCAAAATCCTTTGTGGAACCAAGTTTGGAACTACTGATTAGACCTTGATCACACTTTTCCTAGGTCTCTATGTCCCTTGATAAGATGTGCAAGATGATTATTGATTATGCTCAAGTCTTTGTGGAGGTAGTCCAGTTTGAAAGAGGATCAAGAACATTGCCATGGTTGATGGTGCAACCACGTCCTCCACTATGCATGTGTTGCAACAAATAGTGTCATGAATCATCAATCTTAGAATGAAACGATCTAGAGCATAGTCCTTGTTAGAGCTTTGAAGAACAATCAAAATCTACATGGAAGCTGGCAATCTAACATCCTTGGTGAGAAAAAAAATACAGAGATACTACTTCAGGATCTTAAGAAAAGGTGGTAGAACATTGCCAAATTGTCTAGCCTTCAGGCAAAAAGTGTTTTGCTAACATTTTTCCCTAGATCATTGACAATTTTTATGTAGATTCATAATGTCATTTAATAGTTTAAAATCTAGGATACGCTCTGCCAACAAGGGATGCAACTTTATTTTTGGACCACAACATAACTAATATTAAGTGGGTTTATCGAATTCCTTGGTTGTAGCTTAAGAAGATTCAACGTGGGACACTTAGATCTCATATGGCAAGGAACCCACAAAAGGAAAAACCTTTTTCAAATCACAAAATTTTTTGGGTTCGAAGGTGAAGGTAACTAAGGGTCTTGAGATTCAGATTAACAAACTCTTGGGAAACTTGTTATGATTCATGTGGATCACCTTGACTCATCATATTCAATGAAACTACAAGTTCTCTTTAACTTGAAAGGTGAGATTTGAACCTTTGAAAAAAACCTCACACTTTTAAAAAACTTCTCAAATATGGACATTTTTTTCAAATTGGTAGAAATCGCTAGATATGGCAGGTCTTCTTTTCCAACACATACTTGCCCAAGATCACCTGCAAATAATGCAAAAGCAAAGTCTGCACGCTGGTTGATAAGTCGGAAGGTCATTGACCCTTCCCCTTTGCTGACATAGTTTGTTGAAGAATAGTTTGCATATTTATACTGTCACAGTCCAAACAAAACACTTCCAAGTCAGCTTAATATGTATTATAAAGTATTAGGACAGGATTCAAGAAGGCAACAATATGGTGAAGCTGCATTACATTGCCAATCATTGTGAGTTGATATAAATGATCACCTACGGCTCTTAAACTAGCTTAAATGTCAAAGGATTTTGGCGTCTAGAGTATGTTTAAATGATATCTTCTATTGCTATTTTGGGAGCTTAAAACTAGAGAATGCTTGTAAAATCATTTGCGTACCAGCTAAACAGGAAATTAAAACAGTATTTCAAAAGATTGCATAGAAATGGAATACTAACTATCACCTTAATTGGAGAAGTACAAAGCAATGGAGGAATATCTGTGGTAAGTGTAGGTCCATCCCCAATACACACCGACGCACTGAAACAACCACCCACAATAAAAATCAAGTGTCAATCAATCACCAATTGACTTCTACAAAGTCTACAATTCTCTCTTTCACGGACTGATTATAAAGAGCTTTTCTTCAACCAAGTTTCTTCCAAGATTTGCAATCAGATTTCACAAGACCGCAAGGAATATACATGCAATCTACAAGATCTGATATGCCCATAGAGCCAAATTGATTGACAAAAAAGCCTCAGCAATTGGAAATCTGCCTTAAAACAAAAGTTTCCAAAGCTCTTAGTTCAGTTGGACTCCGACCTTTACATCCACTTTGATTACATATGTACATAGGTACTTATTTAAAAGATGCACATTCTCAGACGATTGGCTACCAAAATGATCTCTTATATCGGATGTGTAAATAACTCATACAAATAATTTCCTGATCTAATATCATGTACCACACAGTCCTTATAGTAAGAATTATCCGGCCTAGAAACTAGACCATTAAGCCTCGAGTGGAGGAGAAGAAAACATGCTGCAGCAATGGCTTATCCTATGGAGTCTGACAGAAACTGGTTAGACTCACCTGCTGGGTATGAGGGAAACATGGCATCCTTTTACTTCCATTTGGAACAATGACAATGCTAGTTCAGTGGCCACTTTAGTTGGGGGAATTGTATCGATAGGTGGAATATGTCCTCTAGCTATCTTCTCAAATTCAGGCCTTTTGTCCATCCTCATTTATTTCAGACAGCGTATATGCTTGCAATTAATAAGAGTACATATTGCACGAAAAAGATTGGCCAGAAATCGCAGACACAACATTCCATTGTCTATTCAGCTTATCAAAAGTGGATTTATATCCAGCATGAAAGCTTAGATGTAACTGGATACACACATTAGAATGTTACTTGCACTGCATGACAATGCGATTTCAACAGAAATGCAGTAATTGGACAAGTTTGTGAGTTTATTATCTCTTGTTTATGTGCAAATCAATCCCGAAGCTAAAAAGTTTAGAGGCTCACTGGCCTATAAAGGGCTCAAATATTTGGGTTTTGAAACTTTTTCAGGTTTTTGGTAGGTGGCTTGAAGATTTTGTAGGCTTTTGTTGATGAAGCCAAGATATATTAATGTTACTGTAGTCTAGCTTTTGAACAGACGTTGGAATCGTGAATGATGTAAGCAAGAGACATGTGTTATTTATTTTTTAAGTGCTTGCGGCTTTTAAATATTCATCATTCTCTATAAAATCATCAGAAACATCAAGTTGGCTGAGAAGACACTTTATGGATTACACTGATTGATCATGGGCCCTCTGTTCTCACAAGAAATTATTCTTTTAGCAATGCTAATCTGTCTAAACGGGGATTGATCAATAACTTGTCAAAAGCTCAGAACTTTGAAGTACTCATTTTCATTTAGCATTGTTTTTGGCTAGTTTGAGCATAATATCCCTTTGAATATTTAGAGATTCTCAGCTACAAAATCCTAATTTTTTAACTGGAAAAAATAGATGCAACTCTCCATTCTGTCCGTCTTGCCTCTACGGTGATGATAAGCAGTCCTTTCCTGGCAACTGTCACGGCATGAACATTGAATAGGCTATCTTACAAAGTTCTGCCCTACTAGCCATTTTTCTTAGCTACTAGCTCAAAGGTTTCCGTAGTTGTAATTAGTAACCAGTGGGGTACACTTATGGCTCTTAGCACGTAATATGTATATTCTCCTTCAGAGCAGATTTTCTCCTTTTTCTGCTGGGACTAGCGCATTGCAGGAGGTTAATCCTCTTTCTCTCATATACCCACAAATACACGAACAATTTAAAAAATAGAGAACAGATTAGAAGCATACTTGAAGTTGGCCGGAGAAAATACACCTATCCAGTCTGTTGTAGAAGCTCCGGATCCTCGTTTGAATGTTACTGTCACAACTTCTGCAGTTTGTCCCTGAAAGCATACCCATTGAAAAAAGAAGAGCATCAATCAAACATTCTTGAAATTTTGAGGTTTCCTATAACCCACATGTCAGATAGCCAGTTGGAACTTAGTTTGCTGCTGGCTATACAATCACCTAATAAAATGCCATAGAAGTTAGAACATTGTGCAATTATTGATGAGGAATTTTTTGAGCCGTGCATCAAGCAAAAACTTTCAGCGTATCTAGTCCAGAAGCTAAAAACTCTGTATTCTCTCTCTTCTAGTTTCTTAACACAAAAGTCTCTAGAACAGAATTTCTAACATGCAATTGTTTGTTGGATCGGTCAGCAGAGAAATCTAGCAAACCTGAATGCCCAGAAGGCTGGGAGAAGCCTGTATGGACACTGAAGAATCCAGCTCAAATGTAGTTGCTTTTATCTTGATCTTAGATAGAGGCTGATGCACATCAACATGTGATCCCTTCACCTGGGATTGAATTAGTGCCAGCAACAGCATCCCATATAGCAACCTGATCGTTGCACCCATTTGACCGGCAAACCCACTATGCTTGTGAAAACAATTCACTATATTAAACCTGGATATCAAACAAGTTCAGACCATAATATAGGCAATGGATCAACAGCTCACACATTCCAACTGCTTTTTTTAAGAGCTTTTGATTCTTAGAAACAGGCAATTGAGCTGCATACAGATGGGGCTTGCAGGGAGCTTGTTCTTGACTGATAACAGAAATTCTATACCTCCATGCTTTCAACTTCTCCTTGTCTTAAATCATAAGGGACGTACTTTAAAGTTTACGCTTGCTAAAAAGATAAGAACCAAGAAGAGATTTATATTTTCTGCAACTGTTTTCTGTAAATGAGGTCAGCCATCCTCTGCATTCAAAACCAGGATACGATCAAAGCCTTGTGCATGCAGTGCTAGTTACTCTGATACGAAAAGCCAAACGACATCAAAGGGAACAACTTTTCTGGCCCTTCAGTTTCCTGAGACCGTCTGTGTCTACCGACCATAGCCCAAAGTATGTACCGGATTGATTCTGTTGATTCTTTTCACATGTAGTTGACGTTTCTAACATAAAAAATGCATCGATTATATAATCACGTTTACCACTAGAGATGAGCCAAATATTTCAGAAATATATACGAACTCGAGAAGGTGGTATATATTTTAAAAATATGAGCTGCGAGAAGAGTGGAGAAGCATTCGGAACAAAAAGATCTATATATACATATACGCATACATGGAGCAGCTGCTCAGTCAGAATTCTTCGGGCATAAATCATAATCGAAAACAAGTACAATGCAATTAGTCAATGGCTACACATGACAGAGTCAGAAAGCAAACCGACCCAAGCAGCTTGACTTCAGTGATTGCATTGCCTTCTATCACGGCTCTGCATAGAAATAGCAGCCTGAGCCAACCGACTACACAAGATCAAAAAGAGATAGCAGGCTGCTCAGTGCTGAGAGGTCCCACTGCCGCTCTTTTGATCAGGAATCCACCGAACACACTCAGCAAATCTCCAGTACCATCACGCCTCCTCCTCCTCTCCCTATTCAGGCTGCAACTACTCAACAAATCTCGTGAAATACACATACATACACACAAACACACACACTCTCTCTCACTCACACACACACACACACCCACACACACACACCCACACACACACACACACATATATACAAATTGATGGGTTTGACAATGCAAAACAAGAGTGATGCTCAATTTATTACCACTCTACCCAGCAGCCATCATTCCACCCACTAATCTTGACTTGTTGCCTACACTTCTCTATTCCTTTTTTTTGGGTGGCTTATATGCATCTTTTCTTCCTTGGGGTCCTCAGGGCTCCTCATATCTTAAGGGCATGGATGAATTATTTAACATGCTCACAATCAAATTTATCTACAGTTCAACCAATGGTTTTTTGATAAATGCGATAAAAGCTTTGATCAATTACCCACTTTCACAAATGTAGAACATTTTACTCCCACACTCACATTTTAGCTGTCTTTAGAAATCGGTTCACAACTAGATCTCCAACAATTTAAAACCCTTACAAAATCTATAAAAATAAATACAATTTTTGCCAAAGTACAATATACACTAGTAATATTATTCTATGTACCGATGAAACTCTGCACACTTTTGAACCTAAGACAGGTGAAGATCTGTTTGACAATACTCTGTTATTAGAGTTCTACTCCCTTAAAAAGATAAAGCGTTCTAGACCAGATAACAGGACTAAGATTTTTTTTGAAGAAACTAGCCGAAGCGGGAGTGCACATCATTATATGGAGTAGCATGAGATATTTGAAGGTCATGAAAATACTGCAGACCTGCTTCCATGAAGAAATGCAACAAAGATTTTCCAAAGGTAGCTCAAAATTTTACACATTAACACTTGCTATCACGTTGTCAACAACAATGTCAGGATTGTTAAAGCATATGAGCTCAATTGAACAATGTATTCAGCAATACCCGCAAAATAAATTATCAATCTTTTTTTGGTACTTTTTGAAACTATGTCAGTACCAACCCAAGAGTGTTTCAGACTTTCTACTCGTTATTTTGTACTATGTTATTACCAATTGCCTAAATTTTAGTATTGTTTGGTACTATTTTAACACCAAGCTGAAACTGTTTCAAACTATTTTGGATATCAATTCTTAATGTTTGGTACCTATTGCCTCTGTTACTATGTACCAATATTTGATACTATTTACCAATTTTATTGTTTATATGCTCCTTTAAAACTGTGAGGGTAGTTTTTGGTAATGTCTGATATTTACCTTTTGTTTCTACAGATATTTTTGTCCAAAATAAGTGTGAGGTCTGGCGTGAAAACTTCAACGAAATTCTTTACGTCAACAAGAATAAACTAGGAGATCACATCTCTTCATGCAATCCTCCTGCCTATATTCGTCACACATACATGCAATACTCCATATGTCTCAATTAGAGTGTCTAGGTCTTCTCAAGGTAATTAGTCACAAACAGGCCTCAACATGGAATTAAATCTCAGCGTGACCAATAATCTTGAGTACTGGAGGGCCGGTCTACCATATTAGGACTATTCCAGGTCCTTAACCGAATATGGCCATAACATTCTTCCCTCCTTAAACTGCTTCTATCCTTAGAAGCTCCTCAAGACAGGAAAGAATTACAGGAACAGTTCTTTTAACTTTCAATATTAACCGAGAAAATCGTTATCCTTAGTTTGACTTTCACATCAAACAAGCTGCAACTAATTTTTGTACATGTTACATACACAAAAAATCAATGTACAATATAATGCATAGATTTGAATGGTTATTTCATTTTTGAGTGGGAGTTTCAGTTACAGCTTTCTGATTTATTGGGATGAAGGTTGAAAGGTCGAGGCATTCTTCAACTTGTAAATCCTATGCTGGTGCTTGTAAATGTTCACAATCATATTCCAGCATGATTTTTGAGTTTCAAATAGGGCAGGAGATTAGTTGCTGTCAGGGTTTGTGCTCCTTGCAACATTACTAGTATGTGCTCACATGCATATTCCAGCATGATCTATGAATGATGGTATGGGTGGAGTTTATTAAAGTTAGAGTTTGTGTTCCTTGGATGGTTTTTAGTTTTTGCTTAAGAGTGAAGGGGTATTAAAGGTGTTAAAGATGGATACAGAGTTAAAGATCCACATGAAGTACCTATTTTTGAGACTTAAGTGCAATTTCAAATAGTTACAAATGTACCAAAATTGGTACTTCGATAGTACCAAATTTGGTAGTCTCAAGTACCGAATGGAAAATCTGTAATTTATGAATAGGAACTTTGGAGATTCAAACAAGCAGTACTTGTTTTTCAAATGTAAAAGAAAATTTCAGTCAATACTATAATTGAGACTCCGATAGTACCAAGAAATGTAGCCTGAACTTATAAACAAAAAAAATCAGAATATTGATAGATAGGTGATTCAACTTACCAAATTGGTACTCATAAGTTTCAAAACGAGTACTATGAAAGTATCAAATGAATCATTATAAGGCACAAAGATTACTTGCATCCTGATCTTAGGCTTTAAGCAAGATCTTGATCTTTCTAGTAGTTCCTTGATGCATGTATGATATAGTCGAAGTAGGTCAAGTGCTTTGATAAAAATCAAGATTTTTGTCTTGTTGTCATGTGATTGTGCTTCATCTTAACAAGCTTTTGACATTGCCATTGTGTTGAGAATACTCCTTTATCCTACGGTTGCAATTCTGGGTAGCTTTGAGATGGCAAACATGGGAGAGTCCATTTCGAGCAAAAATAACAAATTGGACATAATTTCCAATTATGCAGTATGGAAATTCAAGATGAAAAACGTTCTGATAGAGAAGGAATTGTAGGATGTCCTCACAAGTGCGAAGACTGTCAAGTGTTTGACAGAAAGATGAGGAGGGCATTAACCTTCATCAACTTGTCAATGAAAGAACACATCATTACCCACATCAGTGATGCCGTTACGCCAAGACATGCATGGGATGTACTGAAGGAGTAGTTCGAGATGTCAAATCCATCAAGAATTATATTTTTGAAGTCAAACTTGAATAGTGCCCGAATGGAGTAAGGGGAGCACATTCAGACTTATATGACCAGAATCAAGACAATGAGAGATGAATTGCATTCGATTGGTGAGTGCATATGTGATGTAGAGCTAGTGCACAATGCATTGTGTGGCATTGTAGAGCCCTATTAGATTTTCGTGAGCTAGATAGCATCAAGAAAAGGCTATCAACTTTTGACGAGCTAGAATCAATCAATTCTTGTTACAACATGACTTTACTTCAAATTATGCCGACTCTAATGTCTATCTCAAACACAGAGGCTCAAGCTATGTTATAATAGCTCTATACGTTGATGACTCTCTAATTATCGGCAATTCAAATCAGAAGAGACAAAGTCTCTATTATCGAAGGAATTCAAAATGACCGATTTAAGTCCAGTGCACTACCTTCTCCACATGCATGGAACACTGCAAGTCGATAGACTCGCCCATGGATCCAAGATTCAAATTATCATAGGACATGTGCCAAAATACTGAAGCAGAGAAGAAGGAAATGTGCAAATACCCCTATCAGTTCGTAGTTGGATCGATCATGTATGCCATGATCTACACACGACCTGATCTAGCCTTTACAGTCAACACACTATTGCAATATATGTCGAAATCCTGGCCTGCCTCATTGGAGAGCTCTATTGAGAACATTAAGGTACATTCAAGCCATGAAACACTATGCTTTGCGCTATAATGGAGATATAGAGGATGCTCTAATTCTACACGCTTATTCCGACTTTGATTGATTTGGAGATGTGGACACTAAAAAATTTACTTATGGCTACTTATGCTTTATAACAGGAGGACCCATCTCATGGAATAGTCGAAAGTAAAAATGCATTTCTTTGTCTTCCACAGAGTCCGAATATGTCACAGCCACCTTTGTTGTAAAAGAGATTATCTGACTCAGAAGATTGCTCATGGATGTGAAGATCTCTCAAATCAAACCAACTAAACTCCATTGTGACAATCAGAGCTGCATTGCTCTATCTCTGAACCCACAAAATCACTCCAGAACCAAGCATATTGAAGATCAATGTTATTTTCTTAGAGAGAAAGTTCTGAACAAATATGTCAAATTAAGTTACTGTCATACCGATACTATGTTGGCTAACATTTTGACAAAACCTTTGTCAAGGGAAAAGTATATTGCCTTAGAAACCATATTAAACTTCATTCAAGATCCTAGGAGTTAAGCTTAAGGGGGAGTGTTAGAGTTTAATCTCCCGAGTACTCCTAAACCATGTAAATATCCACTCTCAATAACAGTCTACAACCTTTGAAGCAGAGCAGGATTGACTCGACATACTCGACTCCATTGACATTGACTCAAGGGAAACGACCGACTCGACTCATTCAACACCCTTGACTGTTGACTGTCACCACTCAAAAGAGAGCTCTTACTTTGTTCTATCCTACTACCAATCAAACTATGTCACCGTTCAAACTACTACCATGCAGTAACTACACTATTTCATGACTATTACTTACACAATTTACACTAAACGGTACAATTGTCATCTTCACGACCACTGTAACTCATGTACATATTATACATTATAGAACAATGATACATTAGAATTAGAGTAAGTCAGTCAAAGATTGATGAATGATAGAGAACAATAGAAGCGTGAATCGAGTTCCTAATGTGAACTCCATTGTATCAACTATTTGATTCATAGAATCAGAGATCACTAGAGAGAGTGAGAGCAATTCAAGAAGTAGAGATATTACTCAATTTGTAGCCAACAAAGCAGGATCACAACACATAGCGCATTAGTACTGCGAGCCATTCTCGGGCATGTGATTGTGATATGATCGTTGTTATCACAACAACTAATACATAGATTCTCTAGTTTCTTTATGTGTACTTACACTAATGAATGCTTTCTAATATTTCTTTCTCTATTTATTGATATACTCGTTCCTACGACTCATACAAAATATCTGACATGAAGGAAGCATGGCTATCATAGACACCTGATAATATCCC
>CM055110.1:44246014-44363185 GCA_029204225.1 Diphasiastrum complanatum | reverse complement strand
GTAAGTACACATAAAGAGAAACTAGAGAATCTATGTATTAGTTGTTGTGATAACAACGATCATATCACAATCACATCCCCGAGAATGGCTCGCAGTACTAATGCGCTATGTGTTGTGATCCTGCTTTGTTGGCTACAAATTGAGTAATATCTCTACTTCTTGAATTGCTCTCACTCTCTCTAGTGATCTCTGATTCTATGAAATCAAATAGTCTGATACAATGGAGTTCACATAGGAACTCTGATTCACGCTTCTATTGATCTCTATCATTCATCAATCTTTGACTGACTTACTCTAATTCTAATGTATCATTGTTCTATAATGTATATATTTGTACATGAGTTACAGTGGTCGTGAAGATGACAATTGTACCGTTTAGTGTAAATTGTGTAAGTAATAGTCATGAAATAGTGTAGTTACTGCATGGTAGTAGTTTGAACGGTGACATAGTTTGATTGGTACTAGGATAGAACAAAGTAAGAGCTCTCTTTTGAGTGGTGACAGTCGACAGTCAAGGGTGTTGAATGAGTCGAGTCGGCCGTTTCCCTTGAGTCAATGTCAATGGAGTCGAGTATGTCGAGTCAATCCTGCTCTGCTTCAAAGGTTGTAGACTGTTATTGAGAGTGGATATTTACATGGTTTAGGAGTACTCGGGAGATGAATTTAGGTGAGTAGGAGTAGAGATTAAACTCTAACACTCCCCCTTAAGCTTAACTCCTAGGATCTTGAATGAAGTTTAATATGGTTGCTAAGGCAATATACTTTTCCCTTGACAAAGGTTTTGTCAAAATGTTAGCCAACATAGTATCGGTATGACAGTAACTTAATTCGACATATTTGTTCAGAACTTTCTCTCTAAGAAAATAACATTGATCTTCAATATGCTTGGCTCTGGAGTGATTTTGTGGGTTCAAAGATAGAGCAATGCAGTTCTGATTGTCACAATGGAGTTTAGTTGGTTTGATTTGAGAGAACTTCAGATCCATGAGCAATCTTCTGAGTCAGATAATCTCTTTTACAACAAAGGTGGCTGCGACATATTTGGACTCTGTGGAAGACAAAAAAATGCATTTTTACTTTCGACTATTCCATGAGATGGGTCCTCCTGTTATAAAGCATAAGTAGCCATAAGTAAATTTTTTAGTGTCCACATCTCCAAATCAATCAAAGTCAGAATAAGCGTGTAGAATTAGAGCATCCTCTATATCTCCATTATAGCGCAAAGCATAGTGTTTCACGACTTGAATGTACCTTAATGTTCTCAATAGAGCTCTCCAATGAGGCAGGCCAGGATTTCGACATATATTGCAATAGTGTGTTGACTATAAAGGCTAGATCAGGTCGTGTGTAGATCATGGCATACATGATCGATCCAACTACGAACTGATAGGGGTATTTGCACATTTCCTTCTTCTCTGCTTCAGTATTTTGGCACATGTCCTATGATAATTTGAATCTTGGATCCATGGGCGAGTCTATCGACTTGCAGTGTTCCATGCATGTGGAGAAGGTAGTGCATTGGACTTAAATCGGTCATTTTGAATTCCTTCGATAATAGAGACTTTGTCTCTTCTGATTTGAATTGCCGATAATTAGAGAGTCATCAACGTATAGAGCTATTATAACATAGCTTGAGCCTCTGTGTTTGAGATAGACATTAGAGTCGGCATAATTTGAAGTAAAGTCATGTTGTAACAAGAATTGATTGATTCTAGCTCGTCAAAAGTTGATAGCCTTTTCTTGATGCTATCCTGCTCACGAAAATCTAATAGGGCTCTACAATGCCACACAATGCATTGTGCACTAGCTCTACATCACATATGCACTCACCAATCGAATGCAATTCATCTCTCATTGTCTTGATTCTGGTCATATAAGTCTGAATGTGCTCCCCTTACTCCATTCGGGCACTATTCAAGTTTGACTTCAAAAATATAATTCTTGATGGATTTGACATCTCGAACTACTCCTTCAGTACATCCCATGCATGTCACGGCATCACTGATGTGGGTAATGATGTGGTCTTTCACTGACAAGTTGATGAAGGTTAATGCCCTCCTCATCTTTCTGTCAAACACTTTGACAGTCTTCGCACTTGTGATGACATCCTACAATTCCTTCTCTATCAGAACGTTTTTCATCTTGAATTTCCATACTGCATAATTGGAAACTATGTCCAATTTGTTATTTTTGCTCGAAATGGACTCTCCCATGTTTGCCATCTCAAAGCTACCCAGAATTGCAACCGTAGGATAAAGGAGTATTCTCAACACAATGGCAATGTCAAAAGCATGTTAAGATGAAGCACAATCACATGACAACAAGACAAAAATCTTGATTTTTATCAAAGCACTTGACCTACTTCGACTATATCATACATGCATCAAGGAACTACTAGAAAGATCAAGATCTTGCTTAAAGCCTAAGATCAGGATGCAAGTAATCTTTGTGCCTTATAATGATTCATTTGATACTTTCATAGTACTCGTTTTGAAACTTATGAGTACCAATTTGGTAAGTTGAATCACCTATCTATCAATATTCTGATTTTTTTTGTTTATAAGTTCAGGCTACATTTCTTGGTACTATCGGAGTCTCAATTATAGTATTGACTGAAATTTTCTTTTACATTTGAAAAACAAGTACTGCTTGTTTGAATCTCCAAAGTTCCTATTCATAAATTACAGATTTTCCATTCGGTACTTGAGACTACCAAATTCGGTACTATCGAAGTACCAATTTTGGTACATTTGTAACTATTTGAAATTGCACTTAAGTCTCAAAAATAGGTACTTCATGTGGATCTTTAACTCTGTATCCATCTTTAACACCTTTAATACCCCTTCACTCTTAAGCAAAAACTAAAAACCATCCAAGGAACACAAACTCTAACTTTAATAAACTCCACCCATACCATCATTCATAGATCATGCTGGAATATGCATGTGAGCACATACTAGTAATGTTGCAAGGAGCACAAACCCTGACAGCAACTAATCTCCTACCCTATTTGAAACTCAAAAATCATGCTGGAATATGATTGTGAACATTTACAAGCACCAGCATAGGATTTACAAGTTGAAGAATGCCTCGACCTTTCAACCTTCATCCCAATAAATCAGAAAGCTGTAACTGAAACTCCCACTCAAAAATGAAATAACCATTCAAATCTATGCATTATATTGTACATTGATTTTTTGTGTATGTAACATGTACAAAAATTAGTTGCAGCTTGTTTGATGTGAAAGTCAGACTAAGGATAACGATTTTCTCGGTTAATATTGAAAGTTAAAAGAACTGTTCCTGTAATTCTTTCCTGTCTTGAGGAGCTTCTAAGGATAGAAGCAGTTTAAGGAGGGAAGAATGTTATGGCCATATTCGGTTAAGGACCTGGAATAGTCCTAATATGGTAGACCGGCCCTCCAGTACTCAAGATTATTGGTCACGCTGAGATTTAATTCCATGTTGAGGCCTGTTTGTGACTAATTACCTTGAGAAGACCTAGACACTCTAATTGAGACATATGGAGTATTGCATGTCTGTGTGACGAATATAGGCAGGAGGATTGCATGAAGAGATGTGATCTCCTAGTTTATTCTTGTTGACGTAAAGAATTTCGTTGAAGTCTTCACGCCAGACCTCACACTTATTTTGGGCAAAAATATCTGTAGAAACAAAAGGTAAATATCAGACATTACCAAAAACTACCCTCACAGTTTTAAAGGAGCATATAAACAATAAAATTGGTAAATAGTATCAAATATTGGTACATAGTAACAGAGGCAATAGGTACCAAACATTAAGAATTGATATCCAAAATAGTTTGAAACAGTTTCAGCTTGGTGTTAAAATAGTACCAAACAATACTAAAATTTAGGCAATTGGTAATAACATAGTACAAAATAACGAGTAGAAAGTCTGAAACACTCTTGGGTTGGTACTGACATAGTTTCAAAAAGTACCAAAAAAATATTGATAATTTATTTTGCAGGTATTGCTGAATACATTGTTCAATTGAGCGCTTTAACAATCCTGACATTGTTGTTGACAACGTGATAGCAAGTGTTAATGTGTAAAATTTTGAGCTACCTTTGGAAAATCTTTGTTGCATTTCTTCATGGAAGCAGGTCTGCAGTATTTTCATGACCTTCAAATATCTCATGCTACTCCATATAATGATGTGCACTCCCGCTTCGACTAGTTTCTTCAAAAAAAATCTTAGTCCTGTTATCTGGTCTAGAACGCTTTATCTTTTTAAGGGAGTAGAACTCTAATAACAGAGTATTGTCAAACAGATCTTCACCTGTCTTAGGTTCAAAAGTGTGCAAAGTTTCATCGGTACATAGAATAATATTACTAGTGTATATTGTACTTTGGCAAAAATTGTATTTATTTTTATAAATTTTGTAAGGGTTTTAAATTGTTGGAGATCTAGTTGTGAACCGATTTCTAAAGACAGCTAAAATGTGAGTGTGGGAGTAAAATGTTCTACATTTGTGAAAGTGGGTAATTGATCAAAGCTTTTATCGCATTTATCAAAAAACCATTGGTTGAACTGTAGATAAATTTGATTGTGAGCATGTTAAATAATTCATCCATGCCCTTAAGATATGAGGAACCCTGAGGACCCCAAGGAAGAAAAGATGCATATAAGCCACCCAAAAAAAAGGAATAGAGAAGTGTAGGCAACAAGTCAAGATTAGTGGGTGGAATGATGGCTGCTGGGTAGAGTGGTAATAAATTGAGCATCACTCTTGTTTTGCATTGTCAAACCCATCAATTTGTATATATGTGTGTGTGTGTGTGTGGGTGTGTGTGTGTGTGTGTGTGTGTGTGTGTGTGTGTGTGTGAGAGAGAGAGAGAGAGAGAGAGAGAGAGAGAGAGAGAGAGTGTGTGTATGTATGTGTGTATTTCACGAGATTTGTTTAGTTGCAGCCTGAATAGGGAGAGGAGGAGGAGGCGTGATGGTACTGGAGATTTGCTGAGTGTGTTCGGTGGATTCCTGATCAAAAGAGCGGCAGTGGGACCTCTCAGCACTGAGCAGCCTGCTATCTCTTTTTGATCTTGTGTAGTCGGTTGGCTCAGGCTGCTATTTCTATGCAGAGCCGTGATAGAAGGCAATGCAATCACTGAAGTCAAGCTGCTTGGGTCGGTTTGCTTTCTGACTCTGTCATGTGTAGCCATTGACTAATTGCATTGTACTTGTTTTCGATTATGATTTATGCCCGAAGAATTCTGACTGAGCAGCTGCTCCATGTATGCGTATATGTATATATAGATCTTTTTGTTCCGAATGCTTCTCCACTCTTCTCGCAGCTCATATTTTTAAAATATATACCACCTTCTCGAGTTCGTATATATTTCTGAAATATTTGGCTCATCTCTAGTGGTAAACGTGATTATATAATCGATGCATTTTTTATGTTAGAAACGTCAACTACATGTGAAAAGAATCAACAGAATCAATCCGGTATATACTTTTGGGCTATGGTCGGTAGACACAGACGGTCTCAGGAAACTGAAGGGCCAGAAAAGTTGTTCCCTTTGATGTCGTTTGGCTTTTCGTATCAGAGTAACTAGCACTGCATGCACAAGGCTTTGATCGTATCCTGGTTTTGAATGCAGAGGATGGCTGACCTCATTTACGGAAAACAGTTGCAGAAAATATAAATCTCTTCTTGGTTCTTATCTTTTTAGCAAGCGTAAACTTTAAAGTACGTCCCTTATGATTTAAGACAAGGAGAAGTTGAAAGCATGGAGGTATAGAATTTCTGTTATCAGTCAAGAACAAGCTCCCTGCAAGCCCCATCTGTATGCAGCTCAATTGCCTGTTTCTAAGAATCAAAAGCTCTTAAAAAAAGCAGTTGGAATGTGTGAGCTGTTGATCCATTGCCTATATTATGGTCTGAACTTGTTTGATATCCAGGTTTAATATAGTGAATTGTTTTCACAAGCATAGTGGGTTTGCCGGTCAAATGGGTGCAACGATCAGGTTGCTATATGGGATGCTGTTGCTGGCACTAATTCAATCCCAGGTGAAGGGATCACATGTTGATGTGCATCAGCCTCTATCTAAGATCAAGATAAAAGCAACTACATTTGAGCTGGATTCTTCAGTGTCCATACAGGCTTCTCCCAGCCTTCTGGGCATTCAGGTTTGCTAGATTTCTCTGCTGACCGATCCAACAAACAATTGCATGTTAGAAATTCTGTTCTAGAGACTTTTGTGTTAAGAAACTAGAAGAGAGAGAATACAAAGTTTTTAGCTTCTGGACTAGATACGCTGAAAGTTTTTGCTTGATGCACGGCTCAAAAAATTCCTCATCAATAATTGCACAATGTTCTAACTTCTATGGCATTTTATTAGGTGATTGTATAGCCAGCAGCAAACTAAGTTCCAACTGGCTATCTGACATGTGGGTTATAGGAAACCTCAAAATTTCAAGAATGTTTGATTGATGCTCTTCTTTTTTCAATGGGTATGCTTTCAGGGACAAACTGCAGAAGTTGTGACAGTAACATTCAAACGAGGATCCGGAGCTTCTACAACAGACTGGATAGGTGTATTTTCTCCGGCCAACTTCAAGTATGCTTCTAATCTGTTCTCTATTTTTTAAATTGTTCGTGTATTTGTGGGTATATGAGAGAAAGAGGATTAACCTCCTGCAATGCGCTAGTCCCAGCAGAAAAAGGAGAAAATCTGCTCTGAAGGAGAATATACATATTACGTGCTAAGAGCCATAAGTGTACCCCACTGGTTACTAATTACAACTACGGAAACCTTTGAGCTAGTAGCTAAGAAAAATGGCTAGTAGGGCAGAACTTTGTAAGATAGCCTATTCAATGTTCATGCCGTGACAGTTGCCAGGAAAGGACTGCTTATCATCACCGTAGAGGCAAGACGGACAGAATGGAGAGTTGCATCTATTTTTTCCAGTTAAAAAATTAGGATTTTGTAGCTGAGAATCTCTAAATATTCAAAGGGATATTATGCTCAAACTAGCCAAAAACAATGCTAAATGAAAATGAGTACTTCAAAGTTCTGAGCTTTTGACAAGTTATTGATCAATCCCCGTTTAGACAGATTAGCATTGCTAAAAGAATAATTTCTTGTGAGAACAGAGGGCCCATGATCAATCAGTGTAATCCATAAAGTGTCTTCTCAGCCAACTTGATGTTTCTGATGATTTTATAGAGAATGATGAATATTTAAAAGCCGCAAGCACTTAAAAAATAAATAACACATGTCTCTTGCTTACATCATTCACGATTCCAACGTCTGTTCAAAAGCTAGACTACAGTAACATTAATATATCTTGGCTTCATCAACAAAAGCCTACAAAATCTTCAAGCCACCTACCAAAAACCTGAAAAAGTTTCAAAACCCAAATATTTGAGCCCTTTATAGGCCAGTGAGCCTCTAAACTTTTTAGCTTCGGGATTGATTTGCACATAAACAAGAGATAATAAACTCACAAACTTGTCCAATTACTGCATTTCTGTTGAAATCGCATTGTCATGCAGTGCAAGTAACATTCTAATGTGTGTATCCAGTTACATCTAAGCTTTCATGCTGGATATAAATCCACTTTTGATAAGCTGAATAGACAATGGAATGTTGTGTCTGCGATTTCTGGCCAATCTTTTTCGTGCAATATGTACTCTTATTAATTGCAAGCATATACGCTGTCTGAAATAAATGAGGATGGACAAAAGGCCTGAATTTGAGAAGATAGCTAGAGGACATATTCCACCTATCGATACAATTCCCCCAACTAAAGTGGCCACTGAACTAGCATTGTCATTGTTCCAAATGGAAGTAAAAGGATGCCATGTTTCCCTCATACCCAGCAGGTGAGTCTAACCAGTTTCTGTCAGACTCCATAGGATAAGCCATTGCTGCAGCATGTTTTCTTCTCCTCCACTCGAGGCTTAATGGTCTAGTTTCTTGGCCGGATAATTCTTACTATAAGGACTGTGTGGTACATGATATTAGATCAGGAAATTATTTGTATGAGTTATTTACACATCCGATATAAGAGATCATTTTGGTAGCCAATCGTCTGAGAATGTGCATCTTTTAAATAAGTACCTATGTACATATGTAATCAAAGTGGATGTAAAGGTCGGAGTCCAACTGAACTAAGAGCTTTGGAAACTTTTGTTTTAAGGCAGATTTCCAATTGCTGAGGCTTTTTTGTCAATCAATTTGGCTCTATGGGCATATCAGATCTTGTAGATTGCATGTATATTCCTTGCGGTCTTGTGAAATCTGATTGCAAATCTTGGAAGAAACTTGGTTGAAGAAAAGCTCTTTATAATCAGTCCGTGAAAGAGAGAATTGTAGACTTTGTAGAAGTCAATTGGTGATTGATTGACACTTGATTTTTATTGTGGGTGGTTGTTTCAGTGCGTCGGTGTGTATTGGGGATGGACCTACACTTACCACAGATATTCCTCCATTGCTTTGTACTTCTCCAATTAAGGTGATAGTTAGTATTCCATTTCTATGCAATCTTTTGAAATACTGTTTTAATTTCCTGTTTAGCTGGTACGCAAATGATTTTACAAGCATTCTCTAGTTTTAAGCTCCCAAAATAGCAATAGAAGATATCATTTAAACATACTCTAGACGCCAAAATCCTTTGACATTTAAGCTAGTTTAAGAGCCGTAGGTGATCATTTATATCAACTCACAATGATTGGCAATGTAGTGCAGCTTCACCATATTGTTGCCTTCTTGAATCCTGTCCTAATACTTTATAATACATATTAAGCTGACTTGGAAGTGTTTTGTTTGGACTGTGACAGTATAAATATGCAAACTATTCTTCAACAAACTATGTCAGCAAAGGGGAAGGGTCAATGACCTTCCGACTTATCAACCAGCGTGCAGACTTTGCTTTTGCATTATTTGCAGGTGATCTTGGGCAAGTATGTGTTGGAAAAGAAGACCTGCCATATCTAGCAATTTCTACCAATTTGAAAAAAATGTCCATATTTGAGAAGTTTTTTAAAAGTGTGAGGTTTTTTTCAAAGGTTCAAATCTCACCTTTCAAGTTAAAGAGAACTTGTAGTTTCATTGAATATGATGAGTCAAGGTGATCCACATGAATCATAACAAGTTTCCCAAGAGTTTGTTAATCTGAATCTCAAGACCCTTAGTTACCTTCACCTTCGAACCCAAAAAATTTTGTGATTTGAAAAAGGTTTTTCCTTTTGTGGGTTCCTTGCCATATGAGATCTAAGTGTCCCACGTTGAATCTTCTTAAGCTACAACCAAGGAATTCGATAAACCCACTTAATATTAGTTATGTTGTGGTCCAAAAATAAAGTTGCATCCCTTGTTGGCAGAGCGTATCCTAGATTTTAAACTATTAAATGACATTAAGAATCTACATAAAAATTGTCAATGATCTAGGGAAAAATGTTAGCAAAACACTTTTTGCCTGAAGGCTAGACAATTTGGCAATGTTCTACCACCTTTTCTTAAGATCCTGAAGTAGTATCTCTGTATTTTTTTTCTCACCAAGGATGTTAGATTGCCAGCTTCCATGTAGATTTTGATTGTTCTTCAAAGCTCTAACAAGGACTATGCTCTAGATCGTTTCATTCTAAGATTGATGATTCATGACACTATTTGTTGCAACACATGCATAGTGGAGGACGTGGTTGCACCATCAACCATGGCAATGTTCTTGATCCTCTTTCAAACTGGACTACCTCCACAAAGACTTGAGCATAATCAATAATCATCTTGCACATCTTATCAAGGGACATAGAGACCTAGGAAAAGTGTGATCAAGGTCTAATCAGTAGTTCCAAACTTGGTTCCACAAAGGATTTTGGCTCCCTAAATAAGGTATTCTTCTAACCATTTTCATAACAAAATTCAAAGCTCCCATGTATGCCAAATATATATTCCTAAAGGTGAGAATTTTCTCATTTTGACCTAGATGTCCACAACTTGAAACTTGGTAGCATAATCTTAAATCTTTTGAAATTCCCTCAATAAATAAGTAAGATCTTATCATGCCTATACAATTACCATAGCATCAAGTAGATCAAGTAGAGGTCCATTATAAAATTGTGTGTTGTCTTGGTATATTATGTTCATTAAGTGATTTAGACGATGCACTTCATCTGCTCTAATGATCCTTCCAGTTTTTAATTTTAAATGCAAAAGATGATGCATGAAGGCTTGTGAGTTCAAATTGTCGAATTGACGAGAAAAGGGTGATCATACTAACAACTCATAGTCATCTTAGATATCTAATATTATGTCCAATTTATTTCTCACTCTTTTTAGGTACTTTAGCAAGGCTATGTAAATAGTATTGCATCCTCATGAAGATTCTATCATAAAATAGCTTACAAATAATGTTTTTGGTTTCTTTGTACTTGTAACAGCCAAGATTACTTGCAATTTCAAAAACAATTACCTTTGCTCACCCTAAAGCTCCAGTCTATCCAAGACTTTCTTTGGGCAATATTTGGAATGAGGTATGTTCTCATCTTCCGTATCGCAAAATCTAATACCACCTCATAATTCTCTTTCATAAAAGCTTGTTTTCTTATTTTTGCAATTGAAGTTGGATGGTATTGTAGTGTCCCATTTTATGTTGGAGAATAACTAGCGAAGAGTAACTTCTAGAAAAAAAATTTGTTTGGAAGTCGATGGGACATGGGGACTCTTAAGCGTTGCTTGCACAAAGAGCTTATGCTCAATTTATAGATAGGAAAAAAAAGAGTTTTCTATGTAATTCCCTAGGTCAAAAGCACATAACTAGGGAGTGCGCACACTAGGAAAAGTGACTGTTCTAAGATTTAAAATATAGGAAAATATTTCATGTGTAGGCAAATTGACCAAGAACTTTCTAGGATGAGTTTTCCTAGGTAGGATAAAATTTTTCCTAGAAATCTTTCCTAACATGTGTTATATTATCTAGGAAAACACTATATCATATTCTTGGTCAAATTTTTCCACATAAGAAATATAATCCTATGTTGTCAATTTAGGAACTATTTCACCCTTTGTAGTGTACACATTCCCTGGTTAAGTGCATTTCAACCTAAGAAATTTACATTATGAATTCTTTCTTTTTCCTATTTTCTCAATCTAGTAGGAATTGTTTCACATTCCCAGTGTCACTAATCTAAAAAATAAACTCATTTGTGTTCTCACTAATATTGGGAGTTTCACTTCCACCTAGAAGTGACTAGTATAGCATCTTGTGGTAAAATGTTCTTGCCTCTATGAGTCCTTGACAAACAAAGAGATTTGTTGTGTTGTAGAGTTTATGCATGTCTCACTTTTGTTTCTTTGATTGTTAAGTCCAAAGTTATTGTTGAGCTCTACAACTTTTGCCAAACAAGTGTCATCTAATCGTCGATAGAAGAAGCATTATTTCACCTTTGTCTCCATGTTTTAATAATCAAAAAGTCTTTTTTCTTCATCAACTACAATAACAATCAATACAAATCTACTAAATTTCATATCTTACAGATGATTGTCACTTGGACAAGTGGTTATGGATCATATGAGGCCACTCCAGTTGTGGAATGGGGTTTCATCAATGAGATGAATAAAATTGTATCACCCGCTATCACTCGTTCGTATTCTCGTAGTGATATGTGTGGTACTCTCTCTCTCTCTCTCTCTCTCTCTCTCTCTCTCTCTCTCTCTCTCTCTCTCTCTCTCTCTCTCTCTCTCTCTCTCTCTCTCTCTCTCTCTCTCTCTCTCTCTCTCTCTCTCTCTCTCTCTCTCTCTCTCTCTCTCTCTCTCTCTCTCTCTCTCTCTCTCTCTCTCTCTCTCTCTCTCTCTCTCTCTCTCTCTCTCTCTCTCTCTCTCTCTCCCCCCTTGAAACAATCTATTGAATGCCCCTTAATATAAAGAGTTTGGTATACATCTCTCATGCCCTCAATTTTCATCAATATTGAGGAGGTTGCACCTTCCTCAAATTAGATGTTTTCTTGTTCGGAAAGTGCAACAATCAAAGACTACATTGTTCAAATCAATTTCCAATATTTGACAAATAAACAATAGTTGATTTCAAGAAAGTTCCTGGACTTTCTTTTTACTCATTTAGCCTTTTTTGCTTTTGACTAGGTCCTCCTGCAAGTACAATTGGTTGGAGGGACCCTGGCTACATTCACATAGCCTACTTGAAAGAACTATGGCCAGACACTGAGTAAGAAAAGCCTATTGTGATTCTTTTTTTAAATCTCTATTTCATTGTAGTTGTTTTTAGATTGAAGATTGAGTCATGTCTATTTCTTAAGAAGTTTGCCTCTTCATACCTTCACCCTTCCATTAAAGTAATGCCAATGAGCTTTAGTTGTGCTAGGCTCATGGAAAGACATACATACTAGATAATATGCTTACTTTTATGAATGATATTAATCTGCATGTGTCTTCAGCCCTTTCAATAATTGTTTTAGACCATTCAGTTAATCACACTCCCAATTTTCAATTGGATTCTTTCTCTCTCATTTGGGCAGATACTTTTATAGAGTGGGGCACAAATTGAGAAATGGTGCGTACACTTGGGGATCAAAAAATCGTTTCAATTCCGGTCCTTTTCCTGGAGAGGAATCTTTGCAACGTGTAGTGATCTTTGGGGATATGGGCAAAGTAAGTATATTGTTAGATTTTAAGGCTAAGATCCTTTTAGAAGCTTCTTTACATTTGCAAGTTGTCTACTTTTCCACTCTTTCCAAATACGCAAAGCCGATTATCAACCTAAAGATTGTGAAAACTCTTATTTTTCTAGTTCTCTAACTATAACTTCCTAGACTAAAACTGCCAAATCATTTGAAAAAAAATGACATTTTGGTGCACTGGTTGAAACAAAACTAATGTACTTTTTATGATTGATTGATATTTTGAATGTTGTCTTTTAGGGGGAGCAAGATGGTTCAAATGAGTATAATGACTATCAACATGGTGCACTCAACACCACTAATCGGTTGATTGAAGATCTCGATAACATTGATTTGGTCCTTCACATTGGAGATATTACCTATGCAAATGGCTACCTTTCACAGTGGGATCAGTTCACTGAACAAGTGGAAACCATAACTTCACGTGTTCCATACATGATTGGAAGGTACAACTACCCTTACATGAGTCTATTATTAAAATCTACAAATATAAATTCTTTTATGCTAAACTATAATAGTATTATACTATTTTTATTGAACCATTCCCCCCTCCAGAAAAAAAAACAAAAGGAACAGTCCAAAACCCTCAAGATTGTCTCTTCTTCTAGTTGCTACTCTTTAAAATGCACATCTAGGATGGAAAAAATCTAGGTACTTTATAATGATTGTAATGCTGGTAGGTTTTGTATTTTGATGTCACCTCTCTTAAGTGATGCAGTGGAAATCATGAGCGTGATTGGCCCAATTCTGGATCATTTTACAATACCTCTGATTCTGGAGGAGAATGTGGAGTCTTGTCTAAAACTACTTTCGAAATGCCTACTGCTAACAAGGATGAGTTTTGGTAAGAATTTATGTTAAAGGAGCATGCTTCATAACTTGAGCATTAGTCTTTTACTAGACAACTCCTTGACTGGTAGTTTTTAATGGTCACTTTTCCAAAAAGATGTGACTTCTCTCATATTTAACTTATGAAGCACAAGAAGATTGTCATTTGTTTGATTGTTCAACATGAATCTCACAAGAACAAGCTTGCATGAAATTTCAAATGCAATCATCTATAGTCTTTGTCTTTAGAATTTGGCTCATGTATCCGTTGACACACACTAAATCAAGATCAATTTTCTCTCTGAAGTCCTACTCAATTTTTAGAAATATATATATGAACACAGCTAATTTATAATTCTTTAGGTAAGAAATTTTGAGACTTATCACAAAGCCAACTATGCAATGAACATGCATGCAAACTATTGCTCTAGATTCCTTTGCTCCTTGCCAAAGACTATCTTCCAATTTGTATTTGATACGTATAAATTCATTGTCACTACTCTTTGCAAAGATATATTTCATTTCTTTTTGGTGCATGCAGGTATGCATTAGACTATGGAATGTTCCACTTCTGCATTGTAGATTCGGAGAAAGATTGGCGTGAAGGCACAAAACAATATGCTTTTATAGAGAATTGTTTGGCTAGTGTAGATAGGCTGAGACAACCTTGGTTAATATTCATGGCTCATCGTGTTCTTGGGTATTCCTCGACAACTTATTATGCATCTCAGGGAACATTTGGAGAGCCAATGAGCAAGAATAGCTTCCAAGCACTTTGGCAAAAGTACAAAGTTGATCTTGCTTTCTATGGGCATGCTCATGTTTATGAACGAACTTGTCCTGTACATGAGGTATGTAAAGTCCTAGTTGTTGGTCTGTTACTAATTTTTTATGCTCTAGTCTTCAATTTGTATTGCTTATCTCATCTAAAGTCTCTACTTAAACAACAAGCAAAGCCCATCCCCATGCAACAATCTTGTTGCTTCAACCTCCCAATTTTGCTACTTCTTGCATTTAAAATTGGTATTTTTTAACACAAGCAAATTCATCCATGCTACAATTTGTATTGCTCCATCTCAACTTCTTTTGAAAATACAAAAACAAAATCCAAGATTTTCTCTAAAGCATTATACTTGGTGCTCTTCATATGACACAAAAAGAATGTGTTGAACAAGATCAAACATTCAAATCTCAAAGACATGGATTTTTACATTCCAAACTAGAAAGCTAAAAGATAAAAATTTATCTCTTTAAAAAATAATTGGACTAAATTTTATAAATGCAAAAGTTGGCCATTATGAATGTATTTTTGCAGAACATATGTGCAAGTCGGGAGATGGAGCATTACTCGGGGACTTTCAATGCAACCATACACTTGGTGGTTGGAGGTGCAGGAGCCCATGTGGGACAATTTTCAACCTTGCAACCTTCTTGGAGTATATTCAAAGATGTTGACTATGGCTTCACCAAACTAACTGCATTCAACCATTCCACTTTGCTTTTCGAATACAAGAAAAGCAGTGATGGAAAAGTGTATGACAAATTTTGGATAACCAGAGAGTACAAGGATGTCCTTGGATGTGACAATTTAAATTATTGTCCTCCTATCACGCTGGCTGTATGAAATCCAACCTCTCTTTTTTTTCTTCCAATGTCAATGGACCATAAGCGAGTTTCATGAGTTCTTATTTCAATTCAGCCCTCCATGCACCAACTACTTTTGGCATAGAAAATCTAGATTGCCTTTAAAGAGCTCAAGGTTTCAATTTGGATGGATTTGCTAATCAAGAATTAGCAACTTGGCATAGTATCCTAAGATTGCCTGGTAGGATCCTATTAAAGAAATAAGTATTTATGGAGTCATTTTGCTTATATTAAAGATTTTCTCATAACTAACAAGTTTTGGAGAAGATTTGGCATTGGTTCCATAACATGGTGAATATAATTTTAGTTGTGTGTGTGTGTGTGTGTGTGTGTGTGTGTGTGTGTGTGTGTGTGTGTGTGCACAAAGTCATAAAAGATTAGACAAAAACTTAAAAAGACAAAGAGCTATAGTTCATTGACACTTGCATTTGACAAGGATTGTGTTGAGATTGGTTTTATCTCAAATTAAAGTTTTTGTCCGTAGAGAATCACAATAAATTGAATATATCTCAATGTTAATTCAACAAAATATCTAAATTTGAAGGTTTAGAGAGAGCTATTGAAAAGGCCTATTTAGAAAGAAAAATATAAAGAGATAATCTAACAAATTTGTGAGCTTATTGTGTTCAAGCATTTAATTTTTCAATAAAAAAATGAAAAAACAATAAGAGTTTTCTTTCAAAAAAAAATTTATATGATTAGCCACGTTAAATTGCATCAATTCAAAATTAAACGGCATCTAGAAAGTTCATTTTTGACCTCTTTCTTACAACTAAGCACATTACACCTTGGCATGTGGTCTACCAACTAATGTTCCTTACATTTCCTCTAATTAACTTTGAACTCAAATGCTTGAAGAGGTAACAACCACCAAGTGACTTCCCAGCTTGTTAACAAATATAAAAGTCTTAATTTTCAACAAAGAATTAGCCAATAGATAATGCCAATATTACGTAGCACTATAAACCATGGCAAATGCCTTTTGTTTTTTGATAGTATAGTTGTTCTTCGTGTCAAGTAGTTGTCTACATGTAATTTATACTAGGTAATCCTTCTTACACTCTTTGGGCTTTGTTAAGACACTACCAATGGCATGCTTTAAAACTTTTGCATGAACATGACATACTATTGACCAATTAGGAGGTCGTAGGATGGGAGTGAATACTAGAGTTTGTTTGGGCTTCTGAATATTGGTGGCCTTTGTGTCCATTTTGGGGTAACAATAAGGTGATAGATCGAACATAAACAATGCACAAAGGCCAATATGAATAGTAAAAATTAACCCATGAACACTAGAATTTCATGGATATTAGCAAGTCCATGTAGAGCTATTATTACTATGTTTTGCCCCACTTTTGTTGGAATGTCAAATTGCAAAGCAAGATGGCCTAGCACTATCCTACATTAGGTAGGGCCTATTGAATAAAAGATCCAATATGAAGTTATAGCCTTCATATGGAAATCTAAAATAACAAAATTTAAGGCCATTCCACCTACTAACGAGGGGGCACTTGCCAAGCTACCATGTATAAGGAGCAAAGTTAGTAGGGCTCATTCTCTACATGGCCATGGACACCTTGTTGTGAGTTGGCCCACTTCCCTTGCCTCTACCACTTCAAATGTGGAGCCTCGATGTCGTCTTGCGATGCCCTAAGTGTGAGCTCATACAAGGTGTGGCCACCCTCCACCTAGGCCCTTCTTGTCCTTGACCTCTTGTGTAAGAATAGGTTGTTTATAATCTCATATAATCTTCCTCTCATGAAGCCATTATTTTGAAAAGCAAGAACAATGTTTCCGACCTCATCCATAAAAGTATCATGTTCGCTACAACAATACATGGCAGCAATAATTTGAGCGATAATAACTTTATATGAGTTCATAATCGGCCTATTGGCAGTTAAGTGTATATACTGGAAAAACGAAAACGGAAGTTCCCTTCGCTTGTCAAATTTTTTCATATGAAATTTACTTGAAAGAGAATCAAGGGTAGTGGTAATATTCAAAAAATTGACTGTATTCTCCGAAGCGTCTTCATTTTCTATGGTGAGGTACTCCAAGGGATAGATCCATAAGGCATTATCATTGACACGAGGTTGCTCCTTGTCTAGAAATACAAGAGCATCTGTATTGTTTATGAAACAAATATCATCAATATAACAGAAAGTATGCTTGAAGGCACGTAGGTATCACCTTTCCAAGTCTGGCAAGCCTTTTCATAAAATGTAATTCAAAGAATGACAGATACCAATTACACCATGTAGGGGAACAGGCAAAACCCATAGGAATACCACTAACATGTTTCCAAGTCCTGTTTCCTAATCTTACTTTGCAATTGTCAATCAGTATATCATTATATTGGCAAAGAGGTTCCATGTCAATCACAGTCCAATTATTAGTTTGATAAGTAACCCATTATCAATCAAACTGCTTAAGGCTCGATTTCCATTGATAGGCAAGTTTTTTGTTTTTACAAGACTTGAATGCATACCCTATCATTCTCCGTATTACTATTTTTAGCCCATCAGGACCATTAAGATGAATATTTTCATAGCATTTCGCGATGTCAGTCGATCACATCGAAGTGATTTTGTTAGGCACATTAAGATAAAATTTAGTAGATGAATCGCACTGCCAGAATAAGTTGGTATCCACATTTAGGATACTCCGGTATGAAGTTGTCTTAAGGCCTTCTCTCTCCATAAGGAGCGGAGTCAGCATACCAAGAGCTCCGAAAATAAACATGGCCACTTTAGAAAAATAGCAGTCATGTGCGTTTGTAATCCATCTGAACGCATTTTTATGTGTTTTGAAAGTACAAAGTAAGAAAGGTAATTCTTCTTTCCTATTAGAAAATCAGGTATTTTAGTAGTAAAAGTATCTTGGATCTCAATCATAGCCATGTCTAGTGTATTATCATTTTCTTTTGAAAACGGGGCAAAATCTGGACTCGACAATCTTTCTAAAACCAAATTTCTTACAAAATAGATGCACATAAAACATGGGTTATGTTGAGCCTTATCCACACCATTCACATATAGATTGGTAGTAATCCAATTACGCTCATCAATGGCATTTGTAAGTTTTTCATTCATAATACTTTTTCCATGTAGCCACTTGGTATTTTTTTAAAAGTTTGTTACAGCATCTTTGCAAATCAAGGCATGTTCCATAACAGTCTCATGATCAATATTTTGATAAGTAGGTAAAAAACTTGCCAATTCAAACCATCCACGATAAAGTTCTAAAGCTACCTCATTTATATTAAATTGGTGCAATGCGATGTGATTAAGTCCTTTGTTCAAGTCATTCTTTAAAACTTTGCTTCTAATAATTCCAGTATCCATCGAGATAACATGCCCAAAAATTTCGGAAATGAACTCTTTAAAACGTTCAGTGTAAGCGCAAGTACAAGGTGGAATGTTGTCAACATCGAAATCACAGAAAACTTGAAAGGGTTTATATCATTCATGCTTCAAATGTGGAAAGTAAGACCAACCAAACACGATAAGCTCAAAAGTCTCATCAATATGACAAAAAATCTGAAGGTTTCAGCATATAGTTGTTTAACATCAATTCTCTCAAAGCATCTGTTATAATAATGTAAATGCAAAAAAAAACTTCCCTCTGTCTCTTTTAACCACTAGTCGTTGTCTACCAGTATTGCTGACCTCCAATATCCTTGTTTCTTCTAAATCCTCCTACACATGGATCAATCACGGTAAAAGTTCAGCTTTCCCATAGGAAGATCCCCCTCTCCACCACCGCTTTGCCTCTCTTTGCCTTTGTTTGGAAAATACTTTCTTTTCATGTTATTGCCACTGTCTGATATGACTAAGCTTGGAGTTCAGATTGAAGGAACCCGTTTTTTTGCTAGTATTTTGGAAGTATTTGTCTTGCAAGGTAGAGAAGCTAGGTTTTTTCAAAAGACGTTCAATTTCTCGAACGTTTTTAGCATCGCCAAGGTGTGCAAGGAGTTTAGCAGTAGGGTTAATAATAAGTTCAATGGCAGCATCAATCATGTATTGTCGGATATACAGAAAGACAATGTGGGACTTGACAACCTCTCTAGCAGGTTTATGCAACCAAAGGAAAAAGGTATTAAGCTGATTTTGCAAAGACGCACCAGGAAAGAAAATGGAAAGATGATTCATAATATACCAAATAGAGTGATCAAACCATATGATAGAATAATTGTTTTTGCACTTATCACTGCATCTGCACTTAAAGAAGGGTCTTTTCCAGTTCTAGATTCTAGCTTGATGAAGGTTCATTCTGTTAAAGCCAGTGTCAAAATGGCCTCTAGTTCTAGCCCCGGTCTGCTCAGAAGGACATCTTGAAGGTTCAAATCTGCTCATCTTGATAACATTATCAAAGGCAATAGGAGTATCAAAAGAAGGATTCTCATGCAAAGCAGCGAGCTTGCATGCTTGGACTTCTACATCAGTGAAATGAGCAAGAGCAATCCAGAGCTCAATAGAGATAGGTGCTAGGAAGTTGACAGAAGGAAGGCTCCAAAGTTTATAAGCAGTTTTTGCATATTTAAACTCAATGACACGACTAGGTACCAATGATACTTGGTAGCTATTGGCTTGACAAAATTCAAAGGCAGATTGATTTCCCACATCACAGATTTCTTGTGAGAAAGACTCTAACTGAGAAGCACTGTCTTCATCAAGGTCTTCTGTAAAAATTAACGGGTGAGGTGAAGTAGGAGCAGTAGAAGGGACAAGAGTATCAATAGAGGATTCACCATTTTCTTTTTCCAGACAAGCAAATACTTTTCGAATATGCGTATTACAGAATTTTTCCTCAACAGCAATTTGTTCAGCAGGTGGGTTGGCTGACCAATTAAAAGTATTTTGTTTTTGTTTTTTGTTTTTTTTTTTCAATGAAAAATTTCAAGAGATTTTTTTAATGTTTTTGAATCTTATTTTCTAGTTTTTGAAAGTTATATTCTAGTTTTTGAAAAATGGTTGAAGTAACCTTCACCCTTCAAACTGGAGGTGCTATGCATCAGGGCATATGCATTAGGGCAGTCTTGCTTGCAAGTCTATGAGGGTTAGGTCCAGAGAAACAAAATGTTATCAGCTTTGATGAAAATTTTGCACTTCTTCTTTACCAAATTGTATAAAAGTGGAGAATAATTTTTGTTTTTGATTTTTTTTTTTCTCTATATTTTTTTGGCTTGCAAGAGGATCTTAGCACTAATGTATTGTCTCCCCTTCCCTACTCATCGTTCACAAGTGATTACAAGCAGACATTCCCATCAAAAGCACTCAAACCATCAAAATCTAATCCTCAAAGACAAAAAATGCAAATGCAAGCTAACATCCATCCAAGCATCACAATCATGCTAACAAATTGAAAATAATGGTGATTGCTCCCTGACAACAATGCCAAAGTTGTAGGGACTTTTTCTCTCCCACCTTCTAACTCTCTTTCCAAGCAAAGACAATGCAAATATGATAGGAAGAAGTTTCTTCTTTCATGTCACAAGGTAGTTCGATCCTAAATGAGCAAAGCTTATTCACAATATGTTGGACAGGTTATGGAACTATGTCAAGTGGCTAGTTTGTGCATAGGTATGTCCATAAATGTGAGTGACTTGAATGTTTTGAATATTAGAAGTTTGCTCTTTTGAAGTTTGCATCAGAGCGCGTGCCAAGAAAAACTTGACCTCTCAAATGGAACATTGCCTTCAAGGAGGACATTCTTGCATGCTCCAACTTGCGAGCTTGATTCTGAGTAAGTTTTTAACTTTACCATAAGTTACTAGCTACTTTTAGCAGAAGTCTTACGTAATGCTTAACAAGAAGCAGAACCTCCTTCAGGTGAAGTTGGCTCAGAAGAAAAAGATTTAGTCTCGATGCAGGTCACTAAAAATAGATGTCCGGCTTCAATCGCCGGCGATTGAAGCTAGGCATATGTTTCTAGTGTCCTGCATCAAGATTGAATATTTTTCTTTTGAGTTTTTTAGGACTCTAACTTGCACTTTTGTCGGCTACCCGAGTTCGTTAAAAGGTTACTCTGGTCTACAAGGGAGTGCTTAGAATTTGATGTCCAAAAAGTATGAAAAAGTTTGTTGGATTTCTGGTTGACAGTAGGAGTGCCTTGGAGCTCATTGGGGGTGAACTTTTAAAACCATTCACTGAGCTTAAGATTTGAAACTACTGTCCAGCTTCAATCGCCGGCAATTGAAGCTGGACAATCAAATGGCCTGTAGAAAGATCGTTCAAGCATATTTGATAAACTTGAAATAGGCGCACTAATTTGTTGCCCTAACCCATAGGCAATGTCGCCCAAATTTAGCATAAAGAAGACACATTTCTTCCTACCCTAGCTCGCTTAAGTGTGCAAAAAGTTGTTGGATTTCTTGTCAAAAATATGAGTTGGTTAATTTTGACTGAGGTAATTGTCCACTAAGCTCATTGTTTTCTTGTAGCGCACAACTTCAATAGGAGTGCGTTGGAGCTCACTGAGAGTGAACATTTAAAATCGTTCACTGTTTTTTCTTGCACTGCACAACTTCAATAGGAGTGAGTTGGAGCTCACTGAGAGTGAACATTTAAGACCGTTCACTGAGCTTAAGATTTGAAACGACTGTCCAGCTTTAATTGCTGGCAATTGAAGCCGAACAGTCATTTCAAATGGCCGGTAGCCAGATTCTTCAAGGATATATGACAGGGCAATTGAAGCTGGACAGTAATTTCAAATGGCTAGTAGCCAGATCATTCAAGCATATTTGACAAGAGTATTGAAACTTCCGAAAACTTTGGGTATCGAAAAATCTAGAATTTTTCTGAGTCGATCCCGTATCAAAAATTTCTGAGTTTGTGTACTGAAAAATTCAGATTACATTAGAGAAAATTTGGCCTTAGAAAGGGCCCTATAAGGATTGCCACATAGGATGACAATTTTTTAGCAATGTAAAATACTAAAATAAAATCTTTTTCTGCCCACAGTCCTGCCCACACAGTCTTCGATGATGTGATTAAAAAAATCATAACTTTTGAATGGCAACTCGGATTGAGACGATTATGGTGCCATTAGAAAGCCCTCGACAAGCCTTTTCAAGATCTTGAAGATGACCCAGTTCCAAGCTACAGTGAAGAAGTTATGGCCAGTCAAATTTTTGGTCGGTCAATACTTGGTCAACCCGATATCTCTTTCAAGAGCAGTTTGCTCGGAACTGAGTCATGTTCAGTGTCGTTGAAAAGCTCTCGTCAAGGGCTTTCTAATGCCACCATAATCGTCTCAATTCGAGTTGTCGTTCAAAAGTTACACTGTTTTTTTTTTTTTTGCTGAGTTGCATACTTTACTACAAATAAAATGGTTTATTTACGGGCTACCCCCGACGCAAAATTACAGTTCATTTAAAAAAAGAGGAAAATCAATTTGAAGCTACGTTACGTAGATTTCAAATTTGAGTGTTTTGATTGGACCAGGTGGAAGAAAGTTTTGAGAAAAAATAAAATAAAAGGTATCTTTTTGAAAGGCCTCTTTTGTGCTCAAATTTTCTCTAATGGATATCTAATGGATATCAAAAAAATTTGATTACGGGTATTTCAAAATTCTGAACTTAGGGTATCAAAAAATCCCATATCGAACAATTCTGATTTTCGGTGTCGAGAATTTACAGATTTTTTGAGTCGATCCGGTATCGAAAAATGCTATTTCTGGATTTCGATCTTTGTGTCGGACGATTTCGATATTGGATTTTTTCGATTTTCTAATAGCAAATTGATGCGCTCTGAAGGTAATGTGATAGGCGCACTAATTTGTTGCCCTAATCCACAGGCAATGTCGTCCAAACTTGGCATAAAGAAGACACATTGCTTCCTATCCTAGCTCACTAAAGTGTGCAAAAAGTTGTTGGATTTCTTGTTGAAAATAAGAGTTGGTTGATTTTGACTGAGGTAATTGTCCACTAAGCTCACTGTTTTCTTGCACCGCACAACTTCAATAGGAGTGCGTTGGAGCTCACTGAGAGTGAACATTTAAAACCGTTCACTGAGCTTAACATTTGAAATAAATGTCCAGTTTCAATCACCGGCGATTGAACCTGACAGTCATTTCAAATGGCCTGTAGCCATATCGTTCAAACATATATGACAGGGCGATTGAAACTGGACAGTCATTTCAAATGGCCTGTAGCCAGATCGTTTGAGCATATTTGACAAGAGTATCGAAACTTCCGAAAACTCTGGGTATCAACAAACTCTGGGTATCGAAAAATCTAGAATTTTTTGAGTCGATCCCGTACCGAAAATTTTTGAGTTTGTGTATTGAAAAATTCAGATTATAGGTATCGAAAAAATTTGATTATGGGTATCGCAAAATTCTGAACTCAGGGTATCAAGAAATTCCATATCGAACAATTTTGATTCTTGGTATTGAGAATTTACAGATTTTTTGAGTCGATCCGGTATCGAAAAATTTTGTTTCTAGATTTTGATCTTTGTGTCGGACAAATTTGTTATTGGATTTTTTCGATCTTCTGATCAAAAATTGATGCGCTCTGAAGGTAATGTGATACACTGAGATCACTGTTTATAACTATTGTCCGGCTTCAATGGACATTTGTTTTAAACAATGAAAATTTGCTTTTAAACAGGGTGTTAACATCTTGTTGAAGACCCTAACTTTTGAGATTTTTGAGACCCTAACTTGCACGTTCGTTGGCTCTATCTTAGTTCATGAGCTTAAGATTTGAAACTACTGTCCAGTTTCAATTGCCGGTGATTGAAGCTAGGCAGTCATTTCAAATGGCATGTAGCTTCAAGCATATTTGATAGGAGTGTCGAAATTTCCAAAAACTTCTGGTAACAAAAATTTCGAGGACTCTGGGTTTTGAAAATTGGATAGCGAAAATTCCGAAAACTCTAGGTATTGAAAAACTCTGGATATCGAAAAAATCTGATTATGGATTTCGAGAGTTGACATTGGAATTTGTCGATATTATATTGAGACCATAACTGATTTGTTGCTCTCTCATAAACCTTCTGGAACATATTATTCGATTCCAGAAAAATTTACTGAGCTTCAATAGGCATTCTTTAGAAACAATTTTAAACGATAGTCCAACTTTAAACTCGCTTTCCCAAAATTTTCGATTCGAAATTCCATTCCAAAAACTCGATTTCCAAAAAAATCGATTCCCCAAATTTGATATCCCCAAAATACGACACCCAGAATTCGACACCCAGAATTCTATACCAGATTTCGATGCCCAGATTTCTAAAAAACTATTTTAAATGATTGTCCAGAAATCAATACCCAGATTTTGATACATAATTTTGATGCCTAGATTTCTAAAAACTATTTGAGGAGCTTGCAATTTTAAATGACTGTCCAGCTTCAATCGACGATTGAAGCTGGATAGTTGTTTAAAATTGCATGTACCCAGATGTTTTTGCCTACAATTTGTTGTTGCTCAGACAGAGATTTCTAAAAAATATTGATCGCGTTTGGTGAACTTGTTTTTCGCCTTTAAGAAGAACATTATTTCTTGTTCCAATTGAGGGTGATTTGTTAAAACTGTTTGTAGGGCATGCCATTTGAAATGACCGGCGATTAAAGTTGGACAGTAGTTCCAAATGGCTTGTGAACAGATGTTTGTGCATCTAGTTTCTTTTTGCCAAGAGAGGGACTACTAAAACACATTTTTTAAATCTGTGAGAGATGCAATTCAGAGTTTCTGACTTCTTGATTCAACTATGCTATAGTTCTACCATCATGCGGAAAGAAAGGATGGCTAAGAGGCCTACGGTTACGCTTGAGCTGTCCGAAGAGCCAGCTGATATTGGCGATGATATAGAAAATGTGACTATTGGGGATATTGAAACAATAGTGGACATGGAAGAGCACCTTGCAATTGAGGTTGTTAATGAGATTTAGTAATTCTCTCACATACGATTTCGCAATTCATGCTGAAATCGTTACAATATTATTTGATATTATTGTTCCTTATCAATATTTAATATCTAAATTTTTGTTACAGCAAGGAGAAACAATTCACGAAGACCATACAATGGGTGCAACTAAAGTTGGAGAGGGGTTGGATGTTGGTGGCACAGACCAGTATCATAGTGTGGCTGAGGCTAAGACTGAGGTCAAAAAGAGAGTCAAAGGGGTGAGACCAGATGAAATCAGTGCTTTTCCTTTGTCATTTCATTTAGTTATTTTATCAGCAACCCTTGCTCGTTCAACATCAGTCTTCTCCACCACTAGTGCCATTGTGTCGCATTTTGGAACACAAAGCTATCAGAACTGTTGGAGGGCAACGTATGAAACTAAAGGAGATTTATGGACGTGATGGCTATATCATGGAAAAGGGCGACTTCATGATATCTATCACAAGATCCAATGGCGAATCCATTTACGTGAAAGATCATTCAAAATTTCAATGGGATAACATTTGGGAGAAAATACGTGCGGACTTTGATGCCAGAGTTTTGCTAGATCCCGAATGGAGTGATTTGCTGGCCGTATGTTTGTGTGTTAGAATGGCAACCATAGGTTGTTGGCATGGATGGAGGCGATACATGAGGAGTATGCCATTGATATAAGTAAGCATATACTAGTGCATGCCAGTTTCATTCAATCGGATGCAGAGACCGGCATGAACTTGCTATCTTCTATGAATCGGACCAATAGGTGACATTTCTTTTATTTTTGTTGGAAACATTTGAGTTGATGTTGTGTTTTCCATGTTGCTACTCTCCATGTAATATGTGTATTCTTAGGTTGAATGAAATTGGTGTAATAAAAACGGAGCTAGGAGACCTACTTTATAGTGGGCGTCGACTATGCGAGTGCAACATCGACTTCTTCAGGCAAAGGATCTCTCCCGCTAACCTCACTGAATTGGAGAGAATTAGGGCAATAGAACTCAAGAGGGGAAACATTATGTGGTATCCCTTGACGAGATATATGATGGCCCGCATATTGTACGAGGTAATTTAGCATTTCATTTGGACATGTGCTACATTTTTTATAAAACTAGTATTGGTTTGAACACTAATTGGGCAATAATTCTTTGTGTTTTGTACAGAATGACATAAATTCGGAGTTGGATGAAGCAAGAAACAAGTTTCAATCAGGGCAAGGTAAGGCCCACAAGACCTTGAAGGATGCTAAGGGGGTGGTGTATGCCAGGTGGACCACCAAAATGGATAAGATGTTGGGAGTTCTTAACCCATCACTTGGTAGGAGTGGCTTGAGCTTGTTACTAGCATAGAACATTCTGGCATGGGAATCTTCCTTGGCTTGGAAAAGTTGCATCATTTGCGTTGCTCCACAGTAAGAGGTGAAGTGTAAATGGTTGGGTTGGTGCATGGGACCCATATCCGAGCAGTATTGAAATTTCACAATTCTAGCTTGACCGTTTTTGGTCACATGCATTGTACTTGGCAAGATGGCCATGTAAATAGATGCCACACGGGCCAAATCACCTAGGATGCTTTCCAGTAAGTTCATTCCTCATATTACATTGTGATAGCATCTTTGAAATGAGGCAAAAATGTGTTTGGATAGGCTAGAGAAATTCTAGGATCTAAAAATAGCATGTTTTTCATTGTTTTTGGATCTCGAGATCTTGACCCCAAGTTAGGGTGGATCCAATGACCTATTAGGCTAGATACTAGGGTTAGGGTATGAAAAGTTTAGAGGTGCCCTAATATGCTCAGATCCGAGCTTGAAATGTATAAATACATGATGGGATCTCCATCAAATTATCAAGAAAAATCGAGTTTTTCCACTTCTATCATCATTGTCTTTTGGTGGCGAGTTCTAGCTATTGGATGTGAGTGTTTTTATGCTTTATTTGCTTGTATTGGAAGGTGCTGAACTTGTTTACAGGTCTGAGAAGCTTTCTGTACTTTACTTTGGTTCATTTGATCAAATCTATGTGCCTAATGTGGAGTTAAATGCCAAATTTGCTAGTTTTGGTAACTAGTCTTGATTCTAGCTCATAGTTTGGATCTAGATCTTTTATTTGTGCATCCTCCATCACTTTTAGGATTGATTGGGATTGAATATGCTGTAAAATTTTGTCATGGTATCAGAGCCTAATCAAAAGTGAGCTTTAGATTTGATTTTCTCAAGCTTTGATCCTAGATTTGAGTAGTATTAGCTTTGCTCTTGCTACTAGTTGCTAATCTAGTGATTGTACCTTCAAATTTGGTTTCATTTGAGTGATAATAGATCAAAGGAAACTTGTTTTGCTGAGTTATAGCTGCAGGAACCAAGATTGACCCATTTCCATTCAACCAAACCAAATTAGAAAGTTCTAGTGAGTTGAATCTTGGAGTACATGTTTCCTAGTAGAGATTTTCATAAGGATTTGAATGCCACCACTCTTTAGAAGTTTGGATCAGCCATTTGAGAGCCTAATTAGGTCTTTCTTAGGCTTCTTAAGGTCCTAAAATACACCTTTTAGGTTCAGATCAAGTGTTTTGATGAGTTTTTCATCTAGAAATGCAAAACTAGTGAAAGTTGTGTTTCTATTCTACTCAGTTTTGGATAGGTTTGTGATTGAATATGTCAATGTGATTCAAACTGAATTTAAGAGGCTTTATTTGTAAGGCATTTGTGTGTTATAAAGTGCTTTTGGTTCAGTATGGGTGGATTCACCCTTCTTGTGAGGTCGAGATCAAGGAGGAGACTAGTTTGATCAAATCTATAGTAAGTTTGGATCTAGTTTGGATCTTGAAGATAGATCAAGCTCAAGATCACCTTAGATCTTGTTGAGAAATCAGAGAGTGAATCATCTCAGGTCCCAAAGAGAGTGGGATAGCTAGTAGTGATCATATCTTGTACAATCTATCTTGTTTCTTTGAATCTATCTCCTTATCATTGAAGATGGCATCTATAAGTGCCTATCTTTTGGATTCTAGTGATAGATTGAGCTCTTCAAATTACTCAATTTGGAAGTTAAGAATGGAATCCATCCTTATCATGCAAGATTTGACGGATATTGTGAATGGAGAGGAAGATGAGCCAATCCATCCACAAGAAGCAACTAAATACAATAGAAGGTGCAAGCTTGCACTCCATTGTATTAAGATGAATGTTGCAAGTGATCTGCTCAAAGAAGTAGGAGCATGTACCTCGGCCCAAGAGGCTTGGGAGACTCTTCAAAAAGCTTACCTAAGTCTTTTTGGGGAGAAGCTCTCACATGTGCTAGCTTCTTATGTAATAGAGTTCCATGTAGCTCTATAAATGGTAAAACATCTTATGAGTTATTGTATGGAGAAAGTCTAATATCAAAAGCTTGAAGGCGTTTGGATGTATTTGCTATGTACATGTCCCTTTGGACAAAAGAAGCAAGGAGGATATAGCTGATATATTGACAAAGCCTCTTCAAAAGAATGCTTTTTGAAGCTTAGATCAGCCCTTGGCTTAATTAGTAAAGCTATGTTATCATCTAGCTAGATTGTGAGGAGTATTAAAATTTCACAATTCTAGCTTGACCATTTTTTGTCACATGCATTGTACTTGGCAAGATGGCCATGTAAATAGATGCCACACGTGCCAAATCACATAGGATGCTTTCCAATAAGTTCATTCCTCATATTACATTGTAATAGCATCTTTGAAATGAGGCAAAAATGTGTTTGGATAGGCTAGAGAAATTCTAGGATCTAAAAATAGCATGTTTTTCATTGTTTTTGGATCTCGAGATCTTGACCCCAAGTTAGGATGGATACAATGACCTATTAGATTATATATTAGGGTTAGGGTATGAAAAGTTTAGAGGTGCCCTAATATGCTCAGATCCGAGCTTGAAATGTATAAATACATGATGAGATCTCCATCAAATTATCAAGAAAAATCGAGTTTTTCCACTTCTATCATCAGGAGTTTGTTTACAGGTCTGAGAAGCTTGTTGTACTTTACTTTGGTTCATTTGATCAAATCTACGTGCCTAATGTGGAGTTAAATGCCAAATTTGCTAGTTTTGGTAACTAGTCTTGATTCTAGCTCATAGTTTGGATCTAGATCTTTTATTTGTGCATCCTCCATCACTTTTAGGATTGATTGGGATTGAATTTGCTGTAAAATTTTGTCAAACAGTTCGGAATCCCAAAGAGCGACAAGGATTTTAGGATATGGGTAACGAAGGAGACATGGTTGGAGCACCTAAAGGACACATCCCTTAATGTTCTAAAGGAATGTTTGGCTATGAGTAGGTGTTTTAAAACAAGTGTCGTTTTCGTCATATTTTTATGCTACTCTTAAAGTTTGCATAGTTTCTATGTAACAAAGTTGGAGTATGGAACAGCCTCCAAAATCAGCCATAATAGAACAATATATCAAAGTTGAATTCATACTGACTTGGATGTTGCATTACTTTTCAGGGCCAATGAATATTCAAGGTCGTGCATCGATGGAGGAGTATTTTACTGATTTCAAACTTCTGAATTGGAAAAAAATGTTCCATGCCATAGAGAAAGACATGGAGTTGTCAAAGGGTGCGACAGAACAACCAGACATCCGCGGAGCTGCAAAAAGGGTAGTCTGGAGGTCTGCTATTCATTCAACACTGATTATATTGTGGGTAATTTTTTGGATTGGATTTTAGAAGCATATGCTTATAACTACTGAAACGCATGTATTATTCATATCTTGTATCGCTCAAAAAGGTGGCGCAACTACCAACTTTTTTTAAATTATGGCTGAATAAAGATGACAAGGAGTCGTTTATGTTCTTTCATAACCAGAGAATTCTTACTGATTGGGAGGTGCAAAATAATCCTTGGTGGATTGATTTTCCTAGTGGGACATGCCCTTCCGAAGAGACAGAACTGTTCAAACAGCATCAGAGAGGTACATTGCATGTAGAATCAATAATTGTGGAGGTGGGTATCACAGAGAGGAGGGTTCCACTCTTGACACCCGACTCAATGATATAGGAGGGCAGGATCCAGTGGTCCCAAAATAGCGGTTCTTGAAGAGACAATGCAAGGACAAAGAGATTGATGTTGAGGAGATCATAGAGAATTTGCCAGATGATCTTCAGACAAGTTCACCATGTCCAGCCAAGCACACCACAATCAGTCGAGAGGAGTACAAGTTCTTGACTCCCACATCATATTCTGCGGCCCAGGGGGTTAAGGTATGTCCTTGCCCTTGTTTTTTTCTGTGACATTGTAGTTTCAATAGCCGTGTTTTTGGTCTGGAATGTCATGGTTACTTTGGGTATTAGAAAACTCTGGGTATCGGAAAACTCTGGGTATCGACAAACTCTGGATATCAAAAAATCCAAAATTTTCTGAGTTGAACCTGTATAAAAAATTTCTGAGTTTTTGTATTGAAAAATTCAGATTCTAGGTATCGAAAAAAATTGATTACAAGTGGCACAAAATTTTGATTTTTCGAGACGACCAGGTATTGAATCTAATCTAATAATGAGAAAAATTACGTGAAAAGCTACCAACCACCATATATTATTTTCGGACTGGACACTGAATCTAAAATCTCCTTGGTACACTGTTTGTGATAGTGCACCATTCAAAAGAGTTATATTAACTCTCTCCATCTTCTGCCCTTTCACAATCTTTGACTTATCTAACTTAAGTACTATGATTATTTTACTATTCACCTTTTCTAAGGTTATATCATAAAATGTGATCGTGTATGTTAGCAAGTGATTTAGATCAACAAAGAAGTTGTTTGATGAATTATAAGATATTGATCTTCCATCAATTTCATACACTTCCTCAATATGAAATGGGGTACCAATGATCTTATGCATACCTATGTTTAATGTATTCCTCTCTGTCTTCAAGTGATATGACCTTGGGATAGGAATTTTTCTAATTCAAACTTGCTTAACAGCTTCTCTAAAGTATATTGTTTCGTATGCTTCTCTGCTAATACCTACAAAATCATAGGCAAATTTGAATGTCCAACAACAAAGACTCTACAACTTTGCACTTTACATTGGAACTCCTATTGTTCATCATGATACACTTAGTGGATTTGCCTATCAATATTGAGCCCAACGACATTCCAATTGAATCATTGTCCTTTATATTTTAATGAGCTACTAATGCAGATCTGCAAAAAAAGCAGATAGTGAGTAGAACAACACAGTAGCTGAAATAAATTCATATGTCATTAATCAAGTTACAAAAAATCAGTGGGGCTTACTTGAACGCTCGAATTCTCCTATTTCAAAAACCTCCTTTTGAAAGGGTATGAATATCCTTGCAACTTTGCCGCTTTTGCTTCTTACTCCTAGACTCCTTCTTAGCCTCTTCCACATCCTTCAGTAATTGTAAGTTTTCCATATGAATAGATTATAAGATTGATTGCATTTGATCTAGTTCTGATTTGATATCGAACGCTATCTTCTATAATGATTCATTATTTCTTTTAAGTTGTTCATTTTTGTCTAAAGTACAATCTCTTTTTTGATAAAAAGAGGATATGTGTATCAACTCACATTCTAAAAACATAGAAAACTAATTTCCATAGTTTTGCAATCTCTCACAATATCCTAGTAATCCAGTATGCCCATTGCATATCCATGTTACTAGATGAGTTATTGAAGAGAATGTGGGATGAGTCAATGTGCTAGGATCTTGAGTATACAATGTTCCATCTGTCCACAAATCCAAGTTTTTCTTTCCTTCTGCCCTATAATGGGAATGATCATCAACATATATTGGAATTCCTTTGCCTCCTCATCTCTGTATAGAAATATCCAAATGTAGATGATACAATGTTGTTTTCGAAAAAACAAGACAAAGCAAAACAATACAAAACAAAACAAAGTACTTATCTTTTATTGTATTATATACTGTGTTTGATTCAAATTTGGAGATGGCGGTCATATTTTCAGTCCAATGTGGAGATGGCATTCATATTTGGAGATGGCGCTCATATTTTCATTCATGTTGAGAGAATGCATATTCATACATTTTGAAGATGGCACTCATATTTAGAGATGGCGCTCATATTTTCACTCCAATGTGAATATGGCATTCATATTTGGAAATAACGCTCAAATTTTTATTCTAGTGGAGGGAATGCATATTCATACATTTTGCTTTTTTTTCTGATTTGAATTTGGGGATGGCGGTCATATTCTAGATCCGATAGATGGAATGTATTTTTGAATTTTGACAAGTTAGATTGTGAACAGTTTAGAATTCTTAACTTTGACTGTAGACACTAGGGTTAGATCATTGGAAGTTGGGGAGGCCTCGGGAGTGGTGGGGGCAAGCAAATAAGCAATATTGTTTTTTTTTATTTTGATATTTTTCTTTATCCTACATGGCATTCCTTAACGGGTCTTTTTTATATTGAGAACTCCTCTAATGGGCCAAGACCCTCCAATCCACTATATAAGTGGTAGTTTTGAATCATTGTACATGTTCTCTCTTCATTTCAATACAAGCAGGTTGGCCCTCTTATGGAATGGATCAGGAATGTCCTTGCTCTCTATCTTTCTTTCTCCACCTCTCATGCTTCCTTTGTGTTTGCTATCCATTGTATGCATCTGAGATCTGGTAGGAGATTATCCACCCTGGATCTCCCTGATCTTGAGAAATTTGTCAACATATCGATCGAGATAATCCATGAATTGATTGATGCCAAACCACCCTCGATGGACAATCCAAGGCCGTTCATACCTCATGCAGTCCGAAACTTCTCAAAGATCGACCTTTCGAGGTCTGATGGCAAGGGAGATCCATGACGATTTCTTCAGATCTACACCCAAGTGTGTAGGGCCTATGGAGACGATAGCCTGCAAGGGCTGTTAAGGTATTTCAATCTATGTCTAACCGACACTGTAAAAGATTGGTATTTCAATCTTGAGCAGAACGAATGAGATGATTGGAACATCTTACAGGCTAAATTCATCATGAGATTCAAAACCACCCACTTTCTTTTCGATCCATTCCTGCAACTTGGATGAATCCGTATCGATAAGAAAAATGAGTCCCTACACAATTATATTGAAATGATCAAGAGATTGCACAGTGGATGAGACCCTGATAGTGTCCCAGACCATAGCGTCCTGACATGGTTCATGGCAGGACTACCCAAGGAAATCAGGTAGCAAATGAAACGAAGAGACAAATACATGTCTTTTCAAGCAGCCTGCGCTGATGCCATCAAAAGAGTCGACGATAGTGAAAGCACTATTTCGGACTCTAATAATTTCAACCAAGAACAAAGATGCAAAAAAGAATGAAGCAATGAGCAGATTAAAAAGCTCACCACTGACCTTATCGCGGTTGTTGATCAAAAGCTGAAAGACATGCAACTAGGACCTACCCACGCCTATCCAAGGAGAGAATCCACATGGTGTCCACACTGCTCTGGCAATCACACAGGAAATGAGTGCTCGTAGTTGAGATAGGGGTTAGAACAACCTACACGATATTGCCATATCTGTGATATGAGCAATCATGATACCAACGAATGTCGATACAACCTCAGGATCATTTTACTAGAAACTAATTACCTCAAATATCAATAAACTATTCACTAATAGCTCATGCATCCACTAAAAGCATCTAGTACAATTTGGAAAGCCAATTATGTAGGTTTCTTTTTCAATGTGTCAAGCTTTAGAAGTTCAAAAGTTCAACATGGCAACCAAACGAGAGGTTTTTTTGTTATCTCTCCACCAAACATGAAAACTAAGAGTGTACTATTATCGGATGAAACATGGAGAGTTATTCTAAATGTTTGATGTGTGGAATATTTTTGTTTTGATTATAAGCTAGTAGCAAAAACGAATCAAATGAATCAAACTAACTTGACATTGTACAAATTAATGATTACTAGTACAATGCATTATATTATATGGCTTTTAACTAAAAATTTAAGCTTTTATATTGTGCATAATTTGACTATTCTTCAATGATATTTTGAGGTTATAGGGTCAAAGCTTGTGGGTAAAAGGATCATGACATTCTTCCACATGTATTCAATTCACTGATGACATAATAATGATTTACTATTTATTCATATTGAGAAATATTTCTTGATTTTTTTGTATAGCAACTTGTTTGAATGGTTTTTTCTCTGTGATGTGGTTCATTGCTTGTGAATTCTCTAAAAAGACCATGAGAGGATATGGAACAAAATATTTGAAGCACTCAAGAAAATCAAATTAGCCAAGTACGAAGTGCAAACTTCTAGAATTTTAAAGCAAACGCACTAAGTAGGAAAGAAGATTGGTTATGCATGTTCAGAGCAAGAAGAATATATTTCCTGCTTGATCAATCAATACAACCTTGCACATCTGTGACATATTATCCAACCATTTGAGAGACAATTCCATACATTCAAGCTACTCTTTTTTAGACTATGCTATCCATCATGATAGCTTTTTGTAGATGTCAAGGGTGCAACACTAAGGAAGATTTTGATAATCAAGAACAATGTTCAATGTTGAAGGGCTATAAAAGTTATTCTGTAGGGACACAATCAAAGTTACAATGATGGGAGAAAATGTTAACTTCTAAATTGTAGGACTCTTCATGTTTACTTGTGCCCTATTCAGTTTATATATACTTTCGCTCAATATATACTTAATCATGTAGGATATAAAGTTTTGCTCAAAATATACTAATCATGTATTAGTAGTCAAGTGAAACTGAAGCTATGACATGTGGTTTATTTGATTGTATTGCCAACAACATGAAAAAGAGAAGTGCCTCTAACACCTAGCAAAACACATGTGCATATAAACTTATAAAGTACACTAGTATTATAATTACTACTTACCAAGAAACCAAAAAAAAACAAATAATGATAATAGTAATGGCATGTGTATGACCAAATGTGATGGTTTAATGTGTTCAACATGTCCTATTAGAATTGTCGATGGAAGTCTAAATTTCAGATCAAATATTTGTAAAAAGAAAAAGAAATAGAAAAGAGAGAGACTAAATAGGACAATTTGCTAGATGCAAGCATTAAAAATCTATCATTTGATTTTTAATAGATCAGTACATGTGTTGGGTTAGTTCCTTGATTTATTTCCTAAATGACATCAAAACTTCATGGAGACAATGTATTGAAAATCTTGAACATATTCGTGCGGCATGCAAGTAAGTGGGTATGATAATCATAAATCAGAAGTGGTAGCAAAAAAGTCTATAGATGATAGGTAAGACCTAAGTGAAAGGTTCAGCTCATGACAAAACTATTTAAATATAGTACTAATGCATTGTCTTTTGAGTACAAACAAAACTTGAAATTGTTAGAAATTGCATGATTCTTTTCTGTGTGTCTCTTGTTAGTAAGGTCTTCCCTAAAATCATAAATCTTGACATTTAGTTGGGTTAGCGAATCAACTAACAATTGAGAATAAACATGCCATTGTCAAAATTGCACCTAACCACAAATGAAGTAACTATGTAGCACTTGACACATGGGCAAACTAAAAAATATGCCTAAATTGCATTTTCAAATTGATACCACTAGAACAACATTTATTTCCACACAAGCAAAAGATCCAATGACAACTTTTTATCTCCTACAAGAGACAAAGTTGAAGGTTAAATGAATTTGACACAACTTATGATTGCAACAAATTATTGAACATAAGAGATGACAAAAGAATGGAATTCAAAATGCTCCATCTCAAAACAATAATTCATAGAAAAGTCATTATTGGTGTTTATGAATCATAGGCTCAGATGTGCAAGTGGTATATGGACCTTAAAGCCATGTCTACATCATAAATTCCATAGTGATCACACTTCATGCGGCCATTTATTGCCATGCTTTGTTGTACATAGCCTTTAATCCAACTTACACAAATAATAAACAAATCCTTTCCATTAAGGGCTTGCCCACTACCAGTGGATGGAATCTTGCAAGAAAATAGGAACATGCACAATAGCAATAGCACTAAAAACAAGGCACCTTCAAAAGCTAGAGGGTCCTTCAAAAGCATGTAGGCACTTTGGCCCCAACGCATTCTCAACCACACATTCCCCCTATATGTGGTAGGATGATGGCTATGCTAAGCACATCATGCACAAGGCTCAACTACAAGGAGAGGAAGTGGATGTGTTGCTAAAATAATGTTGCGGCCAAATTTTCTGTGCACCTTAAAGTGATGTTGAGTTCAATCTTTATGGTAAAGGGCAACTCAAATAGTTTAGCTAACAAAAAAGTGCAATGTCAATGTTATTCATGAATGCAAAATTACACATTTAAAAGTTATTCACTACATGAGATAATTAACAAAAAGTTTTTCAACACCCAAGCAACTTGCTACCTTTTTGCTATTTACACATTTTTCAAAGACAATCACTATCGTTCACTATTGATGTGCATTATCTTTATGTTATTGCCCATTTTGAGCCATCCACACTCATATCCTTCAAATTTGATCGGATCTTGCCATGTGAATCATGATTGTACTTATAAGCATTGGGTGACCTATATGGCAAAAATAATGTTGAGCATGACAAAATTCCAACATTTTCATTAATCTCCTAGTCCATCATTGTACTATACATGTGGAATGATTTGATCCAATGAATTCAAGTATTAGGTCTTCATGGTGGGGTTACAAGCTATAGTTTTTAGCAAAATCTTATGCCATGTTATGTCCTTAAACATGTATATTAGGCTTGGCATATACCGTAAGGTAGTCCTTAACCTGAGATAGATCCTATACCCATATTGGATTAAGGCATTGTATCATGCAAAAGTGGTTGTGCGTGATGTCTATGTCTGGATACTATAGCTATGCATGGAAGGGGATGATCATGAAGGGAGAATTTAAATGTTGTATGGAGGCTAGAATTTCAAAGAGAATATCTATATTCTCTCCCCTCCCAATTCACCATACTATAGGTATTGAGAATCGCTAGCGAGTCCTATGTTCAAGCTTCCATAGTGTGTATTGTGGATATCAACTTGAAGGAGTCTAGCCATTCATTAGACTATTGGTTGGATGGTTTGTCCTACAACCTATACTTGTGTATGCTTGTTTTACCCCAAGGATCATGTGTGTGCATAATATGCCCACCCACATTAGCATGGATGCATACGATGATGTTACAATGACCTACTTTTCCAACTATGGAGATTAGACATTTTGGGCTCTCTTTGAATACCAGACGATACTTTTCCAACTATGGATATTAGACATTTTGGACTCTCCTTGAACACCAAACAACTTCCATCATTCTCGAGTCAGTCTCGTATAAATAGGCATATGCAACCATGTTCACATGTTTAATGTGAAGTATTGTGTAACATGTCGTAAACAATGATTCGGGGTTTGCAAGAAATGGTAACCTCTTTATAGCTATACATAGGGTATAAGTAGTTGGGTTGCAAGCTAAGGGATTTAGTTGACATGCTTATGTTAAGCCATGTATGTGATAGTGTTCATGAGGAGGCTACATTGTAGCCTACTCACTAGCTCTTATTGGGAGCCATTTTTAGACTATGTTGTAGCCTACTCATTAGCTATTATGGGGAGCAATATTTTGTTCCCATAAATTTTCTTCCCATGAAAGATTAGTTGTGAGAGAGGGGGAGGAGGGAAGAGAGAGAGAGAGAGAGAGAGAGAGAGAGAGAGAGAGAGAGAGAGAGAGAGAGAGAGAGAGAGAGAGAGAGAGAGAGAGAGAGAGAGAGAGAGAGAGAGAGAGAGAGAGAGAGAGAGAGAGAGAGAGAGAGGAGGAGGAGGAGGAGGAGGAGGAGGAGGAGGAGGAGGAGGAGGAGTCATATATACATCTCAAGTGTGTTGTTATATTCTGGAATTTTCTCACCGATGTATTTCATGTACAATTTTTGGCTCATGTAAAGCAAGTATTATGTGGATCTTGTCGATGTCTGTGGTGATACCATGCCTCAAAACTACGTGGCCAAACAACAACATGTCGTGCATGACCAGAAATTGGCATTTGGTAGGGTTTAGGGATATGCCGAATAATCGACACCGGATGAACACTTTCTCTAAGCAAACTAGGTGTTTGGGCTCTAGAGGAGTGGACACAAAGTCGTCCATAAGAATTTCAAGAAATTTTCATAGAAAGTCGAAGGCATGGCTCACGATTCGTTGGAAAGTGTTGGGAGCATTGCACAATCCGAATGGCATCACTCTGTAGGCATACGTTTCCCACTCAATGGAAACACAGTTTTGTGGTGATCTTCTGGGGCTATCTACACCTGATTATAGCCACTAAACCCATCTAGGAAACTATAGGCTTCTGCTCCGGCTATTCTCTCTAACACATTCTTCATGAATGGTAAAGGAAAATGGTCTTTGTTGGTTACAGCGTTTAGCTTCTTGTAGTCCACACAGATTATAAGCTTCTCGTTTTTCTTAGGTACTACCACAATAGGTGATACCCAATCCGTGTGTTCCATCTTGTAGATGAATCCTACATCTAGAAGCTTCTTTACTTCTTCTTGGATCAACTGGGCGTAATGCGAATTAGACCTATAGGGCCCCTAACTATGGATTTTGCACCATGAACCAGTGGAATGGTATGAACCACAACATCTGGAAATATGCCCTTTAACTCAGCATAATTCCAAGCAAGATAGTCGTGGTATTTGCTAAGAAGTGCCTTGAGATCCTCGAGTTTCTCTCCTTCTACATTCTCTCCTACTGATACCATACAATATAAATAGCCCAAAATGTAATACCAATCAACCTTATCAATTGAAGTGATACTTTCATAGGACAAAGAAATGTCACATTCTGGAAGTACCTAATTTTGAGAGCACTTTAATGATTTTTTTTTTGGGATAGTATAATCTCAACTCTCTTTCAAATTATTGTCATGGATAAATGATTTGTTTCCAATAAAAAATACGTAATTCATTATATCATATTTATTGCAAGATTTACTAATAGAAGACCTCATAATCAAGATAAAAATTACATAGTTTGAGAACATATTCCATATAATTTTGAAGAACATCCATGTAATGTGACAAACGATAAGTTTGTTCCAGTTTCATCTTTGGCATCAACCACAAAATTGCTTAGTATAAACATGTACAAATTTCATGTGTCCACTGGACTTCCATAAATGAAATTCAAAGAATTTGAAATAGTTGATACATACATCTCTAAAACTACTTCAATATGTTGTAGCTGAAACTACTCCAATATGTTGTAGCAAGATGAGTTTCAGTGGTCACCAAGCTTGAGCTTGAAAACATCATAATGAGAAACATATTACAAAACCTTCAAACTAATGACAATATATAAAGCAACATTTCAACTTTGGCAACCATTCCTTGACACCAAGAGGACTTGGTTGGTTAAGGTAATTCTATGTGAATTGTAGCTTGCATTTCAAAGGATGAAAATCCAACTTTGATAGAACAGTAAGCAAATTCTAGATGACTTACGTAATAAAACTTGGAAAAAAACATTGATAACTTCATGCAGATTATTACCAAAAAAAAAGAAAATGAAATATTTTTTTTGCACTACATGCACCTTTTCCCACCTTGAAATTTTTTTGAGTATATGCAGTGAGTAAAGCCATTATTAGAATAATCTCAAGTGTTCCAACCTAAAAGAGAACATTAGAATGAAACACTATTGTTGATGTAAATGGCATTGTAGGCTCGTAAATTTTGTGCTTTTAAGATCATAGCAAAATAATTATTAATGAAAACAAATTTCATAGTATAAACTATTTAAAAAAAAAGACCTAACCAAACTTCTAAAACAAAGACAACTATTAGTTCTACATTTTTGAATTGGCTTGGAGTAAAGCAAAAAGAAAAAAAAAAAAGGGTTTTCATGCAATGATGTACTTTATAAATACTTACGAATGCAATTAGCTACAACAAAACATCAAAAGCCAAAAAGGATATGGCACACAATGTAAGGAAAATCACATGCAATCAAAAAAGAGGATGGATATAAGCTAAGTAATAAAAATGCTATATATTATTTGAGTTTTAAGAAGCGTTTGAGTCATAAGTTAGCACATATGGTTTATACATTACCTTCACTTTAAGTTTAAAACTTCTTGCTCAAGTGACAGACTTATGCTACAACCACTGGAGCAACTTGGGCAAGACTTAATTTTTTCCTATGTAGCTACACGCTCTAATCAAACATATTGGGAGTCTTCTGTTTCCAAGGTAAGGTTGTGAATTTTTGTACACTAAGTATCACACCAAGTTCCAAGATCCCAATGGATCTTTAACCATGAAACTTGTTTGTGAAAAGTAATCATGAAACTTGTTTATGCAAAGTAGTAAACTACCAATAAAAAAATGCATAAAGATTTATCCTTTAAGATGATAATGGACCCACGCAAGACTGATAGCTTGAGCTTTGCATATGATAAAGACCACATACATGATGATCAATGCTTGTTGGCTTGATTCATGTCTATATACATGTCATCTTTGCATGTTGATTTAGATGAATGGTTATTGCTTCAACAATGATCTATTGGACCACCAAGCCCCATGCATTTTCCTAGCAACAACTGTTACTCATAAATTAGAATCTAACACCCACTTAGTAGCCATACCAATGTCAATCTAGGTATTATCATGGCTGGGTTTTCTCTTTTGATAGCATAGTCTGTCTATTCATGCATGTGATATTCTATAAAGAATAATCGAAGTAACTCACCTAGTTTTTTTTAATTTGCTAGTAACATTGCTTCGTTATGTGTCACTACATTTGAGGCATCCCCCTGTTAGACCATTATTTCAAAGTTCATGTACCTTGCTACCTAAATTTGTGCTCAAGAACTCCAATCAATAACAAGAACAACACAAATTTGTCAAAATAATTAGCACTATATCAATGCCATAAGTATATACAAATCAAATATGGGATTAAGTTGTTATCCCAATCAACAATTTAGATCTTAAAAAAAAATTGTTTGGCTATAATATAGAAAATTGTCAAGCTTTGCCTCACAAGTTGCTCAAATTTCATAGCTACTGGCAATGACATCTCTACCAAAACTATGATAGGTTCATATATGCATGAATAAATTAAGAAAGATGATATTATCAATAACCAAATCACAATGGTGGAAGATGGTTCTAGCAATTAGCTACATGCTTCAAATTCATCTCACTATCTCATATGGTGTGCATAAGAATTGTTACTCTATCAATGCTAAAAACAACAATTTTGAAATAAATCATTTACGTGTAGTTTTCGTACAACTATTATTGGATTTTTAGCATTTACTACACTCATGAAATATTGCTCATCATAGTGTAAGGCTCTCAAAAAATATCCTTACATGATTCATGCAACAACTCATAGATTATAATCACTACCTTGCAGTAACTTTCACATGAATTCACTACAAATTCATGACATTGATCTATAAAATCATACACCACATATATGACAACTATCATAAACAAAGGATACAAAAACAAAAGGCTACAACATTTGTGTATCAAATCTCATTGAAGATACAGCCAAAACTCATCCCTCGTGACTGTTGCTAAGTTTATGAACCTTAATCAGAGACAATCAGAGACAAGTTTAAACCCCATTACTCTACAAATGGGGGACAAGTAAAAACTCAAATCCTTTCTTCACATAAGAAGGGTAGATAAAGTCCGCACCTCTCATTGCAACTTTTGTTTTCAATAAGAACTTGTCCCTCCTATTGCAAAAGACTCAAGTAGAATATCTAAGTTCACCCACTTCAAATTTACGCCATCATTCCCTACTGAGACCATTGTCCAAAGGGCGAACCCAAACCATCACCACAGCTCCCGAAACTTGGTTCCCAAGTTATAGATGTTCCCGCCTCTACAGCCTCAGCATTAGCCCATCTTGGTTTGCCTCCTTCATCTTTGATAGATCCATCTGAGACCAATACATTGTCCAAAGAGCAAACCTAGATCCCAAGGATCCATTGTTGTACATTGAAAAGTGTAAAAATCTTGATTTTTTGCACTTTTGGCCTACCAACTATACTTTTGAGTTCTCCCACCTACCAAAGAGTAATCTCACACATGTTTTACCTATTGTAGTCAAGGGGAGTACATACTCCATCAGATCATTCCAAAAGTCAAATCTGTACATTCTCATATATGTACCAACCTGCCAAGTGAGCTTGAAACTTGTACATTCCCCAACTGTACTTTCTCAAGATTCACTAGATATCTAGGTCCCCACTTATGATGATTCTAATTTGAGCTAGGCGAATCTAAACTCTCATAGAATCAGCCTAAAATCTATATATTTTCAAAAACACATTTTCTGTTCTATAGACTTCAATTTTGAAGATCTAGGTTTACCAAATTCCTCAAGTTATATTCCCAGATTTGAATTTTCCAACTGCAGAAGCATTCCCAGCTGGTGGATCCAAATTTGGAAATTTACTAAGGCATCATTAGACCATCATTTTCATTTCCCCTATCCAGATTTCCCAATTTTACTCTTTACACACTACCATCTTGATTCCCCAAACTATATTCCCCACTTTTCTCTCAAAGTTCTGCATTCCCCAATTCACCACTTCTGTTCCCATATCTTGCTCTTTCATTTATTTACTTCTACATTCCCAACTTTAATGGGAACTCCTTAATGGTACATTCCCATATACAAATTCTAATATGTTCAAAACATACGATCTCTTCACAAAAATTATTTTATTTGCTTTCACAAATTTATGTCCACCTAGATAATAAGATAAGGCTTTCATAGCCATTATCATAGTCTCTCTAACTGGACTGAGTTTGGAATGAGCGATGCAAATTTCATTGTCCTGAAAGTGCCTCAAGTAGTGGCCGAGACCACTATCTTTGTGGAAAGATGATGAATGTTGTCTGAAGCCCCCTTGATGAGTAGCAAAGTCATCGATCATAAGTGTATCCTGCAATTACAAAATCGGAGTTCTTAGTATATAAAATCTAATGGAACTCATACATCAGATAAATATACAATGAAACTTCTAAACTTACGCATTCATCATCATCTACTGCAACTAGATCGAGATGATTTATATTGTGACCACCTATTGAAGAAGAGTCATTTGCAAATTTCATAACCGATGGACGAGGGAATCCTAGCTGGGCCTGGAATGAAATAAATTTCTCATCAGAAGGCAAACTTCGTCCATGATCACAAACATTTGCCATAGCCCAGGACAAACATTTGTCACCAGTCAGAATACCATCTTCACCCGGCACCAAGTCTTCAGTTTAATCAACAATGTCAGAGAACTCAGAAATGGTGCTTGACAAGACAAAGCACCTCATCCTCCCAATAATAAAAAAAAAACACATAGATATGCTATTGTGATATACACATCTTCGTTTATATAATATTTCAGCAAATCAAAAAAACATTTGGAATGTACATCAGCAATTTTTTTCTCAATATTGGCATTAGAGCCAATGAAAGCATCCCTCAGCTTATCAGTATCTACACTCAAATAGTCAGTGTCTTTATCAGGTTTATCAACCAAAAAATGATTGATATCGTTTATGGAATGTTTAGTAGTGGAGGATGAAGGGATATCAGTATCAGGAATCGATGTATGTGACTCTATACACAAATCCGGTTTGATACTCAAGAAAATGACATTTTCGATTACAACAATTACATTCATTGAAATTCTTAAATTGTTCAAAAAGTTTAGTGTACATCCTGTCTAGCCGCTGCTTATAATGTGGAAAAGTATGTACAGGGTCAGTGAAATGCATAAACAACAAATTACACATAGAAATTAGAGGGATACTAATTATATCCCTAAATCTGATATACTGGTCATGACAAACATCCGGACTCTGTTGTGCTGTACTGAACACATGTAAGAAAGGCCAGAAGAGGGACTTGAAGTACTCTATGCGCTCAGTTATACCAAACTCAGTGAGGAAATTGGACAACAAGGACTCCCTCAGATGAGGAAGCCATTGTCTAGTATCAGTTGTGTGAGAGAGGGGAGTAATCGAGATTAATGGAGTACACTACACATGCACAGAAGCGATATGTACGGTCAGTGTATCTCTCTTGTGTGCACACAGAGCGACGAGACAATGAGAGAGAAAACGAGATGCGTAGAGAAACTATATGTGACAAAAATCATATGAAAATACGGCGTGCAGAGAACCGATATGAGAGCAACCCAAGAAAGACGGATTTTTTTTTGGGGATCGTGCCATTTATAGTTGTTTCACACGTGCGAGTCAAACGATCAATTGTCCATGTGTCGTCCTACAATTCGCTTATGAGGTCCACATGTGCGACACATGTCATCCTGTAATTCGCTCATAACGGCCACACGTCATGAACTGATCCATCAAATAATGCCATGTGTCAACGTATGATTGGGCTACTCTAGATACACGTGTGAATGCCACATGGCAATTGTCGATTGAAAGGTTCGGGTCACACGTGTGACCACACGTGCAAAAAAATATGATACATCCTTGCGAGCGCAGAAGTCATTTTCACTTTTTTTTGTCTGATTTTCGTCTCGTATCGCTTCTTTGCGCGTCCCGTTTGCTCCCTGATCGCCTCGTCCTTCTGCGTGCGCACAAGAGCGATACTACTAACATATCGCTTATGTGCGCCATTACCTCATTCTCTTCTTTTTTCATTGTCTACCCTCGCACAAGACCGATACATCAGTACATATCGCACCTCTACGAGCCTAGTTATCGTACTCTCATCACTGTTACGATGAATGTGCACAGTGTGAAAGATTCAACTAGTTTCATCACATTTTGCAGTATTTTCATATTTGGCATATTGAGGCCAAAACTTGTTTTAGACTTAGAGGTTGACTTTTCAAAGTTCATTAGTCTAAATTTCATCTGAATAAACACTTTTTGAAAGTGTGGGAAAGATAGAATGCGAGTTTGAGTAGATTCAATTTGAATAAGTTGGGTACATTAAATCTAGACCCAAAATTGGTAGGGTTAGCATTTTGGTGGGAAAGCCAAGTGGCCAAATAGGGTTTGGACCTGTTATAAAAGGATGTAACTCATGGAGAGAGTCATCTTCTCTCTTCTCTATCTCATTTCATGCTTATACATGGTCCTCTTGGGTTCTACTATCCATTGGTGCACTATCTTGGTGATTGCTTGCAATTCTATGTGTAGAATGATCTATATTTGTTATTTTTGGATCCACACGTGTGAAATATAGTAGATTTCTGGTTTTGTACGGACAGCAACAGTACATAATCATTTCATTCAAGTTTGATCAAGTTCTAGTAGTGTTTTCATCTCAAATTGTGTGTAGATGCTGATTTTCCTACATTGGTGAAATTGGTAGTGTATTTCTCTTTCTAACCAAAGATCATTCAAGTAGATTGGATATTAAGGATCTGAAATCTTTCACATGGTATCAGAGCTTGTGTTTCAGGTTATGAAGGAGGAAATCAGATCTATCAATGATTTGGTGAAGATATCAAGTCTAGAGCATGCTAGAGAGGATTCTACACCAAAATCGGATTTTTTGCTTTTGTAGATTGGATCTTTTGTAGATCAAAACACTAAATAGGTCAATATACTTGTTCAATTCCATTTTTTGAATTCACATGATGGATTTGGCCGATTTTTGGATCATTGGTTCAGCCTAAGTGGTGGCTTATAGATTGCATATCAAATTTTCGGCATTTGCATGTAGATTTGGAATTGTCAATTTTTTGTGATTTTGTCAAAACCCTAATTTTGATTGGATCTCTAGATAGTGAGGTTGTTGGACTTCATTTGAGTGTGTTTCAATCTTAGGAAGTGGCAAAAGTCATTAGATTGAGGATAGATCATAGGTTGATCAAGATTCCATGATTCTATATGTTGATTTGCTTGGATAAGTGCTAGAAGAGAATTTGTGAGATAGTTTCAAATCTTGGTGATTTCTTTTGAAAGCATTTTTTGTTGTTCAAAGGAGTGCTTTGTGCATTGAAACAGGTTGAAAGAGAAGATCAGGTCATTGCTACATGGCAACCTCAATTGGAGTCATGTTGGAAGCCAATGATAGGCTTACCTCAAGTAACTATTCATTATGGAAAGTGAGAATGGAGTCACTTCTTGAGATGAATGATGTTTTGGATATTGTTGTAGGTTTGGAGGAGAAACCAGCAACACAACAAGATCAATTGAGGTATGACAAGAGGGCCAAGAAGGCTCTACACATGATAAAGATGAATGTTGCCAATGAACTTCTCAAGGAAGTTGGTAAGTGCACATCATCTTTGGAAGCTTGGAATTCATTGAAGAAGCTTTATGAATCCAAGTCTACTTCTAGAGTGTTGACTCTAAGAAGGCAAATCTTTTCTTGTTTGCAAAAGAATGAAGAAAGTCCAAGTACTTTTGTTTTGAGAATGAAAGCATTGAATGATGAGTTAGCTTGCATAGATGAAAGCATTAAGGAAGGAGAGCTTATTCAAGTGATTCTTAATGGCTTGTTGGATGCTCATGCTAACATTGTTCAAAGTATTGCTATTCAAAAGACTTTGCCAAGTTTGATGGATCTTCAAGAGATCTTGATCAATGAGGAATATAGGCTTCAAGCAAGAGGTGGATCTACATCAACACTTCAAGAGGATGCTATGTTCACAAAGGGCAAATTCAAGGGCAAAACCAAAAGCAAGTGGTCTAAAGGGCAAGATCAAGTGGATGCTTCTTCAAGTGGCAAAAAGAAGGATAGATCAAAGCTCAAGTGCTTCTATTGTGGCATCAAAGGACACTTTGCAAGTGAGTGCTACAAGAAGAAGAGAGATCAAGGAGACAAGCAAGGTAATCTTACTCTTGATGAGGATGGTTTGGATGTGCAAGATGCAAATGATGATGCTTTTGTGATGTCTTCATGTATGCTTGCTAATGATCGAGATCTAGATCCTTGGTGGATTGATAGTGGAGCAAGTTCACACATGACCTTTCACAAAGAGTACTTCACTTCTTTGTTGGCATATGGAGATGACAAGAGGGTGATCTACACGGCCAATGATGCTGAGTGTGCAATCAAAGGGATTGGCACAATTCCTATTTCTCTCTCTACAAATAGGAATGTTCATTTGGAGGATGTCTTGTTTATTCCATCTATTACCAAGAATTTGCCTAGTGTGAGTCAAATGCTAAGTAAGGGCCTCAAGGTGGAGTTTGATGGAGATGCTTGTTTGATCAAAAGGAAGGATGTCTTGATTGGAAAAGGTAAAAGACAAGGGAAGTTGTTCAAACTTGATGCTTGTGTTATTGCTAACCAAGTTGGATGTGTTGCAAGGGAGCAAATTTATATTCAAGAGGTTTGGCACAAAAGGATGGGACACCTCAACTTCAAGTCATTGGAGGTAATGGCAAGGAAGAAGGTTGTGATTGGTCTTCCAAGTTCCTTAAGTAATGACAAGCATGTTTGTGAGTCTTGTGCTTTGTCTAAGTCACATAGACTACCTTATACTAGATCTATTTCTAGATCTACAAAGCCTTTTCAACTTGTACATTCGGATATTCATGGATTTACTACAATTAGCAATAGTGGAGCTAAGATGTATGTAACATTCATTGATGATTTTAGTAGATTTTGTTGGATCTATCTACTAAAGAGCAAGGATGAAGTGTATGATGTCTTTGTCAAGTTCAAGAATGCAAGGGAGAACCAATTCTCCACAAAGATCAAGTGCTTGAGAGGTGACAATGGTGGTGAGTACATATCTAACAAGTTCAAGGCCCTTTGTGATGAGCATGGAATCAAGAGGGAGTATACAACATCAAGGACTCCACAACAAAATGGAGTGGCTGAAAGGAAGAATAGGACTTTATGTGAAAGTGCTAAAGCTATGAGGTTAAGTGCTAATCTTGACAAACCATTTTGGGATCAAGCTTTGTTGTGTGCCAATTTCTTGTGCAATAGGTGGCCGAGTGCTATTTTGGATGGAAGGACACCTTTTGAGATGCTATTCAAGAGGAGGTCGAGTGTCAACTTTCTAAGAACTTTGGATGCACATGCTATGTCAACATTACTCTTGATGATAGGACCAAGGAGGATCCATCTTCAAGAAGAGGTATTTTTGTTGGATATAGTGAGGTGAGTAAAGCCTACAAGGTTTACATTCCTTCTACTAACAAAGTGATTGTTGGTAGAGATGTCATTTTTTATGAGGGAAACATTCCAAAGGTGTCTTCAAGCATGATTGATGGTAAAGTAGATGGATCTAACATTCTTGATGTTGATGAGAAGGATCCTACTTTGGATGGTGGTGATGATGGACCTTCATCAAGTCAAAAGCCAAGGAGAACATCAAGAGAAAGACAAGTACCTTCAAGGATCACATATGATCAAAAGGGTAAGCAAGTAGTTTCTGGAAATTATGTTGCTTTCCTAACCTCTTTGGATGAGCCTACAAGTGTAGATCAAGCAAGGAAAGAAGAGGAGTGGATCCAACCAATGGATCTTGAGTATCGATCTCTTATGAAGAGTGGAACATCTTTTGGAGGATCTTCTTGTGTACATGGAGCTATGCAAGTGGATGGATGTTATCTTGCTGTAAAATCAAGTAATGGATCTAGAAAACAAAGTTTGTTCAATGACTTTGATGGTCAAGTTGAAGATCAAGAAATTGATCTCAAAGCGCTTCAACTAGTCAAAAGGGAAGTTGGCAATTTGGAGCTAGTCAAGAGCATCAAAGGAGAGGTAATTGGCAAAGGTGTTATGGATCTGTTTTTGCAGCATATTGAAGACTCAAGTAAGGTCAAAGGAGTAGCAAGGAAGTGTTGTTCAAGTTTACTTTACTTGTTTTATCTCATGTTTGAGCAATTTCATGTGGATGTGTGCAAATTGTCAAGATATGGTAAAACTAGCTACATTGGTGAGCATTGTTTTGATGTTGGATTTGTACTAGCATTCTTGGCTGATTTTTCTGATGGAAATGAAGCTATTGGAGGTTCATTATGTCACTCATCCATGGCTAAGTTCTCAAGTGTTGAGCTACTTGGTGCCAATACTTGGAGATTGTCAATTTTTGGTGAATTCATGGTCATTTTCTTGTGTCAAGTAGATCTTGAAGATGGACTAGTGCAAACTACTTGGTTTATGGAGTCATGTGGTGCTGTATTGGCATCATTAATGTACTCACCTACTCATGGATTTCCAAGGTTTGATGGTTTCTTGTGGCAAGATGAAGATGGAGGCTCATTCATGGAGTATCATGGTGGATACAAGGCAACAAAGGACAAAGGAGGAGGAGACATGCAAGCAAAAGTTGATCACTCACATTTATTGCTTGTTTGTTGTATTTTTCCAGAGAGTTCAGAGTTGGAAGTATGGTGGAATCATTTCATTTACATTCTATTTGATTCTTCATGTTCTAGTCACATTTTTACATGTAAAATTGATGTAAGAAATAGTGAAGCATCCCAAGTGGACACTATTCTCTATATCAATTATGGTTGTTTCTATTTTGAGCATTACATGATCATTGAAAGGAGATCTATTCTTAGGAAGAAGATCATTCTTATGATGGATCAAAGTTCTATTGGCAAAAACTATGCTAGGAGCATTGGAAGCTAGGAAAGCGAGTTTTGAGGTACATCATTGGAACTCGAGATTTTGGCATATTGTATGAGGGATCATCACCTAATCTTTTTGGATTTTCAGATTCGGACTATGCTGGAGATATAATGGATAGGAAATCCATTAGTTCTTATTGTATTTTCATAGGTGATGGAGCTATATCATGGATGTCAAAGAAACAAGCCACTATCTCATTGTCATCTAGTGAGGCCGAGTACAAAGCTCTTACACATTGCACAAAGGAGATGGTATGGATCAAGAGGATGATCAAAGATCTTCACTTGCTGGATTTTTCAGAGAGCCCAATCATCTTTTGTGACAATCAATCAGCCCAAATAATGGCATGCAGTCCTATCTTTCATGCTAGGCGCAAGCATATTGAGATACAATATCATTTTGTGAGGGAGCGAGTCATTGCAAAGGAGGTGGAGCTTCAACATGTGTCTTCAAGGGAATGTGTAGCTGATATCTTCACCAAAGCATTGGGAAAAGACTTGTTCATAAAGCATAGGACTTCACTTGGAGTATTATCAAAGTCTATGCTAAAACTAGTTGAAGAGGGAGTGTGAAAGATTCAACTAGTTTCATCACATTTTGCAATACTTCCATATTTGGCATATTGAGGCCAAAACTTGTTTTAGACTTAGAGGTTGACTTTTCAAAGTTCATTAGTCTAAATTTCATTTGAATAAACACTTTTTGAAAGTGTGGGAAAGATATAATGCGAGTTTGAGTAGATTCAATTTGAATAAGTTGGGTACATTGAATCTAGACCCAAAATTGGTAGGGTTAGCATTTTGGTGGAAAAGCCAAGTGGCCAAATAGGGTTTGGACCTGCTAAAAAAGGATGTAACTCGTGGAGAGAGTCATCTTCTCTCTTCTCTATCTCATTTCATGCTTATACATGGTCCTCTTGGGTTCTACTATCCATTGGTGCACTATCTTGGTGATTGCTTGCAATTCTATGTGTAGAATGATCTATATTTGTTATTTTTGGATCCACACGTGTGAAATACAATAGCTTGCTGGTTTTGTACGGAAAGCAACAGTACATAATCATTTCATTCAAGTTTGATCAAGTTCTATTAGTGTTTGCATCTCAAATTGTGTGTAGATGCTGATTTTTCTACATTGGTGAAATTGGTAGTGTATTACTCTTTCTAACCAAAGATCATTCAAGTAAATTGGATTTTAAGGATCTGAAATCTTTCACACATAGAACCGATAATGGCCTGATGTTACTTGTCTATTTCTTTACTTGTAATTACTGTATCATCTATCTAATGGAATTCTTCTTTGTTTTTGCAGTGATCACTCTGGAGCTTAACTATAGCCTCTGTAAAACCAGTAACACACATAAAGATACTGACTCGCTATTGCTGGCTATATGTAAATATTATTAACTAGACAATCCCACGGTAGGAACATGTGAGATTGTAAGCATTGAGGTAATCATTTAACATTTCTTGCGTATTTTTGTTTATAATCATCGTTTACTGTCAATTTCTTCATCCCATTATTAATCAGGTGAATGTATTGCAAACGCCTTAGCAAAACGACTCATTTAGCTGTGTAGTACCCTTTACAATGCCAAATTATTTTTTGAGTGGTACATTCTTCAAGAGGAGATTGATATTTCAAAGGTGAGTTATTACCCCTTTCTCTTTTATTTTCATGTAAGATATTGTTTGTTATTAATATTCATTCAATATATTATTTATTGCAGTTTTTTCTCCGTGATTATACAACTGGCGAAGTGTACAAATTTTGACAAGAGCTCATCTTTAGTCTATTGGCTAGGCCAACTGCTGGACCAAAGAATGATGTTGTTGGGCATTCTAAGCCACATGATGTTTAGATTCTAAAGATGTTGGGGAATTTATAAATACCCAAGCTGAATAGATAGACCAGTTTCATACTGAATAGAAATATAGACATACAGTGAAAAACAGACATATAGTGAATACAAAAAAAGAAATATTTGCACAGCTGTACAAATTCTCCAAATTCGGGTGATATTTTATTGAATATAGATATCAATTTGTACAATTGATTGTATGACTTGTCATTGTTCTTCTACAATGTTGATATATGTCGGAAGATCCTTGTAGAGTGTTGTGTTTCCTGTCTTTTTTGTATCTGCATGAAAGATAAGCAACTTGTTAATTTGGTTATTCTCTGAATAGAGTTACATATATAATCAATGACTGATTTGCACATCAAAAGAAAATGTTACCAGCTTTCCATTGATAATGAATCTGAAGTGTTCAGGTAGAATTTCATAGTGCATTAAGACCAGCTCTTGTCTGATATAACTCAAGCTCCAATGATCCTCCACTTCAGTTGTAGTTAGCATATCTTCATTTGAAAATGTGGATTTCTTTTCGATCTGTGTGACCATCCATTTGAAGGTCTTGATCTAGTGGCATCTAGGTCTCACTTATTCATTTCCATCTCTGGTAACTGAATGTAAGACTAAAAGCATTTGTCTTGCAATGCAATAACAAAATATCATAGAAGATTTCTTAATTCTACAATCAATATCTCCAACTGTCTTGCATTCTCAACCCACATCCATCAAATCTAAAAGAGTTTCATCTGGCACATCCTTACAAACAAATAATGTTGGTGTCCTATGGACATTTGCATTTGAAAAGAAATCAACAAATACATATAAGGATAGAAACCAACATAATCTATTGACTTTTGATCCAGTGCTCGCTTTCATTGAGTTTTTCAAATCTAACAGTAATTTGCATCTAAAAGATTCTAACACAATACTATTAGGTGCAAGCCATTCATCACTTCCAAAATGTGGTAGTGGGATATCTTTAAGCTTTCCGAAACCTCCATGCATATCTGGAATGTACTTGGACTCATAGAAAAATATACCACTATCTGCAAGCTCCTTAGAAGTTCTCCTCTGTATTGTAATTTTTCAATATCCAAATAAATCACATCCAATATACCTGCTAGGGATTGTGTTGGATCCCATTCACTTATGCTAGATGGATATAAATTTGCAAGAATGCAATACATATATGATAACTAATATGATTTCTACAAGTTTCAAAAGCATGAATGTTAAAATATAGAACCCAACAATTTTTGAACTTACAGTTACATTTTGGCGATCATGAATATTGAAATCTTGTAGGTACAATTCTGAATGCATATAGACATGCTGAACCAAGACTTTGAGATTGTTGCCCTCCTAGAGAAGTCCTAAAATCAAGGATCTTTGCTTTCCAATAAGATTTAAATGTCATCTTTGCCTTCTTCCTTGCTCTAAACATGCCTTTTGAGGACGGATGCGGTAGAACCCATGAGTTTTTTATGTATCTTGTTGGTTTCCAAAATCCAGCTTCATCCTTCTCATTGTGAAGAATCATTGATTCAATTTTGGATCTTGGTCTCCTGGCCATAGTGATTGTTGCTAAAGTTTAGCGCCAAATTCTCAAATCTATGAAATACCAGATCGATTCAAAGTCATATGATACTGATGTAATGTAAACGAGCAACTGGACCACGATAACAACATGTGGTAACTATGCTTACTGTCTAACTGTGATGCAAGGATTTTGGGAAACAACATGGGGTCATCGATTCCAAAGCATGTGATAACTTATTGTTGGTAAACCTATGCAGTTTGAAATTTACAAACATATTAACCAATGTGGTTAAATATTTAACTAGAGACAATGTCGTTGGGCAGATTCACACATTCGGGGTAGACACTATCTATCTACCCTTAGCATTCTCCCATCCTACTGCCTAGCGACAAACTTAAAAATTTTAAAAGTTTATTTCTATAACTTTTTTATTTTCATCTATGTTACGTAGATTTCAAATATATGCATTTTAGATTTCAGAACTTCTCTAAGGCTCAATTTCTATTGGCCAATTTTTACCTCCCTAACTATTCAAAATTAAAAAAGAGTGGGAACCCATCAATAATTGGAGGGAACCAATTTGAAATTGAATTGTTGGGAACCCCTATTTTATTCACTAACTTGACTTTTGGGCCCTACGACATTAAAAGTCCCACAAAAAGGCCTAAAGTCCTTTTATTAACTTGTAACTAATCAATTAATTATGTGATCATCGGGTTGGACTTACACACGCAAGGTGCCAAATCCCTCTCACTTATTAACTAGGGTTAGGATTGCCTTGGGATCTGCAAACCCTCCAACAGTATCACCCACCAAAATTGGTGGCGGTCCCTTGACACCTCATGAGATTATTCATTTGGGGCTCTACTTGGCCTCTCTTCACACTCTAATCAGGTGGTATTGAACCTTCTCCATGAATTCGAGGCGCCCCGTATTGAAATCGAACTTGTGCGGTAGAAAACACTTATTTGCGCCGACAATCCAATTTGAAGTTGTCCATGCCGTAAATCTGGACTCCCAAGATCCTCCAAGCATCGCAGCTCGACAATATAATCTGGCTACATGCAATTTATCTTGAACCTTGTCGGACGTCATAGGGATATTTGGATCGAAAGCCAATGTAGGTAGGCAATCATCCCATCTAGTAGAAATGAACGCCAACTTGGACAAGTCACTTGCAAACATAGTTGACTTTCTAACAATTGAATCTGGTGAAGACGTATATTCATATGTATAAGCCTGGAGGGCTCTATTGAAATCCACTGAAATTGTCCAACTATATTCTTGATGGATTATGGGCCAATTTGAGGTATGGATACTGATTTGATCCATTGGGACACCCAAATCTTTCCATTTATTTTGTTGTGACATCGGGACACAGTATGGATCTATAGTAACTATCGAGGGATCAAAACATAACTCCTTATTGATTTCGAAGCTTTCTTAAAAATTATCCTATGCCAATCTGGTTGCTCACCCAATGCGGGTACCTTATCCATACCTTTTCCTGCTTCAATCTCTGAAGTCCAAAACTTGATTATCCAGCCACCCCTTGAGGACTCGTGTGGATGTTGTTGTAAAAAATTCTGAATCTGCTCCTTAGATGGTGACTAGTTTCTAGACTAAGGGCCTTGCCTTTGATGTTGATGGCCCCACTTCTGTGGCTTACGAAGTCGCAATGATTTCTTCTTCAACATCTACCCCTTCATTCAGGCCAGTATCTACTTGATTTTGATCTTGATCTTGTTGTTGAGATGAGAACTGAGGCATTAATGGTACTTAAATCTGGAGGTTTGAATCTAGGACTTGAGCGACTACTTTTTCATATTCTTTGATGGTAGCCTTTGTCTTTGCCCTTTGTCTTTGCCCACTCAGTCGAGACTGTACATTTGAACTTATCAAATCGGCTCTGAAACTTGGCCAATGAGGTACAATAAGTCTCTACTTTCTTGAACAAGTAGCTGATCTCCTCCGGTGAGACAAGACAATCTAGCACTTGCGTCTGCAGGTACGTGTCTCTCTCAAGGATGATTGCATCCAACTCGCCTTGGAGTCTTTCTCGATCAAGACTTGCCATGTCCAACTGCCCCTGTAATAGCAACACTTGTTGCTTAGCATCCTAAACGGCTCTGTCCACTTGGTCTTGCACTATTGTCAGAGTGTTCTTGAGTGTAGCCACATAGCCTTCTAAAGTTTTGGTTGATTGCTTGACCTTTTTCAACTATGCTTCTGACTTGGCTTCGTGCTGTTTGGCGATCTTCACTTCACAATTCAGCTGAATCACCTTCTAGCTGATCAGAGTGTTTTTAGATCCCAGATCGGAGATGAGCTTCTCCATTGAGGTCTTCTCATTTATCATGGTCTGGATCACCCACACAAGGTTTGAAACTAAACCAAGTGCATCATCAAAGTCCACGGGTGTATTAACAACAAGAGCAGAAGGAATAGTAGCTCCAAGTGTTGGTCTGGGTTGGCCTCTAAACTTTGCATGTGTATTTTCTTCCTTGAAGATATCTTCTCCTTCATATCCTTCTGGCATTGTGGCATCGAACTGCTTCAGAGATACAACTGCATGAACAATCCTTATAGTATCTGGTGTCTTATCTGCTTGAACTTCTTGTTCTGTTTGAAATGTAGAATCAAAATCACTAGTAGTATCATGGAATTGTTCGAATCCTCTTCTGGGGGATTGGAGTTCAAAGGGGTACTAGACTTTGAGGCATTACAAATATTTCATCTGCCCCTGGGGGGGTCGGAATCATCGAACATATCCATGAACTGCTGGGTTGCTGGCAAAACGGCTCGAGTTTGGTGGAGGGAGGCGACTTGGGCAGCTGAAACTGGAATAGTGTCTCCAATTGTCACAGACTGCCCTTGTGTGGAATCAAAGGCGAGAGAAGCATCGGTGATTGGGAGAACAAGTAGTGCAGCGTGAGTGACAGCGGGGGGTTGTAATGCAGCTGATGATGGTTGTGAGTTCGACGACGAGACGCGGGAGGCGAGTCAGGAATAACGATTTCGTTGCATACCCGTCGATGACTCTATGAGCTAGATACCTAGCGGGAGGACTTGGCTGGTGCTACTTCATAGGTGGCTAGCACTGTATCAGCACGAAATCCATGGATCTTATTATTGAGGTATGAAATGAATAAGTATGACAAAAAAGAACCAACAACAAACTGCTACTTGGTGCTAGCCTTTATGGCTCTCTTGAGCTCTCCAAAAACCGTTTTATACCAATTATAAGGTTCCAAGGGTCTCTAGCCTAACCTATAGTTAGATTCCACTAGGTGATGGAGGATCTGAGGTGAGATCCTTTCCTTCTTGAGATTTCCAACCATCAGGAAGTTGTTCATCTGAATGGCAGCCTGGAGGGTTGGCATCTACCAGGTAATCATCATTAGTCCAATACAGTTACGTAGTGGTGTCCAGAAAAGGCTTAATGATATTCTTGGCGTGCTTATAGTTCGGAAATGGGCATATTCAAGAAGAAATTCCTAGGGCTGCAAGGGTGGCATTTGTAACTCGCACCTTGTGGGTAGCTCCCTGGTAAGTGAAATAGAACTGGAATTTCGTCTCAGTCCTAAAAATGATAAGATTGTGGATCATGCTAGTTGAATTGGCTGTCAAAACTTGCGTAGTCGGCTGCCATTCATTGGGGTGTCAAAATGTTTTTATTCCAGGTGTTCCAAAGTAACTGCTCTGTAGGACAGTATCTCTTTTACTTTATATGGTCCTTCACGTGTAAACTTCAATCTCCCTTTGATCAACTTGGTTTTATACATCAATGCTAGATCTCCTTCCTTCAGATCTTTTTTGTGTAAGCGATGATCGTGGCATGCCTTGCGACGAGCTTTTTCTGCTGCTAATGCATGGCTGCCATCAATCTAGCTTCACATAGTTTATGTTTGTAAGGATTTTGAATCATCCAATTGTTCCATTGTTGCTATGCGTAAGGATGGTACTAAAAATTCAATTGACATAACTGCATCTTGACCATAAACCAGTTGAAATGGTGTCTGATTAGTGCTAGCTTTGTAAGCTGTTCTGAATGCACACAATGCTATATGAAGTTTATGTTCCCAATCAAAATGACTTGCATCAACTGTTTTTGTCATAATGTTGCAGAGAATCCTATTGGAAGATCCAGCTTGTCCATTACCCCTCGGATAATACAGAGTACTAAACCGATGTATAACGAAAAAGTCTTCCAACAGACACTTTATCGTTTCATTAACAAAGTGTGTTCTGCGATCACTGAATCTCGATAGGACATCCAAAACTAACAATGATGTGCTCGTATAGGAACTTAGCCGTAGACTTAGCATCGACAACTCTAACCGCTTTTGCCTCAACCTACTTGGTCATATAATCCGTTGCTACAATGATATATCGGGCTTGAGATCCTCTTGTCGCAGGATGAATAGGACCAACATAGTCAACTCCCCATTTCTCGAATGGTTCTTGCGATATAATCGGATGTAAAGGTTCATAATTTTGCTTCTAGGACGACGTGCTCGTTGACATACATCACATGACTGAATATAGTTCTCAGTATCCTTATGAAGTGTCGGCCACCAACACCCTGATTGTAAAAGCTTTCAAACAATGGTATTTGTTGAAAAATGTCCAACTCCCATCCAATCATGTGAGAACATGATTAGACAAGGTACTTCATGAGACACCACACATCATCTCAAAATATCATCCATTCCACGTCGATACAATTGGCTCGCAATCAATTAATAAGGTTGTGCCTTAAGAATCAATCGTTTATTTTGTACTTTTGTCGGCCTAACATCAAATATTCAACAATATCTACTACCCACTTAGGTACTGCTTCAACATAAAACAACGCAACATTTGGTAGTTCATCATCCACTTCATTGTTAACTGGTGTTGATTCGATTCTTGAAACATGTTCGACAAGATAATGCTATTTACCTTTTCGCACCACAACTCAAAAATCAAATTCGGTCAATAGTAGTAGCCATCTTTCAATACGTCCCATGTTACACGTCTTGTTTACCGAATAAAATAATGGCTAGTGATTGGTATAAAATACAAAATACATCGCCATTAGATAATGTCGAAATTTTTTAACGGAAAAAACCATGGCCAACGCTTCTCGTTCTATTGTCGAGTAATTCTTCTCAAGATCTGTAAGTCGTCTTGCAAATTCGATAGGATAGTCTTTCTTGTATTCACATGGTTGCGTCAAAACTGATCCAATAGCATATTTCGATGCATCAATATGAACATGAAATTTGATTGTCCAATTTGGAGCTCATAAAACTGGTGCAGAAGCTAAAGCTTTCTTCAATTTATCAAATGCTTCCAACGACTTAGTTGTCCAAATAGGTACAATAGTCAACTTGTATATAGGTCGTGCTAAATCCGCAAAAAATAGAATGAATATTTGATAGTAGTTTGCATGACCCATAAAAATGTATACTCCTGAAATTGCTCCTGGTGGCGGTAGCTCCACAATGACTTTGATTTTGGAATAATCCGTAGCAATGTCGTGTCTTGATATTACATGTCCAAGAACAACTCCATGAGTAACCCAAATTTGATACTTTTCTAGATTTAAGGAGATTTGGTACTTGCGACAACGTTCAAATACCTTTTCCAAATAATCCAGGTGGTTTGTATCGACACTATGAACTCCAAGATCATCCAAGTAAATTTCAAGAAATTTTTGCAAGTAGTCTTTGAAGGCAAACTGCATCACTCTTTGAAATGAACTAGGTGCATTGCAAAGTCCAAACGACATAACTTTATAAGCATAAGTTGCCCATTTTGTTGTAGAAGCTATTTATGGCGATCTGCAGGTGCGATCTTAACCATTGAATCCATCCAAAAAAATGTAGGCTTCCGCTCCAGCGAGGCGGTCCAATATGCTTTCAGTAAAGGTAACGGAAAGTGATCCTTTCGCATCACTTTGTTCAAAGCTCTGAGATTCACACAAATTCTCATCTTCCCACTCTTCTTAGAAATGACAACAATTGGCGAAACTCATTCAGTAAATGAAATCGGCTTCCAGTAGTCTCTGTAACTCTTTCTTAATAAGATCAATGACGTTTGGACTACAGTGATAGAATCTTGTGACTTTTGGAACTGCATTAGGCATCAAGGGTATTGTATGCTCAATCACTGATGTCAGAATGCCTTTTAGATCCTTGTATGTCCAAGGAAAACAAACTTGATACTTAATCAATAACTTCCTTGGAGCTTGAAACTACTCTGGGGTAAGTTGCATCCCAACTTGCACAATCTTTTATAGTTCTTCTGGTTCAGGAAGATTTATAGGTTGTGTCCTAGTTGGTCCATCATAAACTCTTTCATTTCTGATACTTGCTCTTCTGGTTCACGATGAGCTTTTGGTAACATAATGACAACATCATCCAAAGTATAGTGTTTGAAATGCTTTGGCATATCATGTTGTACTTCATTTGATTGTTCCTCCTCAAAGGATTGACCTTGGCTCTTCGCTAAGCTTTCTTGGCAGGAATCAATCGCGGAGGTGATGACTTACTAGAAGATGTGGTTTTTTTCAAAGATGACGACTTCCTTGATGGTGATTCTTTGTGAGAACTCTAACTCAAAGATTCTTCCTTGACCTTTCCTTTATCTTTATCCAATAAAGGCGGTACATCTTTAGGAACTGCTTCTCTTGATGATTTTTCAATTTTAGGACCGCATTGTAATGTTGCTTAGCTTGTTTCTTCATCATTGGTCCTACAGTCTTCAATATAACTGCTTTTGACGGTTTTATTATCGGTTCATCAGGAATCTCTCAAACTCCAAATCTTGTAGGATGTGATTTGAGATTTGCTCATCTGTAAGTTTTGCATTTTCATTGTAAGACAAAGTGTGACTGACATGAATGAGGTCATCTTCAATAGGATTTGGTATCGGATTGGTTGATATCCAAGCTATGTACATCATATTCAATGAAAAAGTGATTGGCGTATCCAAAGTTTGATTAGGTAAAGGAATCTCACTCAGTTCGGATTGATTATCTCGTTGACACATATAGCTTGTTGTACAATCCATTATTGCAAGACCTTGGTTCTAATTGACAATATCTATTTGAGAGTCATAATGAACTCATAGGTATGATCCATTGTTGATGAATCATCATCTCCTTTTTGGACCATTGGCTTGATAGTCCAAGTGATTGGATCAACTTTGGCTGCACGCTCACAATTCTCAAAAGTAATTTTTTGGCCCCAGTTATAAATTACTTGCACAACTCGTAACCATGGACGTCCCAATAAGACACGGTAAACATTCAGTGTATCATATAAGTCCATTACTACAAGAGTAATGAGATATGATCTTCTTCATCCTAGTGCTCACACAAATCCAAGGGCGGCTAGTGTACTATTGATACGTAGTGAATAGATGGCCTGTGCTACCCAATGATGATGTTCTCATATGTAAACAGTGGTTAGGATGAGGAATCCATGTGTGTTTGTCTCTATGGCAATGTCTCCAATATGAACCTCTCAAGTTGTGGTGTCAAATGCTATGACGTCTATACTAGCGGGCCCTAAAACAGTTAAAACCAAACAGAATCTACGTGAACCAAAGTGTACTCCGTTCATAATGTAATTTTCCATGTGCACCTATGGTTGTCAAGACCGTTTGTTGGCTTCAAGTGTAGGGGCTGGCTCTTCTGAAGTTGGGGTTGTCGCTTCTGAAGTGTTGGTGATGCGTCTAAGAATAGTAGTTAGATCGTCATCAGTAGGAGCTGGAGTGGGAGGTCGACAGGGTATCACTAATTCAGTATAACGGATGGTTGTTAGGCCTACACATACCCAGCTTAGATTGGCTGCTAATTCATACACGCTTAAAGTGCTTTCATCTACTCTATGTCTGTCTCAAAACAATCGATCTCCTGAAAAGAGAAAATGTTGGACATAAGAGCTACAAAAGTGGTAATAAGCCACTCCTTGTCGTACTACCTGACAGAAGTCTCCTGGTAGGGGTAGGTCACTTGGTGTCGTACTTGTCATGGGAAGTCTATCGATGTTAATGCTTGCTCATTTGGTTGCAATTGTATATCCATTGTTGATTCATCTTGATGTATAGTGTGGCCCTCACCCAAAATCCCCCGTTATCAACTTCAAGTGCTAAATCTCCAGTTCGAAGGCCACGTACCATAGTATCGAGTCCTATGATGGTCACGTAGAGTCTAGTGAAGTGAAGTATAGAACAATATCGATGTGGTCGATGCTCATCTGTCATGCCTTGATCTTTTGGCCCTTTATCTCACTGTATGATGTTATGTAGTGGCACTGTTCTAGGAGTTCTAGTGGCAAAGACTCCCACTCAGCATGGGTGGATGTTTTAAGGTTCTCAACAACTCTAGAAGGTGTGGATTTTGGTCTAATTAAGTCTCGTATTTGTCATAGATTTCATTGAACTTTTAGAACATTCCACTCTTTCCAATTCATTCCTCTCTACAGCCAATTATTCCCTTGATGATCTAAATGTCGCCTATTGAACACTCACATGCTGCTATATTCTCGTGGAGTAGGTGTGGTCTTAATCATAAATGGTTCTAGAAGGTGTATTCTTTTCATCTAGAGTTCACTTGCTTTCTGATGACAAGAGAATCTACAAAAGTTGACAACTCTTTCACATTTTTTGTACATAAGTCACCTTCTTGAGACAACTAATGATAGCATCTGTTGTTATGACTTTCATTGATGTTTATCTACATTCCCATCTCTCTTGGGATTCAGTCACAGCACATTAGATTGATATTTCAGGTATCGTCATCCTAAGGTGAGCTTTAAAATGTTGCAGTATAAGGCCCTTAGGATGGTATCACATGCTCTAGATGACGTTCCAATGGTTGGCATAAAAACATTCCCATGTATTCAAGGCATAATTTTTTCGTGCTTTTGAGGAAAATGCTTTTCTTAATTGCTACCACTGTTAGACCCTTCCAAGTAAGCCCATAGAAAAATCCCTTCCATCAAAATTCATTACCACAAGTATAGATTGTGATTTAGTGATCATCACCATTTTATCCCTTTTTCTCAATGTCTTCCAGTTATATGAGTACAGGCTAAGAAAGTTTGGCATTTTTTAGTGGAACGGTGTTATATCTTGGTTTAGAAGATTTTTTTTTTATCAAATCATTTTCCATGGGCTAATGTGCTTGTGCTAATGCGTGGACCCGGTTTCCAGGGGCCCGTGAGTCCTATAGTGCCCATATATTCCGACGGCACACTAAGGATCATGTTCTAAATGAGGGGAAAAAAATGATTCAGCATTAATTCCTAGGCCCAAGAGGATATTTCGCCTCTTTGGGTCTCAATTAGCCCTCCCTCTATATTCCAAGAGACCGGAATGAAATATCCATCAAAAATCATTAACCACGAATCATTCACATCACATACATGTTGTTTAAGCATCATTTCAAATTCACGGCTTAAGTTGCTATGGCATACATTCAAGCTAAACACTGAACTTTATAGCCATCCCACTCCTTTTTAGCATAGTGTTAGACTAAAAATTTGGGAAAACCCAAGCTATTTGTATAACTTCTTCTACTTTTTGTAGGGTCGATGTTCTTGCGTGGTAGTAGCCCTTCCTCCCGTCAACAAGGGTTAGAACACTAGATAGGTACCTAACTATGTAAAGATGCAACTTTTAGATAGTTCTCTACTTTTTTTCTAAAACTAGCACCACTAACACTACTCACCCCTAACTCTACTCCACTAAACTAACATTCATCCTGATTTTAGAGAGAAAGTGAAGAGAAGAGTAGAAGAGATAGAGGGAAGAAGAGAGAAAGGGAGTGAGGGTGGAGGTTAGCTCAAATGCTCCTTATGCTTGCTAATGGAGAAACATTCACTATCACAACCAAAAACATGTAAACTAGAAGCAAATAGAAAGTACAACCAAAAGCACTAGCAAGTAGTGAATAGCAAATGAGGATGCTTCTCTCCAAAGCTTGGTAGAGTTTCCTCCTTCTCGATAAGCATGGAAATAGAGTACAAATGGTGCCTTTCTATAAAATGGGAAAGGCCCTTGCCCCCAATCCTATTGGCTAATATTCACAATGATCCTAACCATTCATCTTGGACCCAACTTGATCCAAGGGTCCATAAAAAGTACATTAGTACTCACAAGATTCATGTGAGTCCAAAGTTGGACGCAACTCTAAAAAGTAAACTTCTAAGTTTAAAATAACTTTGGGCCTCAAGTTTTATTTTAATTACATAGGGCCCAAGTCTATAGTTTTATTTACAATTAGCTCGTGTGCTCATTGGGCCATGGACTTATACGCGCAGGAAGCCATGCCCTCGCAACACATTTATTGACTCACTTTCTTTATTCGTTCTATATTGGGAATACCCCCAACAGGACCCACGGCCTGAAGTAGTGTCGGTCCCTCGACACTCTGTCGGTTCAGTATAGAGAGCACTTGGCTCGCCGCTGGTTGATCAAGTACGTCATGACATCTTTTATGAATGTGATTTTGCCAATATTTTTCAGTATTTATTGGTATGCAGGGACTTGTGGAGGCTGGTGATCCATTGTTAATCGATCCAAGCTTGAAGGTGGCTCATCTAGAGATGGCCCAGAAGGCCAGCTCGATAATAAGATATTCCAAGTCTCGAGCACAAGTTGTTGCCGCGCAAACTGTTGGATCTGGACAATTGAGATACTCCGTGAAAAATTTGTTGAGAGCCCTTTGAGGGTTATTTGAATTTTTATGGTTTTTCTCTGTTTTTTGGAAGCTGCTTGGAACTAACTCTCGCAAGCTTCTATGCATATTTGGGACAGTACTCTGGAGCTGCTGCCAGTCGTGCAAGAATTAACTCTCACTGGTTTTGGAAAAAACAAAATTTGATGGAAAATTTGGCTATTTTTCCCTCCAAAATGCAGATTGGTGTGTTTTTTTTTTGTTTTTTTACTAGTTAGTTAGGATTTCAAGCCCTCTGAGGCTATTCAGGGCCTCCTCTACCCTCTAACACCTCCTCCGCTAGCTGTGAATAGTCCAAACACAGAAAAATACAGAAAACTAACTCTAAACACCCAAAAATCTACCTAAAACTACTCCAAAAAGCAAGAAATAGCTAAAATGATACTAGTTAGTGGAAACCTGTCTTCGGCAATGGCGCCATTGTATGGTCGATGTTCTCGCGTCGTAGTAGCCCTCCCGCTTGTCAACAAGGGTTAGAACACTGGATAGGTACCTAACTATGTAAAGATGCTACTTTTAGATAGTTCTCTACTTTTTTCCTAACACTAGCACCACTAACACTACTCACCCCTAACTATACTCTACTAAACTAACATTCATCCTAATTTTAGAGAGAAAGTGAAGAGAAGAGTAGAAGAGATAGAGGGAAGAAGAGAGAAAGGGAATGAGGGTGGAGGTTAGCTCAAATGCTCCTTATGCTTGCTAATGGAGAAACATTCACTATCACAACCAAAAATATGTAAACTAGAAGCAAATAGAAAGTACAACCAAAAGCATTTGCAAGTAGTGAATAGCAAATGAGGATGCTTCTCTCCAAAGTTTGGTAGAGTTTCCTCCTTCTCAATAAACATGGAAATAGAGTACAAATGGTACTTTTTTATAAAATGGGGAAGGCCCTTGCCCCAAATCCTATTGGCTAATAGTCACAACGATTCCAACCATTCATCTTGGACCCAACTTGATCCAAGGGTCCATAAAAAGTACATTAATACTCACAAGATTCATGTGAGTCCAAAGTTGGACCTAACTCTAAAAAGTAAACTTTTAAGTTTAAGATGACTTTGGGCCTCAAGTTTTATTTTCATTACATAGGGCCCAAGTCTATTATTTCTATTTACAATTAGCTCGCATGCTCATTGGGCCATGGACTTATATGCGCATGAAGCCATGCCCTCGTAACACATTTATTGACTCACTTTCTTTATTCGCTCTATGTTGGGAATACCCCCAACACTTTCACCATAAACATTGCATGCCACATATAAGCCAACAAGTTAGGTACACAAAGACCGTTTCCTTACTGCTTTCAATCATTCCAAACTGAAAAGATATGCATTATGTCTCACAGTGTTATGACACAAAAGTATCAGAAGATTACCTTAGTGCTAGTCCAGAAGGTCGTGCTCGGTAGAAAGAGGGGCTCAATCACTATTTTGCTCCCACTTAATGACTTCAACTAGCCCGCTGTTCGACGGGTGTTTGATAGTTGGACTCACGTTCTAATTTGCATTAACATACTCCTCCGAAATTTGGCCCAGACCCATTGAGAGGACGATTGACCATCGCGCGCAGTGTACTCTATGTACCCAGATTAACAAAGAACTTATTGTCTACAAGCAAGATCACTGATCAATGCTATAGAGCTTTGTTTACTTCTAGTCAATGTACCATTCTTGACAAGAATTCAAATAAAATCCTCTCTACACAGATGACCAATAGGTATCGTCTAAAAGACAGAAGATTGAAAGCCTACGCCTTGCCCATACATCAATTGATGCAAGAGTTACCGTAGTGGAATGGATGCATATCCCGCGTAACGAGAATGTGAGAGCCAACGAGTTAGCCAACTTATCATACAGTCGAGACATCTATCATAATTTTGGACCCAACAAATCTACTCCTCAACTCTCTGATACCGCTCCTGAACTATGGGTACAAATGAAGATTGAGTCTATGTATGGCATCAGATGGATGACATAGCACAAGGATTGATGCACACCTCTTGAAGCAATACACATACCTTAGTACTAGGAAAATCATCTGAGTATGCATACCACTCGTATGTATCAGGAAATCAACATCATGGGGGACACAACTACTAGTAATTAAGGACCACAAAAATCATGGGAAGCATTGGCACAAGTTCTCTCCAAGGAACGAGAGAGGCACGACAAAGAACTCAATAAACTGAAGAAAGAACTAAAAACTACGAGGAATCTCACTATTCAAAAAAGCAATGAAATCTTCAGTTTAGAAAAGTCTAGGGATACTTGGAAGAAACGACATCAACAACAGAAGAAGAGAAACGAATACAACAAGCTAGACAACTTGCATACATTGAAAGCCAAGAAAGAACTATAGGTCAACTAATTTTAGAGGCAATAACAAATGAGATCTCAAGTCTCAATTACATATTTTGTGAATTTATCAAGTGCTTCAAATTTATTCTGAATGAAATACACTCTGGAAAATTTACTACAGTCATCAATGAAGGTTATATAATATTTTGAACCTCCTACCGAGATCACATTGAATGGTTCGCAGATGTCAGAATGCACTAACTCCAGAATCTTGGCCGTTCTATAGGAGTCTTTGATGAATGGAGTGTGCGACATCTTACCTTTCAAGCATGCATCACAGGTGGTTGAACTGGTTGCATTTGAGATGCTGACCCCTGTTATCGCTCCATGATGGCTTGCTTGATAAAGCACCATTGAGTTCATGTGGCATAGTCTTATATGCCACAGAGTGTCTGGCGAGTCATCATGAGTCTGATGCATCTGATATGCAGGTAGGCAAACCTTCAGATGATATAGATTTCCTTTCCTTCTGCCTTGAGCGATCAGAGTACTGGTACTGGTGTCAATCATGTTGCTGGCTTCATAAAAAAATGTCACACGCATCCCTGCATCTGTTATTCTTGCTACTGAAAGTAAGTCTTGCTACAGTGTAGGCACAAACAGAACATTTTCGAGTCGTCTGTCTCTACCGTTGGTGTTGAGCCATAGTGAACCAATACCGTTCACTTGATGTCTGGATCCATCTCCAGAAATAATGAATCTTGAAGGATCGGCACTTCTGAAATCAGACATGATTGGTCTTGATGTCACAAAGTGTGAGGTGGCTCCTGAGTCTAGGATCACCTCATGTGTGTCAGATGTTGATGTTGCACACATGTCTTCATAGACGTAGGCGGTCAAACAGTTTTTGTTCGATCTTTCTTTGCGCATCTTCGAGCTCTCAAGCTCCTCGACATAGGATGAACTGTTGTTGTTCTCCTGTCTGTTCTGCGCTGATTTGTTTCTTGGGTTCAGACGGCAATCCATGGCTGCACGACCCTTCTTGTGGCAGTGGATACACTCAATCTTTGGATTGAGCCAGCATGTATCAATCGTATGCCAGTCTCTTCTGCATCTCATGCAAGTCTTCTTGTATGCACCTTGCTGCTTCGACCTCCCTTTGCTCTTCCAGTTGCCTTTGCTGGTCTCTTATGTTTGTTGGTCACGATCCTGCCTCTAATTTGACTCTCTCTTAGGCTTGAATTGTTTCTTGGATTTTTCTTTGTTGCCGTAGAGGGCTTGGTCAGAGCCATCTTTGTGATCAAAATGTTCTCTGGTCTCGACTTCCTCTCGAATCTCGACAATTGCCCTTTTGAGATTCATTATAGGATCTTTTGCGAGCAGGGTAGGTGAACTGGAATGATATGGGCAAGGCTCTCAACAGGTAGGTGAGCTACTTTTTAGTTGACACTACATTCTCTGCTCCAGAGTTATGTAGTGATAGAAACAGATCCTTTATCTTTCTTATGAAAGAAGTGAGGTCTTTTTCATCCCACTGTAGATTCGTCAGGTGATCTTCTAGCATCATGATTTGACTTCTTGATTTTGTCTGAAATCTCATGAGTAGTGCATCCCACATATCCTGAGCTTTGGAGAGTGTTGCCAGGTCAAGTGTGAGACTATCTTCGATGGATGAAGATAGCAAGGCTACTACCGTGTCATTTTTCTCCCTCCACTCACGTAGCTCCTTGCCTGATGTCGTGGGCATCTCTTATGTGCCATCCACCCAGGGGAATAAACCTTTGCCCTTGAGTATCAATGATGTCTTAACTTTCTAGACTAGAAAGTTAGATCTTGAAGAATCAAGAATTGTGCAGATCTTGTTCTGCATGCTGCTGATTGAAGCCATTTCTTCTTGAAGTCTGTTCACTTGTTGATGGTTGATTGTTGAATGCTTGGCCTCCTGGATCTGATAAGCTTCTGAGCTATGTTAGATTATGACAAGATAGGAAGGCTCTGATACCATTGTAGAGGAAATTCGCGGCCGCAAAATAGTCGCTTAAGTGAAGCAACCACGACTCAATGCAATTCAAATGGAGTTTAGATGCGATTATTGGACACTGCCAACTGAATCACTCCTACAGTCCTCCAGAATGTAGTCAGGCACTACTGATCTATGTTAAAAAAAGTAATGTAGCATTCAACAAAATCTCAACCAATTTGCCGAAATAAATGAATGAGAGAATCATACACACGAATAACAGTAGACACATTTGCATTTAAGATCATACATTGTAAAATGACATGTGCACAACGACTACAAGATCATCTATTAGTTTTCTCCTAGGTCTGTTATTTTGAAACATTTTGAGATCTCATTCTTCACTCCTTCAATCAGGCCTTCGCTTCTGCATAGTATCAGAGTGTCGTCCACATACACAACAAAAATGATGATCTTTCCATCTGTGATTCTCACATAAACATTGGAATCGACTATCAATGGCTCGAATTCTAAGGATCTCAGGGCTTGATCTGTCTTCTTATACCATTGTTGTGCTGATTACTTCATACCATAAATACTCCTGTGCATTCGGCATGCATAGGTAGGAAGTGATTCGGAGGTATAACCTGGAGGCTGATCCATGTAGACTCATCTAATTCGCCATGTAGGAATGTTGTCCTTGCCTATGCTAGCCAAATTTTTGACATAAAAAATCGGGCTACTATAGGGACCAATTTTGCTATGATATGTAAATCGGCATGTAAAAGCCGCACAATTTCAATGTAAAAATGGCTGGAAATTGTCAATAGTTAGGGGTCCCAGCCCTCCCATAATGTGGCTAGAGGAAATTATGGCCTTAGAACTGGCCTTTAAAATTTTTGACGGCCTTTAAAAAATTGGCCTATAAGTATAGTTTCGGCTATTATGCCAAACTCTTGCAATGTACTGTGACTTTTAATACTAATATAAAAACTGAAGTCCTCTGTGCAATATCAAAAGGGACCAATGTCAAAGAAAAGGGAAAAAGAGAGCATGACCAAATGGGCAATGGACCAAAAGCTAGAGAAATTAGCCATGGGGCCTCCTAATAGCCACATGGGGAAAATCAAATGGATCATAAATGCCAAAGGGGGATCAAAATCAAAGTTGGGGCTTCATTAAGAGAAAAAAAATCACATGTCACTAGTTATGAGGCAAACTCTATTAGCCACATGCCAAAAAGGCCAAATCAAGTTTAATGCAAAAGCAAGGTTGAAGGCCCTTAATGGTAGATTTTTGTGATTCAAGCATTTAAAGAACCCATATGCCAAAAAAGTAATTGGCATGAGGGATTCTTTTCTAGGCACATGCTAAAATGTTAAATCAACATTCAATGCCTTAGAAGTGACTGCTGCATGGCTGAGAAAAGTGAAGAGAAGAGCAAAATGGCAAAATGAAGAAGAGAGGTAGGCTCCAAACTTATAAAATTAGCAGACGTTCTGCTGAAACATGTCTTCATTTTTGTTATGAGGTTCATGTTTTGTTGAGGTATCCCATGCTTCTTTCGAGGTGGAACAATTTGATACATGAGCTATTTGAGTATCCTTCAGATTTAGAGATACAATGGCAAGTGCTTTGCCATCCTTTGCTTCCCATATGATAGGTAGTTCTGGTTTAGTCGGTCTACCTATTGAACCATTTACGTATCTCCATAGTTCCTATCAATATCATCCTAGTCTTGAATTTCCGCATGTGGAAATCATCTCCGTTAAACTTATTGATCAATCGGATTTCTGAGGTTGATCCTTCCATGAAGATCGAAGAATAGAAATTGTACACAAATCAATTATAAACTAGCTCTGAAATATGAACCTCTTTAGGTTATTTTGATCTCAAGAATCTAGTGTATACAAAACGAGGCTATGATACCAATCTGTTGGGACAACAGGTTTAGGTTATTATTTGAAATTGGAAATTTGGGGAAAAACTTTTTTTATTCACTAACTTGACTATTAGGCCTTGCGACATTTAATTCTCACAAAAAGGCCTACAGTCCTTATATTAGCTTTTAACTAATCAAATAACTATGTGATCATCGGGTTGGACTTACACATGCAAGGTGCCAAATCCCTCTCACTTATTAACTAGGGTTAGGGTTGTCTTGAGATCCGCAAGCCCTCCAACAGTATCCCCCACCAAAACTGGTGGCGGTCCCATGACGCCAATCTCAATGCGGCCATCCTCAGACAATCAACCGTAATCCAACTATCGACGGATCAACAAGTACATAGTGTCACGCTAGGACAGAATCTCCAATGGAATCAGACAATGTCCGAAGGTGACTATCAACAACACATAGTGCCTTAATCCTAATTGCAATGTACAAATTAAGTATTTTTTTGAACAGTTAGCCATGTCTATATAATTAGCAGCATTCTAGGCTAAACTCTTTTCTTATTTCCATCAACTTTGTGTTGAGTGCTTATGATCCATCATTGCACATAAGATTTCATGATGGCAAGATAATTATTCTTGTTCTGTATGTAGATGACATTATTTTGAGTGGTAATGATCTTGATGGAATAAGAGATATAAGAGTTGCATTGGCAAAAGAGTTTAAAATGGTAGATCTCGGCCTATTAAGCTTCATTCTAGGAACATAGGTCATAAGAGGATGTTATTTTAGTCTCATTTGTCAATCTAAGTATGCTACATCCATCCTAGATAGATTTGGAATGAAGAATTGTAAAGGCATTGAGACTCCAATGGAGCAACATGCAAAAGCATCTATTGATGGTGATGAAGCATCCTTTGAGGATATCAATTTATATAGAAGGATTATAGGCTCCTTAATATATTTGACTATAACTAGACCCGATTTTAGTTATAGTGTTGGAAAGTTAAGCCAATTCATGCAAAGTTCTTTAGTTTCACATTGGAAGATGGCCAAAAGAGTTCTTATATATATCTCATTTACTAAAAGTTTTGGCATATGAGGGACTAATATTGGCTTAAGAGCCTATATTGACTCGGATTTGCAGGTGACAAAGTGGATAGGAAGTAAATAAGTGCATTTTCCACCTTTCTATGTGATGGAGTAATATCATGGCTTTCCAAAAAGCAAGATACAATCTCCTTATCTTCCACAGAATCCGAATACAAGGCCTTGACATCAACATGCAAGGAGGTCTTGTGGCTCAAAAGGCTATTGGTGGAGCTACATGTCATTAAGGGGGAGATCCCAATCATCTATTGTGACAACCAATCAGCCCAATCATTTGCCACTAATCCTACATTCCATGCAAGGAGCAAGCACATCAAGATTGCTCATCATTTTGTGAGGGAGAAAGTGCAAGCCAAAGAAATCAAGCTCCAACATGTGCCATCATCAAGTTGCTTGTCTGATTTGTTTACTAAATCTTTACCTAAAAATCATTTGTCAAGCTTAGATCTTCAATTGGAGTGATTGATGGAAGTATCATAAGTTCCAAGGCTAGATTTGAGGAGGAGTATGAAAAATTGCCAACATTGGCAAATCTAGCCATGTAGCATATTGTATATTTTTGTGTATAATTGGGTTCCACACATGTATGGCCAAAATGACACGTGGCAACCCACTCCTAATGTAGGTTAGGTTGAGTCAAAAGAGATGGTTGAGTCTATTTGGTAGAGATCCCTACTTTGTAGAATCTACACCTTGATTTATGATGAGATTTTGACCAACTAGCTACCTACCAAGCATGACTCTAGGAAATAGGCTAGGGTTTCATTTTAGGACAAAAAGACTAAGTTAACTTCCTTATTACATGCTGGAAATTCACCTAATTTTACAAAGGAAGTCACTTTTGCTATGTATTTGAAGCTCCCATAGTGAGGAGATAGATTATTTTTGGTGCTCAATGGCAATCTCGAGCTTGCTCTCCATGTACATTGATTTATTGTGATCCAAATGAAACCAAGACTTATTGTACTTCAAACACTATCTATAGGCTGTACATCAGGCTGCTATTCACACGTGCCAACTCGGATTTGTGTTTATGTTCAATGATTTAATTATCAATGCTTGTCGTTTGTCAAATTGCCAATCTAGATCAACATTTTGGTGACTAGTTTTTTGATAGATTGTTAAGCAAGTACAAAATCACTCTTGTGGATATTTTAAGATCCATTTATGGTCCAAAAAGTCACAATAATAGACGAGGAGAGGACGCATGAAGTGAGATCGAGAGATCAAGAAGTGTGAATCAGAGTTCCTATGTGAACTCCATTGTATTAAACTTTCTAATTCCTTAGAATCAGAGATCACAAGAGAGAGTGAGAGCAATTCAAGAAGTAGAGATATGACTTAATCTATAACCAACATAGTAGGATCACAACACATGATCTTTTGCAGAACGGAGTTCATAATAGTGGATATTTACTAAAGTGTTAGCAGTCGACAATCCTTCTAAATTTAGCAAGATGCACCACTTAATACCTCAATTTTTATAAGTTCACATTAAGGGGGGAGTGTTGGATTTCATTTTTTGAGTCATTATGTAATGTTGACTCTACTTACTCTACAACTTTACTCACATTGTCGAGACAGTGTCAAAGACCATCTACAAACATACATGTATTGTTGAATCAGTGTTGAACAGACCTAAACTATCAATCGAAGGTTACCAAATAACAACTTCAGCAGATTTGGTTGTTGAGTTTTATTCATTGTATATATTTTGGGTCCAATCCCATATTTTCACATGGCACCTACCAAGTCTCAGGGACTGTTATAGACTAACTGTGATGTCTCTCTGAGGGCATGCGAAGCCTAACATGCATTTTGCAATTACCTCTAGAAAAGTGTGTCTCCTACATGAAATTCAGTCGTTCTGGACTCGCACTTGTGAAGTTGTGGTGGTAGAGTGACATGGTAGTCATCTCAAAAATATGCATACCTTCTATATTGTGCTTTACAATGAACAAATTGATGCACTATATATAGCTCAAGATATCATCATATTGGAAGTGGAAAGTTCTTGGATTCATGTCTTGGATTGGAGTGATGTTTTTAAAAGGGAAATTTGGACTTGGATTTACTAATTCCTGGTTGGAGTATGACTACCAAAATTGGTTGTAGAGTGCTCTTCTAATGATGTAGAATAATCTGCTTGGGTAGATCCTATTGCTTGTCTAATTGCTTGATTCTGCTCATTTAAGGTTAGGATAACATGCATAAGTCCATAATGTCTTGAATCATGTTATCTAGCTTATGTTCATTGATAGATTGATTTTAAATCGATTTATCCAGTTGGTATGAATTGTTAGTAATTAGAAACATGATTCTAGTGATTGTTGTTGAGGATCAGAGGCTTTCTCCATACAAACCCTCTTGTGAACCTGCATACTTAGGAATATAGATTGGAATTGCAGTTATGCTAATTCTCTAATATTGAGTAAAAAGTAAAACTAAGATTGTATGAGAGAGCAATCACTTCCCTGAAACTGTTTACTCTCTAAAAAACAATCGATGATTTTTTTCCTTGCTTATGTTTGAAACCTGTATTTTATAGTTAAGTAGAGATAAAAGTCATGATTGTTTGGAGTTGTTAGTCCTAGGAAAGCAGAAAGTTTTCAAATAGCTATATGCAGGAATTATAGTAATGAACTATTGGACTTGGTTTAGTTTTTCTAAAAGGCCTTGGACCATTGGCTACACAAAGAACTTTATGGTCTCAAGCAAGCGTCATGTGCATGGTATGTACGTATTGATCATTACTTTCTCTCTCATGAGTTTATGAGAACAAGTTCATATCCAAATCTTTATGTTCTTATAAACAATGATAACCTTGCCTTGGTTGTGCTATATGTTGATGATATAATTTCGCAATGATGAGAATCTCATTCACTCTATCAAAGCCAATTTGTGCAAGCAATTTGAGATCACAGATTTAGATCTTATGCATTATTGCTTAGGGGTTGAAGTATGGCAGAATGGCAATGACATAAGGCTATGTAAAAGCAAATATGTTCGTGAGATTCTAGAAAGATTCTACAGGATAGAATGTGTGAAGCTGGTAAAAAGTTGTCTCATATTAATGATAGTGGTCAAGTTGACGCTACACTATTTCGTCAACTAGTTGGAAGTTTGGTTTATTTTACAACTACTCGCCCTGATATTTGCTATGTTGTGAGCTTGATTTGTCAATTCATGTCATCACCTACTTTGGATCATTGAAAAGCAGCAAAAAGGATTTTGAAGTACGTGAAGGGCACACCCAACCTTGGCTTATAAGGTTATGTTGATGCCGATTGGGCTGGCAATATAGACGATAGAAAGTCAACTACTGGGTATGCTTTCAACTTTGGAAATGGCTGTTTCTCATGGTCTAGTAAGAAGCATGACACTATTTTTCTCTCATCAATAGAAGTTGAGTAGAGTACTACTATGTACAGCTGTTGTATGGACAAACACGTGTGTATAAATTCACACATGTGAGTACTACTAATGTACAGTTGTTTTACGGACATACACAATAGAATATCATATCTAAATGTTAATGACATCTCCAAATTTGCCAAAGATCAAAGGGACATAATTAGGTCATGTGGATCTTATTTTTTTACATGGTATTAGATCAAGTTACAAGCTAAAGTTGGCGGATTTTCTAAATCTAGAGGTGTATTTGAGGGCGCCATCAATTATATGTGGAGTGGAGTGGTTTCTATCTCAAATCAAGCATTTTCAAGTGTAGAAAGTGGATCTTTGTGATCCTAGCTTTATTTTATGTCAAATCACTTGGAGTAGGACAATTTTTGAATCCACTTACTCAAATGTGGAGACAAAAATTGCTCATGATTGTGGATGTTGCATTGGTAGGAGTAAGTTTGATCTCAACGTTGTGTGGAATGTCTATCGGAGATTCAAGCACCATCCACGTTGAAGGCAAAGGGACAATCAAGATTGTGTTCAAAAACAATCTTTTTATCTTTGTTCCCAACGTTCTTCATGTGCCGCAATTATCTAACAACCTGTTGTCAATCTCCAAGATAACTGACGAGGGCTACACTGTTACCTTCTCATCCGAATAGTGTACAATCTTCGATGAAGATACAATTCTGAATACCTGCACTAGGGTCGAAAATTTATATGTACTATCCCCGAATCAGCTGCATTAGCTAGTGTTTCAAATGATGATGTAAACGATCATGTTGTTCAGTGGCATAGTTGATTTAGACATGTGAATACAAGATCACTTTCTTACATGCATTGTAATAATTTAGTTGATAGATTGTATTTCCCTCTTTCATTGATAGGAAATCATCTTTCTGTGAATCCTGCATCTATGGCAAACACTCTAGAAGCAGATTTCCTAAATCACATTCCATCAAAACAAAACATGTATTAGATCTTGTACATAGCGACCTTTGTGGTCCAATGCCAACTCCATCTTTAGGAGAAGCATTTATTTTATCACCTTCATAGATGATTACTCTAGATGGTCTACAATCATGTTCATTAAGCACAAATCAGAAGCCTTTGAATGTTTCAAGAAGTTCAAGGCCATGGCTTAGACCCAAACATTTGCAAAGGTGAAAGCACTCCGAACAGATGGTGGCGGCGAATACATCTCCAACGAGATGTCAGACTATCTAGCTAAATATGACATTTGAAGGCAATTTGCAACTCCCTACATGCCTCAGTAGAACAATATTGTGGAAAGGAAAAATCGAACGCTTCTCAATTCAGCCACATCAACGCTACACCAATCGCACTTACCTGCGAAATTTTGGGCAGAAGCTACTGCCACCGCTTGTTATGTTCATAACAGATTCAGCACCAAAGCTGTCAAGAACAAAACTCCTTATCAAGTTTGGCACGAATGCAAGCCTAGTGTCAAGCACTTGAAATATTTGGTTGTATACGTTTCGTTCATGTTTTTAAGAAGCTTAGGAAGAAACTAGACGAGAGGTCAAATAAATGCATCTTCATTGGCTATCCTAATGAGCATAAAGCTTATAAAGTTTATGATCCATCCACCAATATAGCATTTGTTTCTAGGGATGTGGCCTTCAAAGAAGATACATTATATGACTTCAAACAACCATTGACAGATGATGTTGTGTCATTTCATCCTATCTTACACAACATAGAATCTTCCACTTGTGATGTTCCTTCTACAGAACCTATAGCAACAACTACGGAAGTCGAGCAGCCAACTGCACCAGTCGTCAGACCAGACCTGGCTAGCTCGAGCAGATCTGAACAATTTCAAGAAGAAACACCATCGCAACCTGGTCAACCTATTATTCAAAGATCATCAAGGACTCAAACAGTTACTGAGAGGTACACATGTTACATACCTATGTAGCTAGCAGTACTTCAGTGACTCCTATATGTCCATTTAGTGTTGGGGGCTAAATGGCAAGCTACCCTTGGATAAGAGGTACCCTTAGGATTAAGGATAGGTGCCTTTGAATAAGGATAGACACGTGACTATACCTTGGTCGGAGGTATGGAATCAAGTTACCCTTGGATAAGGGGTGCCCTTAGGATTAAGGATATGTGCCTTTAGATTAAGGTATTGGTGTCCTTGGATAAGGGCAGGTAGGTGTCTATGCCTTGGTCGGAGGTATGCAACCTAGTGAGGTGCTAGAAAGTCATTACCGTGGGTGTTTTGGCTATTTCTCTAAACTTTGGGCCTCAACCTTGAACCATATCACTTTATTGGTCTTGGACCAAAAGTATACAAGCACAACTTGGGCAATGGGGCCTAGTAGGAGGACACACTTCCAAGGTGTCCATTGAGTTCCCAATTCCCACAAGCAAGGCATTCAAAGAGTCATAAGTTATGGAAGAAGTCTCTTGACCTTCCATAAGCCTATGAAGGTTCTTTAACTCCCCTAGGCCCCTCTCTTTCTCATTGGTTGTGCATGGAACTCCATAGTGTATTGGAGGGTGCCATTTGCCATCTATATGAGGGGAGGAGAACGCCCATAGGGAGGGGGAGAGATCTCTTTTGTTTCCTATGCTTATGCTCTAGGTGGCTACCAGTGTATAGAGTGTTTTCTTGTGTGTAGTGTGCTTTTAGGATTTGGATCTTGCTTATGGTATGGGACATAAGTAGGGTTTGGATCTTGATTATGCTATGGTTTGTGGTGGTATGTTTGTGATTAGTTATTGGTTAGCAAGGGGGTGCTAGATTAGCCAAGTTGCAGGATTGCATGTGCTAGCTAGCTATGGTTGGGTGGCGAATACTTGAGGCCACTTGTTATGTACCTTTGTGATTAAGATTAGGGACACGGGTGGAGGAGAGATCCATGGAGGCTTGAAGATCCTTACTTGTAGGTGGAGGCATCCTAGCTTGAAGTTGGGGAGCATCTTGGAGCTTGCAGGTTACTTGGAGGACCTTTGGAGGCACTACCTTTGGATTAGGAGGACTTCTTGACTTCATTTGTGAAAACACACCTCAATTATTCTGGACTTCATCAGAAGAACCAGAGACCCTGGCCGAAGTACCTAACTCTAAGGATGTTGTGAAGTGGCAAGAAGCACTGGAAAACAAGTACAACTCACTTTTGACACTGGTCGACTTTCCCACTCACAATAGAGTTATAGATACCAAGTGGATCTTCAAGAAGAAGATCAACTTTGATAGTTCCATCGCTAAAATTTGGAAAGCATGGCTAGTGGCGAAAGGATTCACTCAAGTCCAAGGAGTGAATTACCAAGAGATTTTTGATCTTGTTGTCAAAATGCAGTCAATCAGCAACGACGAAAGACCTCTAGATGCATCAAATGGATGTCAATCAGTTGCACTTTCTTCAACGGAGACAGAGTACATTGCAGCATGTCAAGCTTCAAAAGAAGCTATATGGATCAGACTGTTACTTCATGATTTACATCACACTTAGTCCAATGCTACCACCAATCTGTGTGACAATTTGAGCTGTATTTCACTGTCTTTGAATCCCAGATTTCATGGCAAGTCCAAGCGCATAGCAATCCAAAATCATATTATTAGAAAAAAGGTTTTTTCAAAACAAGTGATTCTTCAATATTGTTCCACAATAGAAATGGTTGCAGACATCTTCACCAAAGCACTTCCCAAGATCAAGCATCACAAATTCTTTAACCTGCTAAACCTGATAAAGGCACCAAGGCACCAATCATGACCTTAAGGGGGACTATTGGAAATTAATCTCCCAGTTTTCTCCTTGGTGAAACAATCTATTCAACACTCTTCCTACATATTTTTTTATCATTGATCTAGGATCATATGCAACCTATCTTGGTTTATTGTCTGCTCATCTGATACTTGCAAGAATTATGAATATCTGTTTTGCTACCTACATTTTTTGTCGTGTTTTTGAACACAGACGTAGACCTGCAAAACCAGTCTATTTTTGGGTGCTGGAAGATCTTGTGCTATCTTAACTGTAAAATTACAAGATAGTTAACAACTGCTAAACTGATCAATAGATCAGTTCATTGTTGGAGTGTGAAGGCGTAATGGTCTGTACTTGGAATCCTTTGTAAATCTGTAGACGGTCGACGCAACACTCCTTGGCCTTTTGGCCTTTGCCTTTACTTAAGGACAACTGTCGACATTTGTAGGGCACCTTCGCAATTTTAAAGGCAAGTGCCGCATTTTTCGCCTGTCACAAATTGCATGTAAAAATGTAGTGTCGTATTTTTTGGCTGTCAAAGATTGCATGTAAAAATGCAGTGTCGCATTTTTTGCATTTGTCGCCTGTTCAAATTTACTTGTATTTCTATAGATTCTGCATCTATCCCCTTTATGGAAGTGTCACAAAACACTTAGTCGCTCCAGATGGCCCGAGGGCAAAAAGGCGACAATGTCGGAAATTTCAGCGACAGTGTCGGGTTTTTCGCCTGTGGAAATTATTGAGTAAAAATGCAGACGTGACAACACGAGTAAAAATGCAGACTTGTTTTGCCAACAGTTCTGCAGGAAGGTAATAAACAAATCCTCATTACTAAATGAATTTCAAGGAAATTCCAACGGCTGTAGTGGTGCTTGGCGGTTTGCCTTAGCACGTAGAAAACCGTAGCGTTGTAGTTCCCTTGGTCCTCATAGTTTTGACTTTGCAATGCTTAACGACTTGTTGCCTTAGCACATAGAAAATCGTAACTGTTGCCTTTGGTATGTTGCGGTTTTGTTGCTGACTGCATTTGGACCACATTTGAACCAAAAAAAAAAGGTCCAAATGATGTTGAAGAGATTAAAGGTGGCCACGCCTTCAATGTACTTCAGATTCTTGACATTCGAATGTTGAAATCAGGATTGGTTACCTTTTGATCCGGATTATGGACTATGTGCAGAATCCCGTGTATTTTATCAGGTGAAAGTCTTAGTCACTAGCTTAATCTCTTGCATTTGTGACTATTAAGTAGCTCTCTTTCTGAGTGATTGCGTCCACAAATCACAAGTAGTTCTACACATAATTAGAACGATTATCGCGAATAATTCACGAACGCAATTTATTCGACCCTGGAAACAAAGCGTTTATTTGAATATCAACCGTCGTAAACGGTTAGATATCTACTGTTGCAACATTGTAAGGCCAAAGACCTATAAATGAAAGGCCAAAAGACCTGTCCTGTAGCAATATAGATACATGTGCACTACTCGTTGTAATTACTCACTTAATGAGAGACACAACAACGAGATAAAACAACAAGAGATGTATATCGATGATTCAATTATAAAAATTCATTTTTGATCAATAGTTTCTTATTGTCTAAGACGCCTAAAGATGTCTTTTACTTCCGCACATAATTTTTGCACGCATATTCAATCAGAACTAATAATGTTCTATTAGTACATAGATCAGATACAATCCCAATTGAAGACACTGATATTAGTTTGATTTATTCAAACTTGCATTGTGTTCTCTTTGGAAGAATAATTACTATTTTTCCTACAGTGGTATCAGAGCATACAAAATTAAATCTGATACAATGGTATGAGATACAGGTTCAAAGCTGATACAGTGATATCAGAACGAATCAGAGTCGATACAGTCGTATCTTCGTACCCCTCTCAACATTCTTCACACATCCATCAGCAAGCCGCTATCTGGAGGTTATTTAGAATCAAAAAATGTCGTCGTTCATCAATATCCAAGCTAAGATCACTACGATCTTGGATCCAGAAGGTTCAAACTACTTGATTTGAAAATTAAAGACTTCACTCTTGTTGAAGGGCGAAGGTCTATGGCAATGGGTAGAACCAATTGAGGAGAAGCCAGTAGCTACTCCTGGCAAAGAACTTCGAGAATAAAGTTTAAAAAAATGACAAAGCTATAGCAATTATTGCGTCTTCAGTACATGACAATAATGCTAGATCTTACATCAATTTCGAACGCAAAGGATTTATGGGAAGAATTGCATACCAAGAATGAGACTCGATCTCGTAATCAGATCATGTTCTTGGAAGACCAATTAAGGGGATCTGTTGTTAAGAGCATGAAGGGCTAACAAATAGCTTAGCTTTAGAAAAAAAGTGCACATTATAAAGTGTGACTCATGAACTCAAATAACTCAACTAGCAAAAAAAATGCACATATCAAATGTTACTTATGAATGTAAATGTACACATTTTGGTCCACGTTTGCCCTAAAACGTCTTTGAAGGGCATTTGAAAAGCCATTGAAGTGAGAGAACACGTGCTTTAAAGTTCTAGAAAGAACACATGCTTAGAAGTTTCTAGAAAGAGAAAGAGGGTATAAAATCGCTGGAGGAGAGAAAAAGAGGAGTGCGAGACAAGAGAGGTTGCAAATTTTTTGTTTTCTAGGGTTTTTTAGATTCTGGGTAAGAGAGAGAGAGAGAGAGAGAGAGAGAGAGAGAGAGAGAGAAGAGAGAGAAGATCCATCTTGCTAGCTGAATACATCCTAGACATTGTAAGACAATGTTGCAGTTCGCTCTCGCTCTCGCTCTTGCTCTCGCTCTCGCTCTCGAGTCTCCCCTGCAAAGACACCGTCCACCTAACTTGAAGCTGAGACTCTATGAGACTCTATCCCATATAGTGATAGCAACCTTATTTTTATACAGTCGTTAATAACTTAAAATATTGCCCGCCACTTGGCACACAACCATCGGATTAGCAATTGCCAACTAACTGCAAGCCCATAGCTCCATAAGAACTAACCAACCACAAACCACCATTTGTCCTTCTTTGGAACCACAACAAAACACAACACAACATAACAAAACACAAAACCCAAAACAGAAATGAATGGGGTGAGACGGCGCCCAAAACCCTAACCCTTCAATTGCCACGGTCACAGCGACATAACCTTCGTCTTCTTTCTCGTCGCCTTTTTCCTTTTGTTTTTGCTGCTACTTTTCATCAGCTCTTTTTGCTTTTTCTTTCAGACATGCCATCATTATCCTCATACGCTCTCCTCTCCTCTCTTCTGTCTCCTCGCTTTCGCATTTCCATGCACATTCTAGTACCAGTCTTTCATGGCCCACTCGCCCCTCCCTTCCCCTCCTATCCTCTCTTCGTGCTTTAACTAGCAGCTAATCCATACTTCCCTGCTTTTCTGCCTTCATCCCTTGCTTTGTTTTCTGTATTCTTATTCTGCACACTTACATTTCCGTCTTTTCTTTTTCCTCGTCTGTTAGGTATCAGTAGCGGCAGCATTTGTTGTGTATTAGGTTTATTTGTGTTTGTGTAATGGCATCACCAATTCATACCGTTGCTTGCCACTTCGCTTTATGTTGACCAAGTTCTCGACGACTCGGCTTGCCAATCGTTTCTGCATTTGCTGCAATCTCAGTTCTTGACTCTGCAAAGTGCTCGCAAATTTTGTTATTTTCAAAGTTTAATATTTTTATTCTGAACGTTTTGCTTTGCTAGACTTAGAACCATGACCCTTTGATGTGCCCTATTATATTTCCATTCAAAAGCTAAACACACAATTCCAGTGGCTGTATCTTCCAACCCTACAGGTCAGGAGTCCTAGTGGTTAAATCCTTAATTATGTTCTTTCATTAGGCAGGGATAATGTTCTCTTCAGTCGCTGGACCTTAGGGTTTTGTTCATATGTTTTCTTTTACAATCCTTATTGTATTCATATAACTTTGGATTGAGGCAACACCCTTATCTCTCGTTGATGCTTTTTTTGTTACATTCTTTTTTGGTTTGCTGAGTTTTGGTTATTGATCATTCAAACTCTAGCTTTTCAAGTAATTGCAAATCCATAGCCTTTACACTTGCACTTCAGTGTTGCTCCACCTGAATTTACTAGTTTTCTTCTGGGAGATCGAGGGAGTATGCCTACAATGGAATCAACTAGATTGATTTGAGGCAGATATCTGGAAGGCAATCATGGGGGCGTCGCTGCCTCCCAAGGAGGCCAACCTATTTAAACTCATTGTGGTATGTTCCTTATGCTCGAATTTCATTTTGTACAGTGGCCTGCATACCGACTTATCGGAATGTTTTCGAAAAGGTTCAGGAGTCATGAAAAGTGCTGTGTAGCTTTAAAAGAAAATGTTGAGAGCAGATTCTGTAGAGCATTGACATATTCTTGTTAATTGACCTTCTTTTGTTATCTAGTCTTTAAGCACTCCCCAAAAATCTGAGAGTCATGTAGTAGCAGAATGCGTTCCAATCACAGATGAGGTTCACGTCATCAAATTTTAGACAAATCCTGAAATGATTATGAAATTTTTGGAGCAGGGATTTTGACAAAGCTTGTCTGTTTGGTTTGAGAAGATGTTAGCTTTATTCTGTCTGACCTGTTGCCAAGAAAGATGCACAACTGATTGTGAGCATACACTATGTTCTTGCTTCGAAATTGCATGGAAATGTAGGGTGTGAGAGATTTAGGGTTGTACTTGTTCTAATCTTGCCATGGATCAATGTTCATGTTTTTGATAATGTTGAAAAGTTATATTACTTACTTTGATCATTTTTCTAGCACTGATCAGATCCAATCAGGTCTTTGCTTGATGCAAGTTTTTCCTTCTTGTTTTTTCTACAAGTAATGTAGTCATTTTGTACTACAACCCTCATAGCTGGAAAAATTACTCGTATGGACACAGATTCTTGTGCATGGCTGCACATGTATCTGTAAGGGTATTGATATGCGTATTGATACGGGAAGGTGTTCGACTGTGTATGGGCTGTATACTACGACTAAATGAGTTGCACTGGTGTTTGGAAAAACTTGTTACCTAGCTACATAAAACACAGAAAAACTTACAAAGAATAGGTGAGGTTCCACAACCACACATGTAGGTACAAATTTTTGAACCAAAGCAAGCTAATGTGTAAAAATAAAACAAGCAACCGATATTATGTAAAGATCATTCATATTCTTACTGAACCGTATCTTTTGTGAGTCGTGACATACAGGTATTTCCAACTTTGGCATACTTCGAATACTCGTAGGGGTGTGTGTAACACCATAACCTAAAACAATGTTGATATTGTGTTTCATTTAACTTGTATCTCACAAGTAACAAAATGCATTCTAAAGAGACTTTCTCAAAGAATCAGAGATGACAAAAGCATGCAATTCAAAGACACTGCATTGAGGGAATGAGATGCCCCTCCCCCCCTTCTCTACCTGTTCAGGGAACTTAATTCCTTTTTTGAGATACAATTGAGTATTGCAATCTAGTGAATCGTTGATCCAATTAACAACTTAAAGATACTTTTACCAAGTTAGGAAATTGTAGACACTTAGATCGTGAACAGTAAGTAGCACTTTACTCACATGTGAGATGTTCATTGCACAAATGATGAATTAATGATGTTGTGCATGAAAAAGGGTCTTAATATCTGCGATTTTATCAGCTTACATATAGTAGCTAGACTCATAGATTGTTACACAATTATGTTGTTAGAGCTTTGAAATTTATCATAGAAGAGATAAATTTGGGTCTTTGAATCTTTAATTTAGGCCCGCAAAATTAGAAGCGTGTGGCTTTTGAAAATGAATGTTGAAATGATGGGTGAAGGGCCAAAGGATTGTGTGAGTGAAGATATTGAAACATGGGATGGTAGAGGAGCTATGCACTAAGATAATTTAATGAAAGGATCTCATGAAGAGGCAGGCATTTACGTCCTTTTCACCATCTTAGCTTGGCTGAAATTCTACTTGTTTTGGGTCCTAGAACTTTTGAAAGTCTTTGGGAGCTGAAGCTCTCTTTTCAATCTTTCCACTTAATAGTTTCTCCTTAGCAGTGGATCCACACCTTCTAGGGGATTAATTTTCCTTCTTTCTTTCTCCCTCTTTTACTCATCATGGCACTCACATCACAACTGCTAGACACATTTGGCATCTCTATATCTCATCTCCTAGAGGGAACTCATGCATATGTTTGACGGGTGATCAACAAATCATATCTTCATAGAGCCTCGAGTCACAAGTGGAGTGCTGGGTGTTAAAGCTAGCTTTTTATCGATGACATTTCCTCGAGATTGATTCCCATGGAGACATTGTTCTGTTCCACCACAATACCTTCGTCTCAGATTAACACATGCTCTTTGCTTCATGCTATTCGAAGATCCTCACGCTAGCTACAGATAGAGATTGGTCACTTCTAGGGCATGTCTCAGAAAAACTGGATTTGCCAATTGTGCTTGCTTGGAGAAGTAGAGTTGGAAGAGCATTTTCTCTTCAAGTGCCCAATACACAATGAGAGTAGAGATTGATACTACTTCTTATTTTGAGATCACCCAATCAAACTTAGATCTATCATGATATATGAGGATTGGCGGTGTGCTGCTTTGATGTTACAAGAGATGATCTTCGCTTTTTATCAATTAATGTTGGCGATTTATGACTTTTCATGAGAAGATGTTGGGATGTTTTGGATCCTTGGAGGGATATTTGAGACGATCTCTAGTACCATAGGTGTGAAGTAGTGATGGCTGCTCTCACCTTTATTATTTGGTCTCTATATTGACGAGTTGGACTCAATGATACGGTAGTTTGGTGGCCATGGATGGTATTTACATGATTTTATTTTCATTTTAACTCCATAGTACACACATGATGTTGTTTCACATCTAGAGAAGGGCTACATTGACACATTGATGCCTTATACACTTATGGGGGGGGGGGGAGAGAGGTTAAGAGGGATGATGTTTATAGAACATTAGGCCACCATCCTCCAAAATCTTTGTTGACTTTTGTCCAAGACACTACACCCTCTCAGACTTCCTTAGATCATGCAACTACTCCATCAACAACCACTAGGACATTCTTGAGTCATTGTGTCATGGAAAGACAATGATTACGTTAACTTGTTTGAATGTTTTTTCGAACTTATTTGACACATAGATGTTTCAAACACATTTGAAACCTGGAAATCCTTGACCCTTGTTTTTTGGTCCCCTAAGGCTGTAGAAGAGGTCAAAGGGTTTCCATGCAAATATGGGGACCCAAACAAGCCCTAACCAAAAAGAAAATTGTGGTTCGAGCGCCCTTCAAACTTGTTCAAGAAAATCATAATATCAAAGCTCTTCTACTGGATCCTTGAAATACCTCTATCCTTAGAATATCAGTATAGTTAAGATTGATAATTGGGCCTTTGATTTTCAGACACATTTGGATTTTAACAATATGCTTAAAAAAAGTATATCCATAGGATATCAATCTTGGGAGGATTATTGATAATTGACGGGTTTTAAAATGAAAATCAATTACATGCACAAAATTGGTTTTTTGCGCTTCCATTGTTACGAATCATACTCTTATATACTCTTTGGTACCCAAGAGACATAGCATCTCTCTCTCTCTCTCTCATCTTTCTACATATATTATTAGATTTGCTAATCGGGGGCATGTTCTTCTCACTGGCAACTTCAACGCCAGAACCGCTCCAAGACAGGTCGAGTTTACTTTCACTCATACCTGTGTCGAGACGTACCAAGTGACACTTATTTGCTTATTACACCAATTTCCCCATGATAGCCCACTGGAAACACAAGCTGACTTTCTTTCTCACCACCTCACTTCATACTATTGCTTCATTATCCTTCCCATCGAAGCCCTATCGGCGTCCTTCCAACTCTTCTCGTCCCATTTGGCCTCCTTGGTTGATGATGGGTGTCACTCTTTACACCTTTGTGTTGCCCATGCATGTCTATATGAACCGCTTGCTCTTCGCCTTGCTCGTAGAGATCTCCATCATACACTTCGTCGCAAAAAGTGTGCCTTTGAAGAATGAGAAGGGAGACGTCTTATCGACGCCCTACATAGTTCTTCTACTGGTGCCTTTTGGCACGCGTTCATTCCTCGTGCTCCTCCTCCCCATGACTTACAGGCATGGACCACATATGCCACCTCACTATAGACTATACCTACTGATTCACCAATATCTATTTCCCCACGTCCAAATGAATTCACCTTCTTCACTCCCGACATGATCCACGCAACTGTTAAAAGACTAAAAACTCATCGTACCAGAGATATTGAGGACCTTGAATCTAAATTGTTGATCCAGGTGATGTTCCACTCTCTCCCATCTTAGCCACTTTACTAAATCGTGTTGTTGTCTTTGCTTTCCCATCTTCCTGGTGCACTAACATTATCCACCCCATTCACAAAAATGGTGACCCCATGAACCCTGGTAACTACCGTAACATCATGATTGGTATTATTGCAAAGCTGTATGGCACTATTCTACAGTCAGCGATAAGTTCTGAGGCAAAGATCAGGAGATTACATGCTATGGGCCAAGCAGACTTTTGAGCTCACTATTCCACTACAGGCCACATCTTCACTCTTCGAGCTATCATTGAGGAGGCTAGACATAGGAGACAGAGGGTTTACTGCTGTTTTGTGGACTTCATGAAGGCCTTTGAATCTATCCCACGTTCTCTTCTCATCCAGAGGTTACGAGACCTCGGCTTCTCCACTGATACCCTCTTTGCAGTGATGGTACTTTATGAGCGAGTCTTGGGTTGCTTTCGCAGTGATATCGACATCTCAGATCAGATACGGAGCACCATTGGGGTGAAGTAGGGTTGCTCCCTCTCCCCCATAGTCTTTGGATTGTATATAGATGAGCTGGAGAGAGTCATTGAGCAGTGCGGTGGCACACATTGTAGGCTTGGTGACATTTTGACTGCCATGATTCTTTATGCGGATGATGTGGCTCTAGTTTCTATGACTAGAGAGGGCTTACAAAGACAGCTAGACAATCTTCATGCTTTTTGTGAGGTTTGAGGGTTAACATTTCGAAGACCAAGATTATGGTCTTCAATACATCCAGGTCATTCATTCAATGACAGGAGCTTATCTTTGACAGACAACCACTATAGGTTGTATTATCCTACACTTACTTAGGTGTCCTCTTTACTAGTCCTATATTTTCTATGAGACAGACTGCTACAACTAGGCTTGGGAAAGGACATTCTTCCCTTATACAGCTAGAGAAGTTATGTTTCGGAGATTCATTTGAGATGCCCCGAGTAAGTGTCAGCTTTTTGATACTCTTGTTACCCCTACCATCTAGCCACACTATATGCAGCAGAGGCATGGTGTACAGGTCTCTCTTCATCAGATTGGGCCAGTATCTCGCGCTTGCAGATCCTTATGTTATCACATATGATACGGGCTAAGCCCTCCGTTCCACATCAGATCATTCTGGCTGAGTTTGCAGTTCCACCCATTCAGCTTGCTGCCATCTTTCAACTTATCACATACATTTAGAGAGTTCGATTATTTCCATTGGATGAGCAATGATATACACAGGCAACACTTAGTTCATCTCAACATTTTCATAGTCAAGGCTTTCATCTATCATGGTTTTTTCAGGCCTCTTGTTTACTTGACACATTGGGCATTTCTATCATGGACCTTCCACTAGGCATCCACGACTACATCAAATGGTTCTTGTACAGAGCATATTTGAGCCGAGCCACCTAGGGGTCAAACCTGACTATTATCAGACTCACTTCTTGGAGTTGGATACAGTAGGGTTCCCAGTTCTACCACGTTATTTAGACTCAGGATTATCACATGGTTTGAAGTTCATATGGGGTCAGTTCTTTTAGAAATATGTTAATGGATATGCTATGGTAATAAAAAACCTCTAGGTTACTTTGACCCAAAAGGTCGAGATTTGTGTAACCATTGGTTATTCATTTAGGCCACTTTAAGTTAGACTTGGCCCCCCATGTAGAAACCCGTGGGTCCATAGGCCTTGTCAATAAAAGACCCAAACTTAGAAGTAGGGGTTTGCTAGTTTTTATTAAGTAGCTTGTTGGTGAAGTTAGGTTAGACCTAATGTTGCTTGTAGAAGAGGTTAGGCGAAAGGTAAGGCTGTTGGACAGCCCATAACAGCCCCAAGGCGGCTGTTGGAAACTTTGCGGGACAGCAAAGTAGAGTGTTACTATGAAGGGAAGACACACGCCTCTTTAAAATCAGTACCTCATGTTGATTTTTCAAATTCTACACTTATTTCTAAATTCTCATGATGATGTTGTAGCAATGCCTATTTTATGTGAGCAGGTCAATGGAAATAAGGTTTGGGAGGACGCAGTGCAAAAAGAGTACGACTCTCTTTTTAAGAACAAGATCTTGGATCTTGTTGATTTTCCTCATGGTAAGAAAACTTTTGGAATCAAGTGGGTATCTAAGTTTGAAGACAAGTCCGATGGTCGACTTGTTGAGTGCCTTGGCTGCCCACCATGGAGGGAGTATGCATCTACCCGTTATTGTATTTGATACTTCATCATTACGTATTCTCTTTCTCTTCTATGTTGATCATGATTGGGGTGGAGATTCGGATTGTTGGTGCTCCACTTGTGTAGAGATCTTTTTTTGGCTACTTCGGAGTGCTCATAACTCGAAGTGTTTGGTGGCATGAAGTTTGGGCAACAGGTTGCATTGTCTCTCTTTTGGTTCGAGAGCTACTCCATGTTGGAGATTTTTGATCTCTCATATTGTCCTTAATTGGATGATATTCTACATATTTGTTTGGATATGCTATGTTAATAAAAAACCTCTAGGTTACTTTGACCCAAAAGGTCGAGATTTGTGTAACCATTGGTTATTTCATTTAGGCCACTTTAAGTTAGACTTGGGCCCCTATGTAGAAACTCGTGGGTCCATAGGCCTTGTTAATAAAAAGACCCAAACTTAGTAGGGGTTTACTGGTTTTTTATTAAGTAGCTTGTTGGTGAAGTTAGGTTAGACTTACTGTTGCTTGTAGAAGAAGTTAGGTATTTGACACTTGGGTCCTACCTATATATTCATGTATCTTCTTGACTATTTGTGTATGTAGGCATAGAGCCATTCTTCTTGGAGTGCCAAGAGTTTCTAAGGAGGGCGACCAACCATCTCCTCCTTCATGTGTGTTTGAGCTCCATATGTTGAATGCTTTGCTTTTTGGCTTATGATTTCCTACAAGTTCAAGTTCTCTTCACATTAGATTGAGACAGTGCGTTTTCAGAGCACCCCACGAGAGGAGCGGATTTGCCTGATGTGCTCACTATCCGAGATAGAGTCTAAGGAACATTTTGTAGTCGGATGTCCAGCTTACTATGAGATCAGAGGGAGATATTGCTATCTTTTTCGAGATGCACCAGTCACTCTACGGGTGACTATAGCATATGAGGATCCACGTTGTGTCACACTCACGATCAAGGAGATGCTATTTCTGCGATAGGATTTATGTCAACCAGTTCAGTCTAGTCACTCTGACGCACAGCTCCAGATCACATCCTTCTTCCCCGCAGGAGGTCAGGTCTTGACCCAGACTCAGAGGATAGTGATTTTGATGACAACTCCCGACATGGAGATGTGAGACGACATACCCTTCGGATTGCTTGTGGAATCATTGACATGAGGAGACACACACTTCACAGACGACCTCCTAGACGATGTCATCAACACACATTACCCCCAGCTGCAGTCTCCATTACATCATGTTTTAGCAAGATTTGATTTGATTTGATTGATGATTCTATGATGGGCACATCACGCACACCATCACCACCATCATAGTTACATGATTCTATGATGGCGGCACATCACGCACACCATCACCACCATCATAGTTACATTTGTCATTTGCAATTACTAGCAGTTAAATGTTGGTAGCTATTGATTAGTTGTTTTACTAGTTACATCTCATATTTTCTTATCGTTATCGGAGACGTTTTACACGCTCTTTGCTCCACACACTTGATATGTACTTTTTGTCTAATATGGGCACGGAAAAGACATTAATAAAGCTTTCTTTCTTTCTTTCTTTCTCTTTATACACATCCACTCTTTATACAATTCCTACCATCCCCATACCCATAACTTTAAGGTCCACAAAGTTCTCTATGTTACAGCCCAAAAATGTTCACGAACATGATGAAAATTGAGGGCTTGGTGGAAAGCCAATGAAGTTGCATTTGGTGACTTTGTAATTACGTGTAGAAGAATAATAATAAGTGAAGTTTGATGGTCTCGTGTTTACATGTAGACCTAGTTTTCTTTGGTGGCTTATATTCTTTCCATAAATTCCAATAATAGTGTTCTTTTTGGCAACTTCGCATTCCACATCTGGTCTCTTAGATTAATAGCCTTTTTTGTGAAAAGAGAGGGGCTAGAAGCAATATAAATCTGATAACTTTCTTATGAACCTTTTTTACTAGAAGATAAGGAATGCCATTATGTTATTGACCTTCTCAACAATGGAATGCACAAGGCTGCTTGCAATTTTGATGCAAATCATTTTTGACATCACTTGCATGTAAATTGACTGGGTATATATGTTCTGTCTTGCCATATGGTGTTCAATTTGGCTACTCATTTAAGCATTGCATGTTCATCTGAGCCGAAAAATCTGTCTGGTTTGCAGAAATCATATGAAACCAAGCAGTATAAAAAGGGACTTAAGGCAGCAGATGCAATTTTGAAAAAATACCCTGATCATGGAGGTATTTATAGATTTTTCGTTTTCAGTTTATGTGTTATCATTCATTAGTTCAGAAGTTAGACAAAAATTTGATGTGAAGGAATTGTACAGTTTGATAGTACGGTCGTCAAGTTAAAGAAAACCATTATCTGACACACTTCAGAAGCAGTTATTAGGTCACATTATCTTTCATTGTTCATCCTGCCTCTATACAATTTTTCTAGCTAGCTGATTTACTTCTCCAACTAGGAACGGAAGAACATAGACCAGAGCTCCGTGATAAGTGTGAAGCCTAGGTTAACATGGGTGCACATGAATGTGCAGTTTTGTGTCTATGCGTAAAGCATAAAACAGTTTTTGTGAGTGTAAACCGTGTAGATTATTTGTCTATTTTGATATAATCAGTTTGTTTTTCATTTACTAAAAACTATTTGTTGCAGAGACGTTAGCAATGAAGGGTTTGACTCTGAATTGCATGGATCGGAAAACAGAGGCCTATGACCTTGTAAGAAAAGGTCTCAAGGTATGCGAAACATTATAGGAAATCTTTTTAAGTTTGATTCTCTACATCAGAGTCTACTGTAAGTAGCTTATTTATAGCTCAACATACTTTTTGATAAGCTTGGAGTTTCAGTGTTTGTCAAGTGCGTCTTGTCAATGTTAACACATCATAAAGTGGACGATTTGAGAATTCCTGGTGACTTAACATGTTTCACTTCTTGTTTTGGTTAGTTTTGATTTAAGGTTAGATTCAGCATTGCCTCATGGTTGAGAGCTATGATTGAATCTTTTTTGCAGAATGATTTGAAGAGCCATGTATGTTGGCATGTCTATGGGCTGCTCTATCGTTCTGATCGCGAATATCGGGAAGCTATCAAGTGCTACCGAAATGCGCTTAGGATCGATCCAGAGAATATTCAAATTCTTCGCGATTTATCCCTTCTTCAGGTTATATATTCCTCTTTCAATTCAGGTCCCTTACTGGGTAAATGGTATAATAGTCAAAATCTTTGTGATCTATCCCTTCTTCAGGCTATTTTTTCCTTTTCCAGTTGAGTTCCCTTACTTGGTAAATGGCATAATCTCATGTTGCATATAGAAGTCTAGCTATGAGTAATTAAGAAATCTTGGAGCGGGAGACTTTCCATACTTTCCAAATGTATTATGGCCGTTAGGAGAGTCAATCTTTTCAAGTGGTGTGTTTTTTACAATTCTTTTATGTAATTTGTTTCGTGTGTGGTCACAATCATAGCTGAGAACTGGGATCTCAGCTATTAAAATGTTGTGTCCCTAAGAGTTACATTGGCAGTGTTATCTCCTGAGATCTGTAGTTGTTTTGTTGATGTCTGTTTTCCAATTTTGGATATCAAAAAGCTTCAGAATTGCAAGTTCCGACTTTTTCATTGTGGGCCTATGAAGACCTTTTTACTGCAAAAGAACTTAGAGAGGCTGAGTTTGTACAGTGGCTAGTCATTTTTATTTTGACTTCATGATTCCAGAGTGTAAAGTAACATCTTACTGGTTTGGTATTTCTGTGTAACATATTTTAGGTCTGCTAGGTCCTATGACCATTGAATTGAAATTTTCATGGGTGCTCCCAGTCATACTTAAATTATCATTTCCTCCTGTGGCGTTTTGCTTTCTTTCAGATCTTGAAATTCGCCATCTTCATATATCTACTAGCTGTCACTGCTCTATTGGAGGTTTTCAACCTTAGATTACAAGAAATAGCTTCCTGATTCTCTGATAGATCATCAAAACCGAGTTTGCATTTTTGGATTGAAGAGGCTAAGGCAGCAAACTGTAGAGTTTCAAAAGTACATTCAGCGATCTTCAAGCTCACCGTGTTCTTACTTGAACAATTGCGACTGCACGAAATTTTGTATTTTTTTGAGCACGTCCCATTTTTCTAATGTGTCCTGCAATCTCAATCACCAAATATTTATTTGACTACCTATATTCTTATATCACATGATCTTTGAAGGGAAGCTTTTTCTTAATTGCATGATTATATAGAAGAGGATCATAGTTTAGGCAGAAAATGTAAGTAACTCTTCTTTGTTTCAGGCACAAATGCGAGATTTGGTAGGTTTTGTGGAAACTCGACGGCAACTTCTAACTTTGAAGCCAAATCATCGAAACAACTGGATTGGCTTCGCAATTGCTCAACACATAAACTTGAAGTAAAATTCTGCTCTTTGTCAATGCTCATTCCTGAATTTTGTGTTTGTGTGCATTTTGTGGACACAAAACTAGAGTTGTGCAGTGATTAGCAAGTGTTGTTTTTGCTAATGTCAGTTCTGAATGGTTGGGTGATTCTTCAGGTTAGACAATTTTGGGGGGCAAGGGTGGGGTGTGGTTATGGTCGTCCTCAATATGTAATTCATTTTGGTAATGTGATCAGGGTTTGAAACTTGATCTTGTGGATACTATGAGTTTGAGTTCTTATGAATTAGAGGGAGGCCATGTAAACATGTCTAACCATTACCCAAGCTTCAAATCTTAAAGGTTGTTCCATGCTCAGACAGCTCATGTTTTTTGAAATCTCAATGGTGTTACCTTGACCATGTCTAACTTGTCATATTATATATACACATCGATACTATGAAGCTCTAGCAGGATCACAGGTACCATCTCATTGGCACATTACCATATAGCCCAAGTTGCACCTACTCATCCCTTCTAAGTTTAGGATATGTTGCCGAGTCCATCAAACATTTGATTGTGTACTTTTGCTCACAATTGGAGCAAGTTGAGCAATTTATAGGTATGATTGGTTGAGTTAGAGCCCTAGAGAAAGAAAATTCAGATCTGAAAGAAGAAAAATCATTGAAGGACTGATCTTTAAACATACCGAGAATGTTTTCTAACTAAGTTTGTATCAGTCATGGCTATCATACAAGAGCCTGATATTAAGCGACTTCTTGAGGATACGAATCAAGTTTATCATCATTGATGAATGAAAAAACATTCTGGAGCATCTTTTTTTTTTGGATAGTTTAGTTAGTGTTAAATGAACTCGGAAATCATCAATGAACGCATCAAAAGAACGTATCGATAAACTCGAAAGAGGCAAAAATAACATTGCATAGAGGCTAGAGCTATATTTATCTGGTCAATTACAGATAGAGATACACTGCAAACCAGAAAGACGTTGGAGTGTAAACGGTCAACGTTACAAGCTTACTCGATCCAACTAAATGGGAAGGCACCTAAGATTACAGAATTTCAACCACTTGTTGGATCCAAGTTCCAGAGAAAAGAATCAGCTCATTTATCTATGTTATGAGTTCTACATTATTGATAGTTTATTGTTAAAGTAGGCCATTAAGTCCTCTTTCACAAGTTCATCCTTATCCTCACTCGTCATCTATGAGTTTGGGACCCAACTAGCATTAAGACTGATGAGTACTTCAATTCCAAAATGGTTTTTCTCATAGACTTATTAAACAAGTTATAACAGCCTACTGCTGATAAACTGGCATAACACCTTTTTATATAGTCTTCCTAAAAAAATTTCAAGGAGAAGCAAAAAAAATTGAGACAATGTAAACAACAAAAATTTGTTTTTTTTGGCGTTTTGGGAAACCCTAATCCTAGTTTCCTTAATGCGATCTGGATCGTGATCTGGATCACGTTCCGGAACATGGGATGCATCTATGATCCTTGCCAAGGCTGATGTATACAAGTAGAATCTTGTTGCATCACATCAAGGACACTAGCTGCATCATGTTCTTTATGTATGTTCCATACATACGGATTCTGGAACGACATTCTCTGACTGCTACAAATATGTGTTGCGCATTGAAGCTCGTTCCGTCTCGCAAAATGTTCAAGTTTTCTTAAAATTTTTGAATTTTTGGAATGTGTTTTTGAATTTTTTCTCTCAAAAATATATGTGATGATGAATATCTCCATGGTATTCTTCCTACTGTGCTAAAGACAAAAAATTTATGTAACATGTAAATGGGATACATGAGTTCCCGGAAAAGTGACAGAGGCACTGAGTTATTGTGGACATTTGTAGATAAATGGTTGAGTGGTTACCTTGAGGAAATTAAGCGAGAGAATCTAAAGACAATTGGGGTAAAAATTCACCTTAAAGAATCGTGAAGATCTTTTGAGAGCAATTCTTGATTGTGAGCTATCCATAATGTTTTTGTAAGAATTGTGCTGCAGTACTTTTGTGTTCCTTGCTATGTGCTTTGTTAACGTGCTGATTTTTCTCTTAGGTCAGTAGTTTCATAAGCAGATCTTAAGCTCAGAATTTAATTCCATGTGTGGGTACTCAATAAGAACATGTGTATGCTAGAATGGTGAATAATTCTTTCATATTTGAAAACTTTTTGGCTTTCAATTTTCATGTTGTAGATCATTTAGTTCAGGATCCAGGTATATTTGTTAAACAAAGGTGCGTTCGTGTAATTTGCCATTGGAAGTCTGAAGATCATGCAGAAAGTACATGCTGAACTCTAGAAAACATCTGAATTTTATTTTTGTTGTTGTTGTAGTCCTGAGATGGCTGTCCAAATTTTGGGAGCTTATGAAGGCACATTGGAGGATAGCTATCCTCCTGATAATGAAAGATACGAGCACAGTGAAATGCTCCTGTATAAGGTAGAGTCGTTGCTACTAGTTACAAACTGATGTTGCTATTCTTACATAAAACATGATTGTTCTGCTCAACTTAGAGGTTTGTAGTTTAGGTCCTATCATATCGATAATAAATTGCTCTATGGTTTCGAAACATAAGTCTGAGATGGTTGGGTTTTGTTGACCACCCACGACCTTTCAGAAGGGTAATATGAAGTTCATGCAGTGTCTATAAGTCGTGTTATTGCAGAGATTTTTTTGAAGATAGTCTGTACAAGTTGGTGGATTTTCTTGCAAATTTGTTGAGGCATAAGAAAATTCCTCCATCTATTAATTCTTCTAGAATAGGCATTTCTATTGTTGCATTTTCCAAGTAGTACCTGGGAAGAACATTTCTAAGTGCTGCATTACATTTTCTGAGTGGTACATTATATGTATGTGCTTCATACAGTGGTGAGAGCTTACACGGATTTTTGTCTAAATGAACAGGTGTCCCTGCTTGATGAGTCAGGAAGTCCAGAGAAAGCATTGGAGGAGTTAAATAAGAAAGAACATAAGATTGTATGGTTACTTCTCTAAGAGCGCAAATTTTAACTTTGTGATTTTTTTATGGACGAGTAATGTATATTGCTTGTCTTTTTCCATGTACTTTACTTCTTGCAGTTTAATCCTTTGGATATTTCTATATCAAGTGCTGGATGAGATCGTCCTTATACATGCTATCTGGCTATTAAGTTGAAATTGTTAGTTGCATCAGAACACCATTCCGGAACCTGTTTTTGCTATTGGGAGCTCCACTTGTTGTAAAGACTAGTGTTTACTGTGTGTGGTGATACATGACCATAGTTGGCCGTTCCAAAATGTAACGCGTTCTAAAACGTGCCGTTCCAAAACGAACCTTGAAAAGAATATTCTTAGTACGTAATAGATGCACAGAAACGTGTTTCCGAGGAGATGTGTTTTGGAAACTCAGACCAGAATCGTACCAATTTTTTTTTGTTGTTGGGAAAAATAGCTTATGGCTGAAAGTTTTTTAGGGGATCAATGGTCAAACCAGCGTTTTACCTCTCAGAAGTGCAGTAGATGGGGGCACAAACAGATGTTATTTTCAATAGCTATTTGGTTGTTATTTGCTCTGGTTTTCAATAGCTGTTCAGGGGGTTTGGGGGGCAACGTACCCCAACGGCAGGGTCCGGGGGCTGCCGGTAGACCCCGGCCCCGACGGTAAGGCCTCTTCATGATTTGGTCTTCCAACTCCTTGAGCGAAAACACACTTACTGGGACCATCTGTGATCGTAATGAACAGGCTAGAGGTTAGAATTGAATTTTTATCCTTGACAGAACCCAACATGGATTAATGCACCTGAACTGGACCATCCTGCACCCGAAACATTCGGCAAACTACACAGTAATGATGCTCTTAATCAGAGCTTTCATCAACCCATATTGCCCAAAAAAAAACCAATTTTTTTTTTTTAAAAAACGTTTCTGGAATTTTTTTGAAAATTTCAGAAACACGTTTCTGAACCGCGTTTCTGGAATGCGTTTCAGAAACGCTGTGCATCTATGGTACATATACTTTTAGAACATATATTTTAATGGCTGATCATTTCTAGCTGGTATCGACAATCGTAGTAGGAAAAAACGATTGCTGAATGAGGGTAATTTTTTATTTAATTGCTGATCGTTTCTGCCTCAAATGTACATCAACCTAGCTCTGCAGTTGGGTAGTTTTGATATTTTTTAGAAGATTTGGAATGCAGACCTAACACATCGATAGATCAAAACAAAGGCAATTTTCAGACAAAGAAAACATCAATTTTTTGTTTTGAAACTCTTAGCTAGTTTTATTAAAATTTGAAACTCATTCTGACCAGTATGTTCTGGAACGTATAGTGCGTTCTGACGCGTTTTGGTCGGAATGAGGTTCTGAGCATATGACACAGGGTTCATGCGTTAGTGATTATGTCCATTCAAATGTCATATAGGCGTATATGTGTATACAGTTAGGTTGCTATGTATCAAAATTTAGGGATAATAAATTACTACGGCTTCTAGAAGAAATAAACACATGATAAATGTCAAGTTTAAGGTTATGGATGTGTTTTTACTTGAAAATACACGGGTATGCACTTGTTAAGAAAATGTTAGCACTAAAGTGCTATATGTTATAAACTATGAAGCCCAACAGATATTTTGTAAAACATAGGTTTCACATGTATATCGTGCATGGAGTTTGGCATGTGATTGCATGATAGTTTTGTAGTGTATGGGATGGGGTTGTTTCAAACACAGTATTGTGTGGAATGTTGTTTTTATTTAACCTTTCACGTTCTTAAATTTCAAAAAATAATTCATTTTTGTGAATGTTCTGTAGGTAACAACTTTCATTCTGTAAGTATGAAATGAAACTTGAGGGCAATTTTTTTCTCGGTGACTGATATTTATGGATTGCACTTACATCATAAATGCATTCAGGTACCTTGTGTGCTTTATATAGTACAAACAATTGCATGATACATTTGTTCCTAGGCATTTGGAACAACCTTGCTTTGAACGCTGTTCTGAACAGAAGGTCCTCTAGTGTTCTGAATAAGCTGCTGTTTGTTAGTTATGTCTTTGTAAAAATATCTAAGAGGATTTTGATTTTGTGTGGAATGTACAAGCCAAATCAAAAGTATGAAACAGTCCAGGGTTGAAACCATATATAGGTTGTACTACATGTTTTGTTGCCTATCAATGAGCTTGATATTATTTTGGGTTACCGATGAACATGTATAGACCACTTTTAGATTCATGGTTTCGAATCGATATACATGCCTTGACGTTTTAAGGTTGTCATTTACAATGTTTTGTACTTTAGCCGATAATCTAGGGCACTGGGCCAGTTATATAATTTGTGGCTTCAGAATTCGTAGGCATATATTGGGATTAGAAGTGTAAGGTAATATAGTTATGGCCAATGTTTATGATTTTAGATTTTATCAACATAAAAAGGCATTATAATGTCAGGAATTTATCTAGTTTCTACATATATGTGCAATCACCAATATAGAGTTTATCCTGAAAGCATTTTTATTTTATTACTAATTTACTATATAGTATACATAGTACATACTTGTCTTAAAATAACTCATAAACAAGTTAAGCAGGCATTTCACCCAGCTTTCTGGAACCCTGGCACATTCTTTAATATGCGATCAGTGTATGTTCTGGCAAGCAGCATTTAGGAATGTGATGCAAATTGCAATTACCCTTTGAAGTAAATTAGCTATGTTTGACTGAAGACTGTACTTGAGTTCTTGGGCTCCAATAAATTGCCAGTTATGTAGATTTGATCACCGTTGGGAAATTCCTGGCATCCTTTCTAAAGGGTGCCCTAAGGGCCTGATGTATGTATGGCGTCTTATTATGTTGTATTTTGAGAATCTATAATGAACTGTGCACATATTAGAAGAAAGCTGTTGGTAGTATATAAAAGTGCGATATTTATAGACCTATTGTTGTCACTGTTGTAGGTTGATAAGTTGGGTCTGAAGGAGCAACAGGCTGAACTTTTGCTACAACTTAACCGTCTCGAGGAGGCAAAAGAATTGTACAAGGATCTATTGAACATAAATCCTGAAAATTATGGGCAAGTGAATTGCTCATCTCCTTAACATTTTATTTGTCATGGTTGTTTAACTTTGGCAGTGCATCTGATTTTGTTCAAGTCTATTTGGCGGTTATGTCAATATTGTGAAGTTAGTCTGAAATGTTTCATTAAAAAAGGCTACTTTCAGATCCAAGAGTTCCTGCAAGAAATAAAAATCCAAGGACTCAAAAAATACTGTAGAGCTGAAGGGCCTTTCATGATGCAGTCTCATCTATTTTCGTGTTTTTAGGAAATTTAATGCTGTTGCTACCACTAACTTGTGATAGCTGCAAGTACGATCTATTGCCCGAAAATCAAATAAAATCTTCAGTGGTTTCATACTTTTTCTGCTTATGATTCATTTCGAGCTTCTGGGCCTATCTGGGGTGAGCTTATTTCTATTTAAATGGGTTGTTTTTTTACTGTTCCCGGTAAAAGTCACACAACTCTATTTTTTCATTCCTTTTTTTAATCTTTTCATTTACCTTGATCTAACTAGGGATAAGTTCTGCAGCTACTATGAAGGGTTGCAGAAGTCACTAGGGTTGTCATTACGGCAAGCAGGGACACAGTCTGAGGATGGCAGGGTGGAGAGGCTTCTAGAACTTTACAAGGAGTTGGCAGAACTGTATCCACAATCATCTGCAGTAAAGGTAGATACTGGAAAGTTTCCTCATTTTAGGAAACATGGCAGTGATATTTCAACCTACTTAGTGGGCCATTGTATCTTTCTTCCAGCTTCAAGTTTTTAGACAATTTTAAATATGTGGCCCAGGTCAGCCAAGATGTTACTTTTCTGACCAATTGCTTTGTCTGAGAGTATGAGTTAAATGATGTTTGTTGGTTTTTCTGGAAATCTGTTTTGTTGTCTTCAGCGAATTCCTTTGGATTTTTTGGAGGAGGGCGCATTTAAATTTGCAGTGGATGTTTATGTCAGACCTTTTCTTAGAAAGGTATGATTGAGGTTTACGTATTTAGTTTCATGTTATCATGTAAAATTGGATTGAAGGTAGAATATGAGAATAAGATAAAGGTGACAGCAATCAGGAAGAAGAGATACTTGCTTATGCAAAATTTATGTAAAAGGCTTTTAATCTTTATGTTGTATTTGCTTCTCATTTTGTTCAGGGTGTGCCATCACTGTTTACTGATCTCCGTCCACTATACAAGCATCCAGGCAAGGTACCTTAGTTGAGACTGGCAATATCAAGTCTTAATCTTTGTTGAAGAGCTGGCAATTATGTAGGTCAACATGTATAATATTTCTCCATGTTTGCCTTGATTCAGGCCGACATTATCGATGAGCTCTTGACACAGATTGAATTTTCACTACGGAGCACAGGGACCTTTCCTTCCAGGTGTTGCTTTCATGCAAAAGTAATGTGTGTGGAGCAGTTTTTTAGCTTCATCTACAAGGGCCATTGGAGCATGTTCAAGACACATTGACTATTTCGTTTGATGAATGCCATAAGTCTGTCAAATTTGTCTCTGTGGAATCCGAGTTTCTTTTGAGTTTTCATCAGTGGGCCTTTTCTTGAATTGATGATAGTGAACATGGCAACCTTAAATGCTCTTTTTAACTATTTGCAAGCGTAGACTCTTATGAAGTAATGAAGTCTGCATCACAGGAAGTGGTTAAGGTCTGATTGTCCATTAGTTATTATTCAAGACCTAACAGGAGCAAGCTTTAGCATTTTTACTGCTTGTTTATTATAGAATTTTGGGGGGCAACTTCGAAATTGAGATGTTATTCCATGTTGGGCACCTTTTGATAAAAATTTCAGATCTATCGTTGCTGTTGGTGTACTGAAAACTTTTTGTGTTTGCTTGGGTGGCTTAAAAAAATACTGCCTAGAAGTTAGTGGTAGACAACCTTGGTTTTAAATATCACGGCCTAGAATACATAGAAAGCCTTTGTTTGTGCGGATCAAGGATGCGCGTCCGGGCCGGACGCGGGCAATCCGCGTCCGCGTCCCTTACTTTTTTTATTTTTTATTTATTTATTTTAGACTAAATAAGACTAAAATTTGAAAAAAAAAAGCGGACGCTTCCGGACCCCCGGACGCACCCCTGGCCCGTCCGCGCCCGGACGCGGACGCACGTTCGGACGCACCATCCGCTACCTTAGGTGCGGATTTTTGAAGCTTTTCTAGCACCTTAATTATAGGATGATGCACTAATATTTTTTATGTGGTTTGGTCATGATCCTTGAAGCAATAATTGCACATGCATGCTTGCATGTCTCACTTGATATTCATCATGTACATTTCATGTGCAGCTTGGAACAGGAATCTCCATCTACCATCTTGTGGGTTCTGTTCTTGCTTGCACAGGTGTGTGCAGCTCATAACATCTCATAAAGATTCAACGTGCTGATTATTGAGAGCCAGGATTTTAATTTAGTGCTAATTAGCGTTTATTTTTGCAGCATTTTGACCAAAGGCGACAGTTTGATATCGCCTTGGAAAAAATTAATGAAGCAATTCGTCATACACCAACTGCAATTGATCTATATCTTATCAAGGTAGCCTTTTGTGCTATCAGATTGTTGGCTTTCATATTATCATCATCCAATCTGATTTTCTTTAACATGCTGTTACACTTGGTTTAGTGAAATTAATTGTGCGCTTGTAAACCTTTTACTATTGTCCCATCTTATGTAATAAACTTTCCCACTTTTTTGGCTATTATGTGGAGCTCAGCAGTCATTGAGAACTGATTAAGCTAAATAGCATGGCATTATCCATTGGGCTCCAAATCAGCTCTGATATTTGAAATTTTTAGGATGGACCAGCCAGCATCTGATCATGATCTTACTGGATCTTAGATTTTATTTCTGCTACATGCTTAGGTGGTCAGCTTTTGGTTGATGCTTGTAAGTGGACTAGTTTTTCTAATCTCTGTTTTGACATCCAGTGAACTGTATGTCTTTAGAGTGGTTTTTGGTTTATTATAATTTATCACCATGACAAATGGTATTGTCTCAGTCAAGATCTCATTATGCATGACAGTACTCTGATATTTTTTTTTCGTACTCTGGATATGTACATTTATGGTGTTTTTTGTTGAAACTTCTTTTTCTGGAACTTGTGTCCAATGCAGGGAAGAATAATGAAACATGCAGGAGATGCATTGGTAGCTTCATCATTGGCAGATGAAGCTCGTTCAATGGACCTTTCGGACCGTTATTTAAATAGTGACTGCGTCAAGCGGATGCTTCAAGCTGATCAGGTTGGTTGATAACAGCTTTTGATTCCTAAATTTTGGTATACAGAATGATATGACGTCACGCAATCCCTTTCATCAATTTATTGTTTGTTTGAGTATATTGTCTGCCATTATTGCTCTGTGTTATTGGAGTTAGGATCTGCACCATTACTGAGGCACATTGATTTGAATACCATTCCTGTCGCATGTTTCGATGGTTGCCATGAAACAAATTTGCATGTAATCGATTATTTTGGCCAAAATTTTGGAAATAGGTTAAACTTGGAACAGAGTGTTAGTTGCAGTTGCTTGAGACCCAGCTTCTCGTAGGTTAATTATATCAAAGAAATATTTCCCCCAGACATTCACATTTTAATATGACTGTGTACCATACAAGGGCCTTATGTTGTGTAAATGTATGCTTGAGATTACAATCACTTCTTGCTAACAGGTAGAACTTGCTGAGAAAACTGCTCTTCTATTCACAAAGGAGGGCGATCAGCACAATAACCTGTATGATATGCAGTGCATATGGTGAGTATTTTTTAGTTCTCATGACTGTGATTGACCCAGAAACTATATCCTTTGCAGTAATGTTGTATTTGTTTGCTAACTCAAAGTATTGATTGATCTTTCGCTTTCAGACATGCACTAAGGGTGTTCAGCCCAAAAAGGAATGGGCCTAAAATTGAGAGACCTTTTATTCCTTCTCTGACAAAACAAGAAATTGCCACTTCAATACTGCTGTATTCCAACGTAATACCTGTTGGGCAATGAACAATGATTTGTAGAAGATATTTGAACGTCCAACAAGTCCTGCTGGACATGGGGCAAGTAAAAAAGGACATAGAAATTGTAAAAAAGTGACATTGTAATATCTGAATTTGGTTATCTCTATAAGCCAGGTTTGGTGATACCAATCCAGGATGCACGGCTAATGCTTAAGATCCTAAATGTGGTACTAGGCTAAAATGGTTGGGTCCCATAAACCTTGATTAGTGCACCTTGCTAAAGGATGTGGCAAATTGTAACTCTGGCTCATCACTTGAGCATGGGCTGCATGCGAAAGTCTGTCTTGCATTGGAAGTAGGTGCTACTTTTTTCTTTTTTGGTATCCCATAAATTGAACTACTGCAAGAAGGAAAGTAATCTGTCTGTCCTTGATCATGGAGACTAGGCCCTCCCTTTGCAATAGGACCAGTTGCCTACATGCTAGGGGTATGCAGCTAAAAGGAGAAGAGACAAAAAATACAACAGTGCTTGGATCAGGAATAAAGACAGAAGATATCCTTTACCCTTCTGTGGGATGAAGGGAGTCTAGGAAACTGTGTATATGCATGCAAAATCGTTCTTAGAGTTTTGTGCCACAATACTTGAATGATGGACAATGAACATGTCAAACAAGATGCAGATAGAGGATCTATTATCAAAGATATTTTTATTGTTAAAAATTTGTGAGTATAACAGGATTTACCCAGCTGGATTGCTTCACAACTAGGTTGATGCTCCTTGCACCTCACCTTATGGCACCATAGGTCAATTGTCGCTAGGCTACCTTGAGGTGTATTTATAGCCTGACCCACACCTTATGTTAGATAGGTCCATGTTAAGGTCCACGACCTAGGGTGGGCTGAGTGAGTCCCCCTCCATTGATCTCTGGCCCTACCCACTCAGGCACTTAGTGGTAAATGGTCATTGCATAACGTGGGAGTACATTGTACACATTTCCAATACTTGAAATAGAGCACAGGGTCACATGAATTTTGTCACGGAGGGTAAGAAATGGCAAACCACATAGCATCAAGTAGACATTAAACTTCTAGCACTCTCTATTATGGATACACAACAGTCCATGCTTGACTATTATTGAGACTTGCACTGTTTTTCCTCCCATTTATATTGTTTCTAGGCCTCTATTTTCAGCTAAAAGTTAGGCCACATGATTGTAAGGACGTGACTGAATGTCTTGTAAGAGTTGGCAAATACGGATAACTGTTTAGCTCTGTAGAACCTTCCAAGATGCTTATTATTTAGTACATGTTGAGTTTGATGTCTTGAGCTCTTTGTAGGGGGGTTCTATTTTTTGGAGTTCTAAGGTTATCTTGTGACTCCTATTTAAAAGGAAGTAAGTCAGCAGGCTATAGGAGTGGATACCTGCTGGTAGATGTTAGGAGTCAAATGCTAATGGAATCAGTAGACTTGAAGCTTGAGAGGACCAAGAGAAATGATGTCCTTACTCATGGAGCCCTCTGGATGATGTAAGTGCCAACCATGAATGCTTGTCCTTGCTGCAGCTATTTTACAAGATGCCATGGCTCTCTAAATATAAATGATCAACCCGAAGTTGGCTTCCACCTCTAGAGGAGGAATAACAAACTCAGCTAGCATGATTTGATGTGGAACTGATAGCTTGCCAGGTGCGATATTTGACAACATTGAAATCTAGATGTGAAAAGCCAGCCCAATCAAATATCACGAACCCAATGCACCATGCTTTCAAGGTCTAGGAGCTGCATTTTTGCGCCTGAGGCCCTTTTGCTAATTTGTATCATCCTACACAGGAAGGGATTTGGTTGCAGGTATATCCAGACTCTCTTTTCCTGTGCCATTCAAGCAGCAATGCTGCTTGTCCTGTCCCCAATAGCTGAACCCAGATATGTTAGTTCGTAGGTATGTAGATATTAGAGTCCATATTGTGAGAGAGCATTTTTCAGCACGGTCATGAGGTTGAAGATCCATCTTTTTGGCCTCAAGCGCCCTGAAGACAGGAACTTTGGCATTAGCCTGCAGCAGCTTGGACATTAGCCCTCTAGTCTCGAGGCAGGACCATCTAGCAGGCCTCCCCCCTATGTCGTCATGCCCATTTGCAAGAGTAGGCCCCCTCCCCTTAATGTGCCCTAGAACTTATATTTCTTACCCATGCACTAGTTTCTCATCCGTATGTGTACAGACGTATTGATGTTCGATTTACTCACGGCCGTATGTCCATCCATGTGCAACTGTAGTACCGTACGGCTTGTAACGATACAATGTACCTAAAAAAACTTCAACTGAGTAAGCGCAGTTGCATGATTATGAGATTGGGAATCTGGAGGTTCAAATCTGTGACCTGCATGGAACAAATGAGTCCCACATTGGTGTTTTGAAAATCAAGTAGTAAGGTGTTCATGCATATTGTCGACTAATTTTTGAGGAGGGGCTGGACACTGGCTGCTGTATGTTTCATGTTTCTACCCTTGTGCCTTGTGTGTTATATATTGTGTATACCAAATCTAATTTTTTGACACAAAAGTATGGTACTTTTTGGCATATTTCAAACAATCGTACGGGCAGCATTCAAATTGTATGGGTGTACAGGATTACTGTGGAAACATTGCCACACATTACAAACTTACCTGAAATGGTCTTAAAAAATGCATGCTTTGCTTGTTTATTAGGTTTCAAACCAGCCTTTTCTCGATCAAGCTAATGCAAGAGCCATATTTCACACAAGTAGTCATGACTTACAGCTACTGATGATAAACAGTCAGAAGGTTGTCTTGCTGGAAAGTAGAAGGAAATGCGATCGTCTGATACAAGATATTCATTAAGATTTACTGAAGAAGCTTATTGGATGTGCTGTTACCTGCACCTGCCTCTCTGAGTGTTCTTTCCCATGAATTGTGACCAACGCTGAAAGGATCTGAATTTATATTTGTGGGTTTACTGCTTTCCATACGAGGCCCTTCTCAGTCGAAGGCAGTTCAAGAACCATAATGATGGGTAGCAGCTGGAAAGTAGTCATCCTGTTGTGGAAAGATACTTGATGTGAAGTTATGTCTGTATTGATTGCAATAAAAAATATGCTCCTTGATGTAGGGGCTGAGCCACTTTAGAAATATTTTGCCCCTGGTTGAGTCAGCACCTTTTTCTTATCAATTCCAATTACCAAAATCCTACTCGAGGTAGGGCCATTCCAGAAATATTTGGTACCTGGTTGATGAGAACCCGAAATAATTCTGTAGTTGATTACATTGGTGAAGATTTCAATTAAGGATTTAACCTAGGCTTCTTTTACAGAAAAGTCTGGTATTTGGTATCTCGATTACTTTACTTAAATGTCAAATTAGCAGTTTTTTCTGCATGCTTGAGTTTTTATGTGAGGAGTTTCGAGGCAGGTATGAGCTGGCTTCTGGAGACAGTCACTTTCGGCAGGGGGCGCTTGGGAAAGCATTGAAAAAGTATTTAGCAGTGGAGAAGCACTATAATGACATGGTAGAAGACCAATTTGATTTCCACACATACTGTTTACGCAAGATGACACTTCGTGCATACGTTCGTATGCTAAGGTTTCAGGATCACCTTCATTCACACCGATTTTTCCACCGAGCAGCTGCTTCTGCTATTAGGTAAGATATTCCACATACGTTGTTTCAGGAGCTTGCTGTAAGTGTCCCTATCTCATTGGTGCTTTTAATGTTTGAGTGTTTTTATTCAGGAAAGTCTAGCATATTTTAGAGTTATGGTTTCACTGTTTTTGTGGGAAAATGTGAAGTAGATAAGAATGTGAGTGTAATACTCTTTAAGCAAAATTCACGGGACTGGATCTGGACTAACGAATATTGTAATACATGTTTGTAACACTCTTACAAGAAAGCTGTTCGTATTTTCAGTCAGAGTTGTTATCTAACAGCCTCATGCTTCCCTGTTGGTGTCACTTTTCTTATCCTGTTACTATTTTGATCCTCTTATAGAAAGTGTTATCTGGTAAACAAAAGAACTGCTTCAAAAACTTGTTAGAAGCATTAATGAGTCACTTCTGCAAATACCTAGAATCGGGATCCACCCGTGTGGTGCGGTGGTAGAGGGTTCTTTGTGGGATTGACCACCCAAGTTCAAACCTCGCCCACACATGGGTGGTGTCTGAAAATAAAATAAAATCACTTAGATTTGGGGCTTTGGTAACAGAGATGCTTTGGAGCATAGTAGCAACGAAACCTGTTTCATTGTTTTTTGGAACTCGGTGGAAATCTTACTTTTTTACAGAGCTTTCTAGGTTTTTCTTTTTCCCCCCCTTAGGCCAGTGAACTGACCTGATAGGCGACCATCAGGCCCATCAAACCATACTGTCTAGAAAACTTGTGTTTAGAAATTTTGAATTGTAATGAGAGGATTAGAAGGCTTTTTTGTATGGAAGATGATGGCTTCTGCTACAGTACATTGATTATATTGTTCCTTTCATGTGCTCATTCATCAATTTTTATGATATTGTTGACCCCCTCACCACTTAATTTAACATGTCTGTTGCTCAAACCAAAAAAAGAAACCATAAATGCTTCGGAGGATATACACTTTTTGTTGTAGAGAAGGTCGCCTTGACTATGGACATTCCTTGTAATTTTATATAAAATCTATGTTTGATGTTTCTCTACAGTTGTCCATAGATATTTATTAGCTTTAGTTTCTTATAAGCTAGATATTAGGGGCAGTTACACCCATATTCTTCTAGTTTCATGTAAATGGTACATTTTAGAATATTACCCTTTGGACAGTGACAATTTCATAGACCGCATGTCACAATTGAAGGCCTGGCTTTGCAGTTGTGGAATTCCACAAGATCAATAAGGTACTAGGTTATATTCTTATATCACCGTGTCTTCTTTCCATTATTCTTTTTTAGCATATATCCTGGATAAATAGATGCGTTTATGCTCATCTAGTGAATGCTTATTTTATGTACTATATGTAATCTACTTTTGTCTCTCAGTTAAATGTGAATTCATCACTGTGACGATTGTGTGCTTACTGTATTTGCTTAGTTATGTACATGCCATACCTCTGAGAAAACACGGAAAGAATCTTCTAATACAAACTATGCTTTTTAATGATGCAGACTTTTGCTAGGGGGTGTTACTTCTCCACACTTTTAAATTGACATACTAATAAACTTCAGATGGTTAATGTCATTGGCAACACAGATGCTACCTTCAAATATACGACTTTCCTCCAAAGGCAGCTGCTGAAGAAGAAGAGGCTGCTGTTGCTGGGCTTTCCACTGCAGAGCGCAAGAAATATCGGCAGAAGCTTCGAAAAGCTGAAGCTCGAGCAAGAAAGGTCTGTTCAATTTTCTACTGGGTATTGTCGTCCATTTGTGTTGTGTTTGTAAGTATTTATTTGTCTTATTATTTTTCTTGCAGGAAGCAGAAGACAAAGCGAAAGAAGAAGAAACTAATGTGAGTCAAAGCAAGGGAGGAAAAAAAGCTGGTCAGGCTTCGAAGTCTGTGGATGATGATCCTGATGGCGAAAAGTTACTTCACGTGATGCCCCATACCATACCTTCACAATGCAGATTTTTTCTCTGCATTGGGTTTAGTAAAGATATTCTAACATGTCTTAGCTTTTGTAAAAGTGCATCCCTTTCACACTTTTGCTTTCCAGGCGGAGGATCCTTTGGGGGAAGCTGTGAAGTACCTTAAGCTGTTACAAGCACATTCTCACGAGTCACTTGAAACGCACTTGCTTGCTTTTGAGGTTTATCTACGAAGACAGAAGATTCTTCTCGCATTTCAGGTACCAACCCAATGACCGAAGTTGTTGACAAACTGCGGGTATTAGTGCAGGTAGTATATTGCGGATTTCATCTTTTGTTAAGCTAAATGGTGGTATAAATCTCTTTCTGTTGCGGTATGAACCTAAAGTTCCTTCTGTTGTTCACTACGTTCAGGCTGTAAAAATGCAGCTGCAATTGGATTCAGACAATCCGGATGTCCACAGATGCGTGGTAAGCTTTTCTGGTTGATAATTTCAATCCTGGGATAGTTTAAACGTTTTTAGAGTCTACGAATGTCATTTGGCTTCTGGCCTATTACCTTTGAGACGACTGAATAATTTCAATTCAGCAATTTCCTTGAGATAGGGAGAAGACCTAACAAGAGTGGATCTGTGTGATTGGTTATATCTTCCAAAAGAAAAAGTGAACCTCTTTGATATGCAGTTTATTTATTTCTAGCATGTCTTAAAAATTCAAGCAATGGTGTTTCCTGGTTTCCATATAAACACCTCGGAAGTGGTAAAATGCAGTGGACTTTTCAATCTAAGTGACATGCCAATTCAGTGCTTGTTGGAAGCCGCAGAGTATTAGTAATAACCCAAACTATTTTTTCTTTCATAAGGTACTATGATAATATAGTTGTTCACCTTTTTTTGATGTATCATCACATGCATGCATGCATTGTGAAATACCATGTAATATAAAACTATTCTTTAAATTAGGTAGCTGGTCAGCTCATAATGAATATTGATTGTCGAGTGTACTCACTGCTCGGGGTAGACGAGTGTACGATTACTCGTTCCAGCTCATTGCAAATGATGAGTAGTCTATTGTAATGACTGTTTAGGGTAGACAAGTGTACTGTTTACTTTATAAATGGCTTCAAGTAGTTGACTGCACTGTTAAGGGTTAAGGGGTAACACCTTCTAAGACACATACCATAAAGCAATATTGAACAAACTGGACCATGCTATAGCTTGATTGAAAGAAGAGATAAAGAACTTTCTGATGTTAGTTTTGCGTGTCAATAGTATGCCTAGATGATGAAGATTTTCAAGGAAAGAAGTCAGATAACATCTTCCTAGGCAGCTTTTGACCCGAAAGGGAAAAGCATTGCTTTGGTTGTAATTTGGGTATCTTTCCCAATAATATCTTTGATTTTGGAATGTATGGAGATGGGCCCACCTACCAGAGGGCCATATGCTCTCTATATTTTCCTGTAATCATTCCATGCTTGTAGTCCTCCCTCTGTCCTATGTAAGGAGGAGGGCATGGAGGAGGGACATGCAAGTCCTTATGTGCTTGATGAAGTGAGCAAGGAGAGGGTGCATCAGAGGAAATAAGAGCATCTAGTATCTCCTACTTGTTCGCATGTGGAGCGAGTCCCATCTAGCTCAGAGATAATCTCATGAATGTGAATGATGCTTTCTCTACCCAAGAGTGTGGGCGTCAAGAGTAGCTTTTTGGCTGATTCCTCTCTCTTCCTTTTTGGTTGCTCTAGCACCATAGTTCCCAGGAACGGTACAGAACTGTTCCTAGGAACGCGTTCCATATTGTTCCTGGGAACCGTTTTAAAAAAAAAAACCTACTATTTGAAAAATGATTTTGGTGTTAGTAAACCTGTTTAGAAGAATGATAAGATCATTGTTTTGGGGGTTCCTAAAAAGGTTTTTGAGCATGTAAAATAAAAAGAGGGTTCATGTTCCTGTGTCTGATACGGAACTGTTCCGAAACAGGAACAGTTCTGTACCTTAGGTACGATTCCATTCCTAAATAGGAGTGGAACCGTACAATAAGAAAAATACGTTCCTAATGAACAGAACGGGTGCTCCTTAAGAATGGTACTGTACCCGTTCTTATCCAAGTTGTGGACAAATCTAGGTCGTAGATCAAGTTTGAAAATACATTTTTACAATAAAGAAGATACTAGCAAGCATCAACAGAGGGAAACTTGATGCATGTTGAAATGGAATTTTGGAGAATAGCAGAGACAGTAATGATAGCGTGTGAGGCCTTCTTAATCTCTCTCACCTGCAAGGTCAAATTGAAGAGTGCAATAGGAGAAATTGTGATCCAGGGATTGGCATTCTTTGAAAAATCTCCACAAGTTTCTCTTTATTGGAATAGTGGAGTTTCCTTTGTCACATATGGGGCTTGAAGGTATCAGGGAAGAGAGAGAAGGATTGAAGAGGGAGAGGGAGAGTGATCCTCCAAGTGGCATGAGGAGAGAAGCAGCATGAAAGTAGACTCTTGCACTTGAGAGAAATGGGCTGGGGACTTGTACATGTACGACTTCACATGCATCTAAAGCTTCTTTTAAGTGGTAAGGGATGAGGTTCTTGAGTTCTTGATCTTTGATCTACAGAATTGTGGGTTCCTTAATTCTTCTAGAATCATAAGGATTCTCCTTAAATCATGGTTTCTTATCAGATGTCGAAGATATTATTAGACAAGACTTTGCAAAGTACATTGTCACACACCTAGTGCCTTTCTGCGTACTGGGTTTCTAATGAGTTATTCTTGGGATTATGAGGCCAAGATCACTCTTAAAGGATCCCCAGAGCCCACACGCCCGCCGCACGCGCTTTACAATTTTTTGAGGTCTTGTCTATTCTAAATAGCATCTATTCTTCTTAACAAATCTGTAGTCGGATGTCACATGTACTGTTATATCATAAAAGTAAAACAAATTTATAGTTGGACATCACATCTACAGTTATATGTTAGGAGTGCTGATTTCTATGATCAACAAGAAACCGTACATGGAATTATGCCTCACAATGTTTCTTCGTACATCAATGCATTATTTATAAATTCACCAGTTAAGTACTTTTACTTGAAAAAACGTGCCCTTAGATCTATAAGGCCTACTCCAAAAAATTACAAGTGTATTAGTCTTTTTCTTTTATTTTCTAGGAGGGTGTCTTAAAAGGTGATAATAAAACTCACCAAGCCATGGGATCAGGGAAAAGACGTCATAAAAGAACTGAAGACATGGAGGAATATTGGACTACTAAATGAAGGCCTGCTGGGCATCTGGTCAGATTTTAACTAAGAAATGAATCGCGGTGTAGTAGAATCATAACTGACAGATTATTGTGAATGAAATGCTACGAGGAATAAATTTTCACTTGAAGACTTTACTGTGTGCCCCAAGAACGACCCATCAATGATGCCTGAAAAACTATGTCCCGGTGGGAGGCCGAAGATATGTGACATTTGGAAAATATTTATCTCAAGACCGTGCACAAATTATTATTTTGCCAAGCCTCGCAATTATAAGAACAAAACAAAAGAACCGTGCAGGAAGGTTCTATACACGTCAAAGTCTCCAAATCAATAAAAAGGGTAAAAGTTGAAGCTATTGAATGCTGACTCGAATGCAGCTATTGAAAAATATTCTCTATCAACAGCCAGTAAACATTGGGCTGTGTAGCTTCTGCCTGTGAAATTGTTGGTGTCGTGTAGATGTGAATGTTTCTATAAAACATAGTTTGACGCTTGAAATAATCTGAAGCAGGAAGTCTCTTTTGGAGGATTTTTTGTGTACATTGGAACTATTGAAAAAATAATCAAACAAATCGAACTGAAACTGTTCAGAACAGGGAGGTCACATTATCCTGTATAGTTAGTTAGAATTCTGCATAAAAAACAGCTTCTCATGCAGAAATTTTAAATTTCACAGATAGCACTTTGCTGAGAAGATTCAAGTCGGTTTTTCAAATCAAAGAACTCAATACTATAGCTTTATTAGTACCAACTCAACAAGAAGCACTTTTGACAAAAGTCTTCCTCAGAAGTTCAGTTTTGTAGGAAACTCCTCTCTGAAAAGCAGCACTTGAAGTATGGACGTTTGTAATAACTAAAACTTTCCATGCATGAAGAAATATCTCATAGTAGAGGTATATATATTTGTAAAAGGAAATATGTTTCTGTGATTACATAACTTGGTTTTCTTATTGCTGGTGCAGATACGATTTTTCAGTACTATGGACAAGCTTTCCGCTCCAGAAACTTCAGCTGATAACCTAGTTCGAAGTGTTCTTACTGTGGAGAGATCCTCTTTGAAGTATGTGCTTATCAGTATTTCATTTTTCGGCTGATAAGCTTTGAAGTGTTCTTTCTATTGAGAGAAATTTTATGACGTATTCACCCATGTGTTTATAACATATATTTTACCCTTGGGGGTTATCATTTTCTATTTGTTTTTTTTAGCTGATAAAATTCCTCACTTTGTTTCTATAGGAATTTTGGTGAAAAATCTCTGCTGGAGATCAACCAAAGCTATTTGGATGTTCACCATGGTAGGTTCTCAGTTGTACTTGAAGATGTGTTATGTCTTTGCAATTTTCAAGTCGAGCATGGATTCCTTGCTATGCCTTAATGCTTTAAAAAAAACAAGTCAGTATCACAAGGTGTATTAAGATGAACTAATTTTGTTGCTGAATTTCATTACTTACTAAGGGGAAAAGTGAACTCAGCTTGTATTTCACTTTCTTTGGGCGCTCAGCAGAGTCCCTGCAGCATAGAGTGGCTGCAGCAGAGATGCTTTTTCTTTCTCGAGCCAGGTCGAAAAGCAGAGGCTGTCAGTATCATTGAGGATTCTGTCAACAGTCCTGTTTCAAGGTAGTCTACCACCCATGCATCCATTGGAAATGTCTCTTAGATTTTTTACTTGTTCTTTCAATCCGAAGACTGCTTCTTGACATTGAAGTATGGATCACCCCTGATCACATTTATGTCATGGTGCCAAACATGAGGAGAGGAGTGTTGAACCTCTTTCAACCGTGTAGGGACTCCAGGTTCTTAACTACTTTAGCCAGCTTCATTGGCCCCTTCATATGGGAGATGATTGGATGCCTATGTATTTTGCAACTATCCCAGTAACTTCGTTATGTTTTTAGCTTGAAATGACATTTTGGGAGTTGCATGCACAACAGACAAGATACCCAGATGAACTGAGAAGCAAACTAGCAAGAAAGAAAGAAAGAAAGAGCTGTTTAATGTTGTTTCCATGCCAAAAGGCATATAAGACAACAAAGTACATTGAAGTATGATGGGAACTTGACGGATCAATGCCGTCTAAACAGAAACTAATAAAGAAAAACCAACATTAACTAAGAAGAGAGTATTAGTCCAGGATTATGTGGTACAAAGGCCACTTACAGGTTCAACTGGAAAAACTCTTCATTTCTCAATCTCAGACTCAAACTATACCTCAAAATCTATTACACTACACGCTTCTATTTGGACTCAGCGAAACGAAATGATGATACCATCGCTGTAGATCAGGTATCTGCTGGTATCTTTGGCTTCCTGAAGGGCTTTCTTGCGTTCCATAACTTGAACAAAGGTGAGATCTTTGTCCAGAAAGATCTTAGTATTTAGTATCTTGTGGTTTAGGTCGTTGCTGTAGTGCATCTCGTCAAGCCTCCATCAAAGTGAAGCGCATGACAAAGGTACTAGCATCTTTCTTTGTACGCCATGCTCTGTCCAAGCCTTAGTCGTGGTGCTGGAGAGTAACTTTTAAAAAACTGTATGCTTCACCAATAGCATCCTGAGAATCAGAGATGCCCAGTACATGACCATTAAGGGCCTTTTGCTCACGCAGCCGTCTCTCATTAAGTGTAGCAGAGATGAACGAACCCGGAGCGTTCTTCACGTGGACCTTTAACCCATGTGTACTGGTCGGATTTACCTTCTTTGAGAACATCTGACCAAGATTGGACGGCCGCAAGGTGCTGATCCACTTTACTTTCAAGTCGTTGGATCTTAGCTGAAGTAGCAACTTGGGCTTCACCTGTGATAGATATAATTTCCTGCTTGATGTCTTCAATGGATGTATCCAATTGTAGGAGGTGCGAGTGCACTGATTGGGAGCATTGTTTGGTGGGATTCCATCTTCCAGTGAGAACAAGGACTTGAAAAATCCTTTTGTTATCGTCAGAGAGAGAAGTGATGAGATCAAAGGGTGCTGGAGATGTTGAAACTAACCATATGCGTGCTGAGAAGGTGGTTCACCAAGGAAGAACTCTGTCACTGGCAACAAAGTTCTTCAAGACAAGAGGACATTTGGGCAACAACAGATACTTGAAGGACCTGCCACATAGAACTTATTGTGCGATCAATCAGAATCAGTGTGCTTTCAACAAGTTTCGTTTCCGTCTATTAATGAGCAAAACAAAGTCAAGATCAAGTGAAATTGGAGACTGGCTGCTGTGGCATGAAGGGCAAAGAGAGAATATTTGCTACAAAAACTTTTTCTTAAATAGTACTGCTACCTTTTTGAACGCTATTGCTGAGTCGATTAAAGAAACATTGGTAGACTACATAATGTGTTTCAATTTTGTGATAGCAAGATTTTCAGGGAACCTGCTTTGCATACATCGATTTGCACGCAGATGGTATAGTGCTTGGGTCCTTTGGTGATAAAGAGTAATCGGTCCAATCCGATGGATCCACATGCTACTTGTGATTGGGGATGATGTTCAAAGGAAGTCCATGCCGTGCTGGGAGGGTGGTACCCATCAGCAAAAGGGAGAGAGACCAAATTTAGAATTTTTGGAAAATGAGTAATTGATAGCTAAAAATCAGGGTAAGGGAAGAAGAGAGGAAGGGAGAGAAGATTTCGTGGAGAGTCATATAGAGGGCGAGTACAATTAAAATTTCTAATTTTGGGATGTGAAATTTTTTTATTTTTGTCTAGGCAAAAGAAATGGGCACTTCTGACATGGACAGGACCTTGGTCTAGTAGAGAGACTACATTTTCTTACCAACATTAAGCAAAGAACAAAGGTAAGTATGGGAAACAAATAACATTTCTTGGTCAACAATAAACTGGTAACTAAGGTCCTGGCAAGCATCAGGACTTGAGCATTCAATGGAAGCCTGAATTGGGAGTCTTGGAATGGTAGATTCATGAGTTGAATGAACATCTCCAACTCAAACAAGCTCAACATTTGGACACCCAGCTCATTTCACATATGTTCTTAAATGACAACATTGATTGGGTTTCAACAGTGGGAATAGAGCAAACGACTCCAATATACCTCTTGTTGCGGTTTGGAAAAGAGGTCATTGCATAAAAAATGCTTGAGAAATACTATGGCAGTTGAAACGAAGGGGATATCTAGCATTATCCAGGAGTTCCACGCTACTCAAATCCATATTCTAGACATGAGCTGAATGGTCGAATAGGACCAGGATGAACCTCCTTGTGATGCAGTACAACCATGTGTTTTCGTGGACCTTGTTGAATAGTCAATCAAACGATCCAAAGGACTAGTAAGCATTGAAGAAAATCAAGATGAGGCATCTCCCGTGGAAATCAGCCCCCTACAAAAAGCGGCGTTGACAAGAGTTACAACAGAATATTGGGTGCACAACACCAGGCCAATGAGGTCATGGCATTCAGTCAAATAAAACTAAGTTTTGTCTCAATTGCGAAAAATGGAGGCATATTGTTGCTAATTGTAGATCCTCAAAACAAATGGGTCAGCTCCAATGATGGTTGATAATCAAATCAAGGAATACAAAAGAGGATGAACAGGACTCGTAGGGAACCAGGGACATCCAATAAGAACTTGATGCCATCTTTTTTGGGTCAATAGAGAATAGCTGAGTTGTAGGAAATAGAAGCCTAAGGATCCAGGATCTTAACTATTCAATCACACAAAGCATTCTCAAAAGAAAGAGAGATGGCTAGAAACCCTCTTGTAGAAACTCGTGGACAGCCAAGGAGAATAGTCAGTATTGCTTACAAAAGTGTCTCATACAAATGGGATGCACACATAATATAATCCAAGATGACTATCTAACTTCATGACCATTGGCGTTCCAACTACTTGACTATTGGCTTTCCAACTACTTGACTATTGACTATCCAACTTTCTATAAGTTACACAGAATGAATAAGGTACCTCCAATATGTCAAGTTGGGGTACTTAATGTCACAATTAGGCCTAGTGGACCCATGAGTCCCTACCAAGTTAATTTCATACTAACTTAGCTACTCTAAGTTTAGTAGGCCTAATATAATAAATGACCATGGTTACACAACTCTCGACCTTTTGGGTCCAAGTAACCTATGGTAAAATATCATTTCCATTTATATTCCAACACCCTCCTTAAATGGAAATGCATAACATAACATGAAGTAACTTCTCGAAAGCGAAAAATGCAACTTGCTGTCTGAACTTCATGTCGCCAAATAAACTTCGCACCGAAGTAGTCGAAATCTCATCCCCAATCATGTCCAACATATAAAAGGAAAAGAATGCGTAATAATGAAGCATCAAGTCGAAGGGTGAGGATTTGCATGCTCCATCCGA
>CM055110.1:44122948-44236014 GCA_029204225.1 Diphasiastrum complanatum | reverse complement strand
TAGAGAGAGAGAAATAGCCTACGCTCGGATAGAGAGAGAAAGTGAGAGCCCTCAAGTAGAGAGAGAATATGAGGAAAAACAATGTGTATCACATAGATTGCTTCACAAAAACTTGTACAATAAGAGAGCTATACCATATAGTAGTAGCACAAGATCTAGCATAAGTATTTGCTCTAGAATGATTGGACCCCATTTATTGCCTTTCTACATCATGATTGGGACCCCTAGATTTGCACCTCTCATCATGATTGGACCTCATGATTTCCACCTCACAATTTGATTGGGCCTCGTGATGTGCACCTCTAAACATGATTGGTCCACATGTAATGCACCTCTTAAAGTGATTGGCCTTGTGATATATGCCTCTAAATGTGATTGGGCCAAATAGATGCATTTCAATTCTAACATCATGTGACAAATGTCACTATCACACTAGATCTCAAGTTTGAGGCATATTGACTATTCAAAATCAACATAAATGAACTAAAATGATTAGGCCTACCATCCACACATGGGAACATTCTCCACACATGTGATATTTATATATGTACATGAAAGTATAAACTAATCAAGCTAGATTCTTCTTGAAATCATAAACTTGAGACCTCCTTGATCCTTGAAGTCTCCTTGACATCACCACCATTTGCAACACTTTCAATCACATAAGAAACATCATTCTTGATGTGAACATCTGATTCATTTTCCATGGAATTGAGATTTGAGTGCTCCATCCTTTCCTCTTGAGAAATGAGCTCTCCTTTGGCTTCCTTCACTTCCAATATGTGATTAGTTCTCACAAAAATATTAAGCTTGAAGAGCCTACGATCTCTAATCCCTTTTGCAATGACTTTCTCTCCTTTGATGATAAAACAAACATTGCAATTAAAATTGACACTACATCCTTTGTCAACTAATTGACTCACACTCAACACATTTCTAGAAAATGAAGGGACATACAACTCGTTTTCAAGCTTTGCTTTCTTCCTTGATTCAAGCCAAATAGGAATGGTTCCTATTCCATGAATCACATATTCAAAACCATTTGAAACAAGAATGGACTCCTTAGAAATTGAATATGATGTAAATGAAGAAAAATACTCCCTTTTGCAAGTGATATGTGAATTTGTCCTAATATCAATCCACCAAGGATTTTTCTCCATAGAAATTTGTTAAAATCCTGTTAGGATCTAGTGTAGTATGGAGGTCTCTGCCCCTTTATACCTACTAAGTGTGGTAGGAGAGCCCAAGGCATCAACAATGCCGGTATTCATCTAAACTAGAGCCCAAGAACAAAAAGAAAGGATCGTGCTACTGGTCGCCACTACTGGTCCTGCTAGTGGATCGTCTACGGCTCCTTATATATAGGAGAATACCAAACCCCACCATTGAACAAGATAACTTTAGACACATGAAGGAGTGGGTGAAAGAAGCCCAGGCCCTAGATCAAGCTAGAGAAATAGAGGTTCTTTAGATGTTCACCCTAGAAGAAGGTCGTGAATACGAGGACGAAGATTTTCTTCGATATGTAGATTCTGATCGTTTAGAGCCTGCGCCAAAATCCAGAGGTACTAGATCCATGAAAGCTCTAGCGAACGAAGATCTCATCGAAACATCAGAGCCCACAAGGCAATGCTGTAGTAGGTCAAATGGATACGGTAACTGACAGATCCATGACTAGAGTTCTGATAATCGTTAACGAACTCTTGCGAGCAAGCATAGATTGGGACCTAGCCGAGGATGAAGCTCTTTATAAGCTTGAAGTCTCATTATGGGATAATAGCATCAAAATGGTGAAAGATCCGACAATTGATCCATGATCAAGTCACCAATGCATTCCAAGGAAAAAGAGCCGACCTTCGGATTCTCCCTTTGGAAGCTCTTCGAAAGAAAAGGCTCCTATCACCTTTATTGATCTAGGTATGAAACCATCAAAGAGCTTCAAGAAACTTGACCGAGCTTTGAAAAGGATGGGAATCAATAATCAGCCAACCACCAGCTCACTACAAGAATGTAAACCTCTATATAAGACCAAAACTGATGAGTGGAAAGCTAAGAGTGATAAAAGAGGGATAAAGACTGAGTTGATGATCGACCAGGAATTTCCACCAGGATGCCATAGAAGAACCAAAGTCTATGCACGATGTGCCATAGTACTTCAAGAATTACGAGATGGATGAAGTGGTAGTGGTCATGCCCAGAGCTAAGAGAGAACCCATAGAAGAAACCTCCCAAGGAGCCAATGTTTATGAAGGTCCAGCCAGAACGAAAGAGATAGATCTAGTTGAGAAGGTAGAGGAAACTTGTATGGTATCAGTAGGAGAGAATGTAGAAGGAGAGAAACTCGAGGATCTCAAGGCACTTCTTAGCAAATACCGCGACTATCTTGCTTGGAATTATGCTGAGTTAAAGGGCATATTTCCAGATGTTGTGGTTCATACCATTCCACTGGTTCATGGTGCAAAATCCATAGTTAGGGGCCCTATAGGTCTAATTCGCATTACGCCCAGTTGATCCAAGAAGAAGTAAAGAAGCTTCTAGATGTAGGATTCATCTACAAGATGGAACACACAGATTGGGTATCACCTATTGTGGTAGTACCTAAGAAAAACAAGAAGCTTATAATCTGTGTGGACTACAAGAAGCTAAACGCTGTAACCAACAAAGACCATTTTCCTTTACCATTCATGAAGAATGTGTTAGAGAGAATAGCCGGAGCAGAAGCCTATAGTTTCCTAGATGGGTTTAGTGGCTATAATCAGGTGCAGATAGCCCCAGAAGATCACCACAAAATTGTGTTTCCATTGAGTGGGAAACGTATGCCTACAGAGTGATGCCATTCAGATTGTGCAATGCTCCCAACACTTTCCAACGAATCGTGAGCCATGCCTTTGACTTTCTATGAAAATTTCTTGAAATTCTTATGGACGACTTTGTGTCCACTCCTCTAGAGCCCAAACACCTAGTTTGCTTAGAGAAAGTGTTCATCCGGTGTCGATTATTCGGCATATCCCTAAACCCTACCAAATGCCAATTTCTGGTCATGCACGACATGGTGTTGTTTGGCCACGTAGTTTTGAGGCATGGTATCACCACAGACATCGACAAGATCCACATAGTACTTGCTTTACATGAGCCAAAAATTGTACATGAAATACATCGGTGAGAAAATTCCAGAATATAACAACACACTTGAGATGTATATATGACTCCCTCCTCCTCCTCCTCCTCCTCCTCCTTCTCTCTCTCTCTCTCTCTCTCTCTCTCTCTCTCTCTCTCTCTCTCTCTCTCTCTCTCTCTCTCTCTCTCTCTCTCTCTCTCTCTCTCTTCCCTCCTCCCCCTCTCTCACAACTAATCTTTCATGGGAAGAAAATTTATGGGAACAAAATATTGCTCTCCATAATAGCTAATGAGTAGGCTACAACATAGTCTAAAAATGGCTCCCAATAAGAGCTAGTGAGTAGGCTACAATGTAGCCTCCTCATGAACACTATCACATACATGGCTTAACATAAGCATGTCAACTAAATCCCTTAGCTTGCAACCCAACTACTTATACCCTATGTATAGCTATAAAGAGGTTACCATTTCTTGCAAACCCCGAATCATTGTTTACGACATGTTACACAATACTTCACATTAAACATGTGAACATGGTTGCATATGCCTATTTATACGAGACTGACTCGAGAATGATGGAAGTCGTTTGGTGTTCAAGGAGAGTCCAAAATGTCTAATATCCATAGTTGGAAAAGTATCCTCTGGTATTCAAAGAGAGCCCAAAATGTCTAATATCCATAGTTGGAAAAGTAGGTCATTGTAACATCATCATATGCATCCATGCTAATGTGGGTGGGCATATTATGCACACACATGATCCTTGGGGTAAAACAAGCATACACAAGTATAGGTTGTAGGACAAACCATCCAACCAATAGTCTAATGAATGGCTAGACTCCCTCAAGTTGATATCCACAATACACACTATGGAAGCTGAACATAGGACTCGCTAGCGATTCTCAATACCTATAGTATGGTGAATTGGGAGGGGAGAGAATATAGATATTCTCTTTGAAATTCTAGCCTCCATACAACATTTAAATTCTCCATTCATGATCATCCCCTTCCATGCATAGCTATAGTATCCAGACATAGACATCATGCACAACCACTTTTGCATGATACAATGCCTTAATCCAATATGGGTATAGGATCTATCTCAGGTTAAGGACTACCTTACGGTATATGCCAAGCCTAATATACATGTTTAAGGACATAACATGGCATAAGATTTTGCTAAAAACTATAGCTTGTAACCCCACCATGAAGACCTAATACTTGAATTCATTGGATCAAATCATTCCACATGTATAGTACAATGATGGACTAGGAGATTAATGAAAATGTTGGAATTTTGTCATGCTCAACATTATTCTTGCCATATAGGTCACCCAATGCTTATAAGTACAATCATGATTCACATGGCAAGATCCGATCAAATTTGAAGGATGTGAGTGTGGATGGCTCAAAATGGGCAATAACATAAAGATAATGCACATCAATAGTGAACGATAGTGATTGTCTTTGAAAAATGTGTAAATAGCAAAAAGGTAGCAAGTTGCTTGGGTGTTGAAAAACTTTTTGTTAATTATCTCATGTAGTGAATAACTTTTAAATGTGTAATTTTGCATTCATGAATAACATTGACATTGCACTTTTTTGTTAGCTAAACTATTTGAGTTGCCCTTTACCATAAAGATTGAACTCAACATCACTTTAAGGTGCACAGAAAATTTGGCCGCAACATTATTTTAGCAACACATCCACTTCCTCTCCTTGTAGTTGAGCCTTGTGCATGATGTGCTTAGCATAGCCATCATCCTACCACATATAGGGGGAATGTGTGGTTGAGAATGCGTTGGGGCCAAAGTGCCTACATGCTTTTGAAGGACCCTCTGGCTTTTGAAGGTGCCTTGTTTTTAGTGCTATTGCTATTGTGCATGTTCCTATTTTCTTGCAAGATTCCATCCACTGGTAGTGGGCAAGCCCTTAATGGAAAGGATTTGTTTATTATTTGTGTAAGTTGGATTAAAGGCTATGTACAACAAAGCATGGCAATAAATGGCCGCATGAAGTGTGATCACTATGGAATTTATGATGTAGACATGGCTTTAAGGTCCATATACCACTTGCACATTTGAGCCTATGATTCATAAACACCAATAATGACTTTTCTATGAATTATTGTTTTGAGATGGAGCATTTTGAATTCCATTCTTTTGTCATCTCTTATGTTCAATAATTTGTTGCAATCATAAGTTGTGTCAAATTCATTTAACCTTCAACTTTGTCTCTTGTAGGAGATAAAAAGTTGTCATTGGATCTTTTGCTTGTGTGGAAATAAATGTTGTTCTAGTGGTATCAATTTGAAAATGCAATTTAGGCATATTTTTTTAGTTTGCCCATGTGTCAAGTGCTACATAGTTACTTCATTTGTGGTTAGGTGCAATTTTGACAATGGCATGTTTATTCTCAATTGTTAGTTGATTCGCTAACCCAACTAAATGTCAAGATTTATGATTTTAGGGAAGACCTTACTAACAAGAGACACACAGAAAAGAATCATGCAATTTCTAACAATTTCAAGTTTTGTTTGTACTCAAAAGACAATGCATTAGTACTATATTTAAATAATTTTGTCATGAGCTGAACCTTTCACTTAGGTCTTACCTATCATCTATAGACTTTTTTGCTACCACTTCTGATTTATGATTATCATACCCACTTACTTGCATGCCGCACGAATATGTTTAAGATTCTCAATACATTGTCTCCATGAAGTTTTGATTTCATTTAGGAAATAAATCAAGGAACTAACCCAACACATGTACTGATCTATTAAAAATCAAATGATAGATTTTTAATGCTTGCATCTAGCAAATTGTCCTATTTAGTCTCTCTTTTTTCTATTTCTTTTTCTTTTTACAAATATTTGATCTGAAATTTAGACTTCCATCGACAATTCTAATAGGACATGTTGAACACATTAAACCATCACATTTGGTCATACACATGCCATTACTATTATCATTATTTGTTTTTTTTTGGTTTCTTGGTAAGTAGTAATTATAATACTAGTGTACTTTATAAGTTTATATGCACATGTGTTTTGCTAGGTGTTAGAGGCACTTCTCTTTTTCATGTTGTTGGCAATACAATCAAATAAACCACATGTCATAGCTTCAGTTTCACTTGACTACTAATACATGATTAGTATATTTTGAGCAAAACTTTATATCCTACATGATTAAGTATATATTGAGCGAAAGTATATATAAACTGAATAGGGCACAAGTAAACATGAAGAGTCCTACAATTTAGAAGTTAACATTTTCTCCCATCATTGTAACTTTGATTGTGTCCCTACAGAATAACTTTTATAGCCCTTCAACATTGAACATTGTTCTTGATTATCAAAATCTTCCTTAGTGTTGCACCCTTGACATCTACAAAAAGCTATCATGATGGATAGCATAGTTTAAAAAAGAGTAGCTTGAATGTATGGAATTGTCTCTCAAATGGTTGGATAATATGTCACAGATGTGCAAGGTTGTATTGATTGATCAAGCAGGCAATATATTCTTCTTGCTCTGAACATGCATAACCAATCTTCTTTCCTACTTAGTGCGTTTGCTTTAAAATTTTAGAAGTTTGCACTTCGTACTTGGCTAATTTGATTTTCTTGAGTGCTTCAAATATTTTGTTCCATATCCCCTCATGGTCTTTTTAGAGAATTCACAAGCAATGAACCACATCACAGAGAAAAAACCATTCAAACAAGTTGCTGTACAAAAAAATCAAGAAATATTTCTCAATATGAATAAATAGTAAATCATTATTATGTCATCAGTGAATTGAATACATGTGGAAGAATGTCATGATCCTTTTACCCACAAGCTTTGACCCTATAACCTCAAAATATCATTGAAGAATAGTCAAATTATGCACAATATAAAAGCTTAAATTTTTAGTTAAAAGCCATATAATATAATGCATTGTACTAGTAATCATTAATTTGTACAATGTCAAGTTAGTTTGATTCATTTGATTCATTTTTGCTACTAGCTTATAATCAAAACAAAAATATTCCACACATCAAACATTTAAAATAACTCTCCATGTTTCATCCGATAATAGTACACTCTTAGTTTTCATGTTTGGTGGAGGGATAACAAAAAAACCTCTCGTTTGGTTGCCATGTTGAACTTTTGAACTTCTAAAGCTTGACATTGAAAAAGAAACCTACATGATTGGCTTTCCAAATTGTACTAGATGCTTTTAGTGGATGCATGAAATATTAGTGAATAGTTTATTGATATTTGAGGTAATTAGTTTCTAGTAAAATGATCCTAAGGTTGTATCGACATTCGTTGGTATCATGATTGCTCATATCACGGATATGGCAATATCGTGTAGGTTGCTCTAACCCCTATCTCAACTACGAGCACTCATTTCCTGTGTGATTGCCAGAGCAGTGTGGACACCATGTGGATTCTCTCCTTGGATAGGCGTGGGTAGGTCCTGGTTGCATGTCTTTCAGCTTTTGATCAACAACCGTGGTAAGGTCAGTGGTGAGCTTTTTAATCTGCTCATTGCTTCATTCTTTTTTGCATCTTTGTTCTTGGTTGAAATTATTAGAGTCCGAAATAATGCTTTCACTATCGTCGACTCTTTTGATGGCATCAGCGCAGGCTGCTTGAAAAGACATGTATTTGTCTCTTCGTTTCATTTGCTACCTGATTTCCTTGGGTAGTCCTGCCATGAACCATGTCAGGACGCTATGGTCTGGGACACTATCAGGGTCTCATCCACTGTGCAATCTCTTGATCAGTTCAATATAATTGTGTAGGGACTCATTTTTCTTATCGATACGGATTCATCCAAGTTGCAGGAATGGATCGGAAAGAAAGTGGGTGGTTTTGAATCTCATGATGAATTTAGCCTGTAAGATGTTCCAATCATCTCATTCGTTCTGCTCAAGATTGAAATACCAATCTTTTATAGTGTCGGTTAGGCATAGATTGAAATACCTTAACAGCCCTTGCAGGCTATCGTCTCCATAGGCCCTACACACTTGGGTGTAGATATGAAGAAATCGTCATGGATCTCCCTTGCCATCAGACCTCGAAAGGTCGATCTTTGAGAAGTTCCGGACTGCATGAGGTATGAACGGCCTTGGATTGTCCATCGGGGGTGGTTTGGCATCAATCAATTCATGGATTATCTCGATCGATATGTTGACAAATTTCTCAAGATCAGGGAGATCCAAGGTGGATAATCTCCTACCAGATCTCAGATGCATACAATGGATAGCAAACACAAAGGAAGCATGAGAGGTGGAGAAAGAAAGATAGAGAGCAAGGACATTCCTGATCCATTCCATAAGAGGGCCAACCTGCTTGTATTGAAATGAAGAGAGAACATGTACAATGATTCAAAACTACCACTTATATAGTGGATTGGAGGGTCTTGGCCCATTAGAGGAGTTCTCAATATAAAAAAGACCCGTTAAGGAATGCCATGTAGGATAAAGAAAAATATCAAAATAAAAAAAAACAATATTGCTTATTTGCTTGCCCCCACCACTCCCGAGGCCTCCCCAACTTCCAATGATCTAACCCTAGTGTCTACAGTCACAGTCAAGAATTCTAAACTGTTCACAATCTAATTTGTCAAAATTCAAAAATACATTCCATCTATCGGATCTAGAATATGACTGCCATCCCCAAATTCAAATCAGGAAAAAAAGCAAAATGTATGAATATGCATTCCCTCCACTAGAATGAAAATTTGAGCGTTATTTCCAAATATGAATGCCATATTCACATTGGAGTGAAAATATGAGCGCCATCTCTAAATATGAGTGCCATCTTCAAAATGTATGAACATGCATTCTCTCAACATGAATGAAAATATGAGCGCCATCTCCAAATATGAATGCCATCTCCACATTGGACTGAAAATATGACCGCCATCTCCAAATTTGAATCAAACACAGTATATAATACAATAAAAGATAAGTACTTTGTTTTGTTTTGTACTGTTTTGCTTTGTCTTGTTTTTTCCAAAACAACATTGTATCATCTACATTTGGATATTTCTATACAGAGATGAGGAGGCAAAGGAATTCCAATATATGCTGATGATCGTTCCCATTATAGGGCAGAAGGAAAGAAAAACTTGGATTTGTGGACAGATGGAACATTGTATCCTCAAGATCCTAGCACATTGACTCATCCCACATTCTCTTCAATAACTCATCTAGTAACATGGATATGCAATGGGCATACTGGATTACTAGGATATTGTGAGAGATTGCAAAACTATGGAAATTAGTTTTCTATGTTTTTAGAATGTGAGTTGATACGCATATCCTGTTTTTATCAAAAAAGAGATTGTCATGTCCAAAAGACTTTAGACAAAAATGAACAACTTAAAAGAAATAATGAATCATTATAGAAGATAGCGTTCGATATCAAATCAGAACTAGATCAAATGCAAACAATCTTACAATCTATTCGTATGGAAAACTTACAATTACTGAAGGATGTGGAAGAGGCTAAGAAGAAGGAGTCTAGGAGTAAGAAGCAAAAGCGGCAAAGTTGCAAGGATATTAATACCCTTTCAAAAGGAGGTTTTTGAAATAGGAGAATTCGAGCGTTCAAGTAAGCATACACTGATTTTTTGTAACTTGATTAATGACATATGAACTTATTTCAGCTATTGTGTTGTTCTACTCACTATCTGCTTTTTTTGCAGATCTGCATTAGTAGCTCATTAAAATATAAAGGACAATGCTTCAATTGGAATGTCGTTGGGCTCAATATTGATAGGCAAATCCACTAAGTGTATCATGATGAACAATAGGAGTTCCATGTAAAGTGCAAAGTTGTAGAGTCTTTGTTGTTGGACATTCAATATTTGCCTATGATTTTTCAGGTATTAGCATGAGAAGCATACGAAACAATATACTTTAGAGAAGCTGTTAAGCAAGTTTGAATTAGAAAAAATTCCTATCCCAAGGTCATATCACTTGAAGACAGAGAGGAATACATTAAACATAGGTATGCATAAGATCATTGGGTACCCCATTTCATATTGAGGAAGTGTATGAAATTGATGGAAGATCAATATCTTATAATTCATCAAACAACTTCTTTGTTGATCTAAATCACTTGCTAACATACACGATCACTTTTATGATATAACCTTAGAAAAGGTGAATGGTAAAATAATCATAGTACTTAAGTTAGATGAGTCAGAGATTGTGAAAGGGCAGAAGATGGAGAGAGTTAATATAACTCTTTTGAATGGTGCACTATCACAAACAGTGTACCAAGGAGATTTCAGATTCAGTGTCCAATCCGAAAATAATATATGGTGGTTGGTAGCTTTTCACGTAATTTTTCTCATTATTAGATTAGATTCAATACCTGGTCGTCTCGACAAAATCAAATTTTGTACCACTCGTAATCAAATTTTTTCAATACCTAGAATCTGAATTTTTCAATACAAAAGTCAGAAATTTTTATACAGGTTCGACTCAGAAAATTTTGGATTTTTTGATATCCAGAGTTTGTCGATACCCAGAGTTTTCTGATACCAGAGTTTTTCTAATACCAAAGTAACCCATGACATTCCAGACCAAAAACACGGCTATTGAAACTACAATGTCACAGAAAAAAAAACAAGGGCAAGGGACAGTACCTTAACCCCTGGGCCGCAAAATATGATGTGGGAGTCAAGAACTTGTACTCCTCTCGACTGATTGCGGTGTGCTTGGCTGGACCGTGGTGAACTTGTACTGAAGATCTCTGGCAAATTCTCTATGATCTCCCTCAACATCAATCTCTTTGTCCTTGCATTGTCTCTTCAAGAACCGCTATTTTGGGACCACTGGATCCTGCCCTCCCTATTATCATTGAGTCGGGTGTCAAGAGTGGAACCCTCCTCAAGCTCTGTGATACCCACCTCCACAATTATTGATTCTACATGCAATGTACTCTCTGATGCTGTTTTGAACAGTTCTGTCTCTTTCGGAAGGGCATGTCACCACTAGGAAAATCAATCCCACCAAGGATTATTTTGCACCTCCCAATCAGTAAGAATCCTCTGGTTATTGAAAGAACATAAACGACTCCTTGTCATCTTTATTCAGCCATAATTTAAAAAAGGTTGGTAGTTGCGCCACCTTTTTGAGCGATACAAGATATGAATAATACATGCGTTTCAGTAGTTATAAGCATATGCTTCTAAATTCCAATTCCAAAAAATTATCCACAATATAATCAGTGTTGAATGAATAGCAGACCTCCAGACCACCCTTTTTGCAGCTCCGCGGATGTCTGGTTGTTCTGTCGCACCCTTTGACAACTCCATGTCTTTCTCTATGGCATGGAACATTTTGTTTTCCAATTCAGAAGTTTGAAATCAGTAAAATACTCCTCCATCGATGCACGACCTTGAATATTCATTTGGCCCTGAAAAAGTAATGCAACATCCAAGTCCAGTATGAATTCAACTTTGATATATTGTTCTATTATGGGTGATTTTGGAGGCTGTTCCATACTCCAACTTTGTTACATAAAAACCTATGCAAACTTTAAGAGTAGCATAAAAATATGACGAAAACGACACTTGTTTTAAAACACCTACTCATAGCCAAACATTCCCTTTAGAACATTAAGGGATGTGTCCTTTAGGTGCTCCAACCATGTCTCCTTCGTTACCCATATCCTAAAATCCTTGTCACTCTTTGGAATTCCGAACTGTTTGACAAAATTTTACAGCAAATTCAATCCCAATCAATCCTAAAGTGATGGAGGATGCACAAATAAAAGATCTAGATCCAAACTATGAGCTAGAATCAAGATTAGTTACCAAAACTAGCAAATTTGGCATTTAACTCCACATTAGGCACATAGATTTGATCAAATGAACCAAAGTAAAGTACAACAAGCTTCTCAGACCTGTAAACAATTCCTGATGATAGAAGTGGAAAAAACTCGATTTTTTCTTGATAATTTGATGGAGATCTCATCATGTATTTATACATTTCAAGCTCGGATCTGAGCATATTAGGGCACCTCTAAACTTTTCATACCCTAACCCTAATATATAACCTAATAGGTCATTGTATCCATCCTAACTTGGGGTCAAGATCTTGAGATCCAAAAACAATAAAAAACATGCCATTTTTAGATCCTAGAATTTCTCTAGCCTATCCCAACACATTTTTGCCTCATTTTCCAAAGATGCTAATTACAATGTAATATGAGGAATGAACTTATTGGAAAGGCATCCTATGTGATTTGGCACCTGTGGCATCTATTTACATGGCCATCTTGCCAAGTACAATGCGTGTGACAAAAAATGGTCAAGCTAGAATTGTGAAATTTTAATACTCCTCACAATCTAGCTAGATGATAACATAGATTTACTAATTAAGCCAAGGGCTGATCTAAGCTTCAAAAAAGCATTCTTTTGATGAGGCTTTGTCAATATATCAGCTATGCATTCTTCACTTGAAACATGCTCCAATGAGACCTCCTTAGCTTGGACCTTTCTCTTACAAAGTGGTGGAGCAATCTCTATGTGTTTGCTCCTTACATGGTAGATTGTATTGGATGCTAGGTGTTGGCTGAGATGTTGTCATTGTAGATGAGTGAATGACATGTGATCTAATCACTTTGAGCTCCTCAAGCACCTCTTGATCCATAGTTACTTCCTTGGTTGTGGCTGTTAGAGCCTTGTACTCGGCCTCAGTTGATGAACAGAGATATTGTTTCTTGCCTTCTTTGATAGCCAAGAAACCACACCTTCTCCAATGTAAGTTGAAAAGGCACTTGTTGACTTTCTAATCCTTCTTGTCCCCTGCAAAATTTGAATCACTAAAAGCATGCTAGTTAATGGATTCACCTCTATAAAGGATCCCAAAATCTAGTGTGCCTGAGATGTAGCTCAATATTCTTTTGGCACATTTCCAATGGATAAACTAATGGATCTTGCATATTTTGACTAAGCTTGCAAACACTATAGCAAAGATCAGGTCTTGTTATGGATATCCACATTAGGAGCCAATAAGTTGCCTATAAAGAGTGATGTCCTTGAAGGATCTTTCATCCTCTTTATTGGTCACTTTTACATCATGCTCCTTAGGAGTCTCTACATGCTTGCATCCATGCATGTTAAATCTATTGAGTAATGAAATGGCATACTTAGCATTGACAAATGAAGACATAATCTAAAGATCTAAGTACTTCCATACCCAAAATGAAATGCAAAAGCCCGAGATCTACCATCTTGAACTCTTTGGATAGATCTAGCTTAGTTTTCTCAACACCTTCTAAATCATCTCCACTAAGTATGATATCATCAACATAAAGTAATAAAAGTACAATGCCTGTCTGCACTAAATCTTATGTACAAGGTGGGATCATACTCACTAGGAGTAAATCCAATAGAGATAAGAAAATTATTGAGCCTTGTGTTCCAAGTTCTAGAATCTTGTTTCAAACCATACAAGCTCCTCTTGAGATGACACACCTTGTCTACCATACCTTGCTTGATGAAGCCCTCGGGCTGCTCCATGAGTATTCCTCTTCCAAATGACCATTTAAGAAAGCATTTGACACATCCATTTGAAACAATAACCAATCAAAGTGAGAAGCAAGAGCAATGATTAGTCTTATGGTGACCATCTTTGCCACGGGTGCAAAGGTCTCATCATAATCTATGCCCTTTGATTGAGCATAACCCTTGGCTACAAGCCTTGCCTTGTGCTTAGAAACACTCCCATCTTGATTCAACTTGAGCTAAAAAACCCACTTACATCCAATTTCATTCCCTTGTCCTTGTATGTGAGCCTTAATGGCTCCATCCTTGACCTTGTGGATCTTCTTGGCGTGCTTGGTGTTCTTGGTTCTAGCTCCTCCTCCATGATCAAGCTCCTCCTTGATCTCGGGTACCTCTCATGATCCCCTTCATGGATGATGGATCCTCCTTGGTTCTTTTGTCCAAAGGGACATGTACATAGCAAATACATCCAAACGCCTTCAAGCTTTTGATATTAGACTTTCTCCATACAATAACTCATAAGATGTTTTACCATTTATAGAGCTACATGGAACTCTATTACATAAGAAGCTAGCACATGTGAGAGCTTCTCCCCAAAAAGACTTAGGTAGGCATGCATCTAAGCTTAGAGATTTAGAACCACTCACATAGTGTCCTATTTCTCCTCTCAGCCACCCCATTTTGTTGAGGAGTGTAGATATCTCTTCTTGATTCCTTCTTGATCACAAAATTCTTTGAATTCATTGGAGATATATTCTCCTCCATTAGCACTTCTAAAGAACTTGATCTTGTGATTATGATGCTTTTCAACAAAATGCTTGAACTTTACAAAACTCTCAAAAACATGTGCTTTAGAGAAAAGTAGATATACCCATCCATATCTTGAGTAGTCATCTATAAAGGTGACAAACATTGTAGCTCCACCATGTGGGAGCTAGCCCCACTATCTATCCACCAAGGATCTTCACCTTTGACATTTGATGATGAAAAGGTTGACATCACGAGTGAGTCCTCTTGATAGCTCTCTTCCTCCTCTTGTCCAATGTTGGCTTGGCTTTGATCTTGCTTCATCTTGAAGCATTCTGAGGCATAATGCCCCATCTTGCTACAAAAGTAGCACTTTATCTTAGATTTGTCCTTCTTGGGCTTGACTTGTAATGATGAGAATGTGGATCCTCCTTGATCTCCCATCCTTTGCTTGGTCCCTTTGAATGCTCCTCCCTTGGTCTTTGCTTTGCCTTTTCTCTTGAAAAATAAGGCTTTGTCATCACCATCATTGATGGAGAGCCTCTCCATCCTTGATTTGATATGAGCCTTCCTACTCTCCTCGGCCATCAACACACTTTGAAGGTCTTCAATTGTAGGCAACTTTCCATGATGGCATAGCTTTGGACAAGGTAAGTAGAATCACTACATAAGCCATTCAAAACTATTTGCACAAGCTCACTCTCTTTAATAGGTTCACCAACATAATTAAGCTCTTTGTTCAAATCTTTTACTCTCAAAACAAATTGATGTCCACTCTCACTCCTCCCTTGGAAGCATTGAAGAACTTGGTTCTTGAGGGAAAGTAACCTTAAGGTATTCTTGGACTCATAGATTTTTTGAAGAGTCTCCCAAGCCTCTTGGGTCGAGGTACATGCTCCTACTTCTTTGAGCAGATCACTTGCAACATTCATCTTAATACAATGGAGTGCAAGCTTGCACCTTCTCTTGTATTTAGTTGCTTTTTGTGGATTGGCTCATCTTCCTCTCCATTCACAATATCCATCAAATCTTGCATGATAAGGATGGATTCCATTCTTAACTTCCAAATTGAATATTTGAAGAGCTCAATCTATCACTAGAATCCAAAAGATAGGCACTTATGGATGCCATCTTCAATGATAAGGAGATAGATTCAAAGAAACAAGATAGATTGTACAAGATATGATCACTACTAGCTATCCCACTCTCTTTGGGACCTGAGATGATTCACTCTCTGATTTCTCAACAAGATTTAAGGTGATCTTGAGCTTGATCTATCTCAAGATCCAAACTAGATCCAAACTTACTATAGATTTGATCAAACTAGTCTCCTCCTTGATCTCGACCTCACAAGAAGGGTGAATCCACCCATACTGAACCAAAAGCACTTTATAACACACAAATGTCTTACAAATAAAGCCTCTTAAATTCAGTTTGAATCACATTGACATATTCAATCACAAACCTATCCAAAACTGAGTAGAATAGAAACACAACTTTCACTAGTTTTGCATTTCTAGATGAAAAACTCATCAAAAACACTTGATCTGAACCTAAAAGGTGTATTTTAGGACCTTAAGAAGCCTAAGAAAGACCTAATTAGGCTCTCAAATGGCTGATCCAAACTTCTAAAGAGTGGTGGCATTCAAATCCTTATGAAAATCTCTACTAGGAAACATGTACTCCAAGATTCAACTCATTAGAACTTTCTAATTTGGTTTGGTTGAATGGAAATGGGTCAATCTTGGTTCCTGCAGCTATAACTCAGCAAAACAAGTTTCCTTTGATCTATTATCACTCAAATGAAACCAAATTTGAAGGTACAATCACTAGATTAGCAACTAGTAGCAAGAGCAAAGCTAATACTACTCAAATCTAGGATCAAAGCTTGAGAAAATCAAATCTAAAGCTCACTTTTGATTAGGCTCTGATACCATGACAAAATTTTACAGCAAGTTCAATCCCAATCAATCCTAAAAGTGATGGAGGATGCACAAATAAAAGATCTAGATCCAAACTATGAGCTAGAATCAAGACTAGTTACCAAAACTAGCAAATTTGGCATTTAACTCCACATTAGGCACATAGATTTGATCAAATGAACCAAAGTAAAGTACAGAAAGCTTCTCAGACTGTAAACAAGTTCAGCACCTTCCAATACAAGCAAATAAAGCATAAAAACACTCACATCCAATAGCTAGAACTCGCCACCAAAAGACAATGATGATAGAAGTGGAAAAACTCAATTTTTCTTGATAATTTGATGGAGATCCCATCATGTATTTATACATTTCAAGCTCGGATCTGAGCATATTAGGGCACCTCTAAACTTTTCATACCCTAACCCTAATATCTAGCCTAATAGGTCATTGGATCCACCCTAACTTGGGGTCAAGATCTCGAAATCCAAAAACAATGAAAAACATGCTACTTTTAGATCCTAGAATTTCTCTAGCCTATCCAAACACATTTTTGCCTCATTTCAAAGATGCTATCACAATGTAATATGAGGAATGAACTTACTGGAAAGCATCCTAGGTGATTTGGCCCGTGTGGCATCTATTTACATGGCCATCTTGCCAAGTACAATGCATGTGACCAAAACGGTCAAGCTAGAATTGTGAAATTTCAATACTGCTCGGATATGGTTCCCATGCACCAACCCAACCATTTACACTTCACCTCTTACTGTGGAGCAACGCAAATGATGCAACTTTTCCAAGCCAAGGAAGATTCCCATGCTAGAATGTTCTATGCTAGTAACAAGCTCAAGCACTCCTACCAAGTGATGGGTTAAGAAACTCCCAACCATCTTATCCATTTTGGTGGTCCACCTGGCATACACCACCCCCTTAGCATCCTTCAAGGTCTTGTGGGCCTTACCTTGCCCTGATTGAAACTTGTTTCTTGCTTCATCCAACTCCGAATTTATGTCATTCTGTACAAAACACAAAGAATTATTGCCCAATTAGTGTTCAAACCAATACTAGTTTTATAAAAAATGTAGCACATGTCCAAATGAAATGCTAAATTACCTCGTACAATATGCGGGCCAGCATATATCTCGTCAAGGGATACCACATAATGTTTCCCCTCTTGAGTTCTATTGCCCTAATTCTCTCCAATTCAGTGAGGTTAGCGGGAGAGATCCTTTGCCTGAAGAAGTCGATGTTGCACTCGCATAGTCGACGCCCACTATAAAGTAGGTCTCCTAGCTCCGTTTTTATTACACCAATTTCATTCAACCTAAGAATACACATATTACATGGAGAGTAGCAACATGGAAAACACAACATCAACTCAAATGTTTCCAACAAAAATAAAAGAAATGTCACCTATTGGTCCGATTCATAGAAGATAACAAGTTCATGCCGGTCTCTGCATCCGATTGAATGAAACTGGCATGCACTAGTATATGCTTACTTATATCAATGGCATACTCCTCATGTATCGCCTCCATCCATGCCAACAACCTATGGTTGCCATTCTAACACACAAACATACGGCCAACAAATCACTCCATTCGGGATCTAGCAAAACTCTGGCATCAAAGTCCGCACGTATTTTCTCTCAATGTTATCCCATTGAAATTTTGAATGATCTTTCACGTAAATGGATTCGCCATTGGATCTTGTGATAGATATCATGAAGTCGCCCTTTTCCATGATATAGCCATCACGTCCATAAATCTCCTTTAGTTTCATACGTTGCCCTCCAACAGTTCTGATAGCTTTGTGTTCCAAAAATGCGACACAATGGCACTAGTGGTGGAGAAGACTGATGTTGAACTCTAAAACGAGCAAGGGTTGCTGATAAAATAACTAAATGAAATGACAAAGGAAAAGCACTGATTTCATCTGGTCTCACCCCTTTGACTCTCTTTTTTACCTCAGTCTTAGCCTCAGCCACACTATGATACTGGTTTGTGCACCAACATCCAACCCCTCTCCAACTTTAGTTGCACCCATTGTATGGTCTTCGTGAATTGTTTCTCCTTGCTAACAAAAATTTAGATATTAAATATTGATAAGGAACAATAATATCAAATAATATTGTAAACAATTTCAGCATGAATTGCGAAATCGTATGTGAGAGAATTACTAAATCTCATTAACAACCTCAATTGCAAGGTGCTCTTCCATGTCCACTATTGTTTCAATATCCCCAATAGTCACATTTTCTATATCATCGCCAATATCAGCTGGCTCTTCGGACAGCTGAAGCGTAAGCCGTAGGCCTCTTAGCCATCCTTTCTTTCCGCATGATGGTAGAACTATAGCATAGTTGAATCAAGAAGTCAGAAACTCTGAATTGCATCTCTCACAGATTTAAAAAATGTGTTTTAGTAGTCCCTCTCTGAGCAAAAAGAAAACTAGATGCACAAACATCTGTTCACAAGCCATTTGAAACTACTGTCCAACTTTAATCGCCGGTCATTTCAAATGGCATGCCCTACAAACAGTTTTAACAAATCACCCTCAATTGGAACAAGAAATAATGTTCTTCTTAAAGGCGAAAAACAAGTTCACCAAACGCGATCAATATTTTTTAGAAATCTCTGTCTGAGCAACAACAAATTGTAGGCAAAAACATCTGGCTACATGCAATTTTAAACAACTATCCAGCTTCAATCGTCAACGATTGAAGCTGGACAGTCATTTAAAATTGCAAGCTCCTCAAATAGTTTTTAGAAATCTAGGCATCAAAATTATGTATCAAAATCTGGGTATTGATTTCTGGACAATCATTTAAAATAGTTTTTTAGAAATCTGGGGCATCGAAATCTGGTATAGAATTCTGGGTGTCGTATTTTGGGGATATCAAATTTGGGGAATCGATTTTTTTGGAAATCGAGTTTTTGGAATGGAATTTCGAATCGAAAATTTTGGGAAAGCGAGTTTAAAGTTGGACTATCGTTTAAAATTGTTTCTAAAGAATGCCTATTGAAGCTCAGTAAATTTTTCTGGAATCGAATAATATGTTCCAGAAGGTTTATGAAGAGAGCAACAAATCAGTTATGGTCTCAATATAATATCGACAAATTCCAATATCAACTCTCGAAATCCATAATCAGATTTTTTCGATATCCAGAGTTTTTCAATACCTAGAGTTTTCGGAATTTTCGCTATCCAATTTTCAAAACCCAGAGTCCTCGAAATTTTTGTTACCAAAAGTTTTTGGAAATTTCGACACTCCTATCAAATATGCTTGAAGCTACATGCCATTTGAAATGACTGCCTAGCTTCAATCCATTTGAAATGACTGCCTAGCTTCAATCACCGGCAATTGAAACTGGACAGTAGTTTCAAATCTTAAGCTCATGAACTAAGATAGAGCCAACGAACGTGCAAGTTAGGGTCTCAAAATCTCAAAAGTTAGGGTCTTCAACAAGATGTTAACACCCTGTTTAAAAGCAAATTTTCATTGTTTAAAACAAATGTCCAGCTTCAATCGCCGGCGATTGAAGCCGGACAATAGTTATAAACAGTGATCTCAGTGTATCACATTACCTTCAGAGCGCATCAATTTTTGATCAGAAGATCGAAAAAATCCAATAACAAATTTGTCCGACACAAAGATCAAAATCTAGAAACAAAATTTTTCGATACCGGATCGACTCAAAAAATCTGTAAATTCTCGATACCAAGAATCAAAATTGTTCGATATGGAATTTCTTGATACCCTGAGTTCAGAATTTTGCGATACCCATAATCAAATTTTTTCGATACCTATAATCTGAATTTTTCAATACACAAACTCAAAAATTTTCGGTACGGGATCGACTCAAAAAATTCTAGATTTTTTGATACCCAGAGTTTGTTGATACCCAGAGTTTTCGGAAGTTTCGATACTCTTGTCAAATATGCTCAAACGATCTGGCTACAGGCCATTTGAAATGACTGTCCAGTTTCAATCGCCCTGTCATATATGTTTGAACGATATGGCTACAGGCCATTTGAAATGACTGTCAGGTTCAATCGCCGGTGATTGAAACTGGACAGTTATTTCAAATGTTAAGCTCAGTGAACGGTTTTAAATGTTCACTCTCAGTGAGCTCCAACGCACTCCTATTGAAGTTGTGCGGTGCAAGAAAACAGTGAGCTTAGTGGAAAATTACCTCAGTCAAAATCAACCAACTCTTATTTTCAACAAGAAATCCAACAACTTTTTGCACACTTTAGTGAGCTAGGATAGGAAGCAATGTGTCTTCTTTATGCCAAGTTTGGACGACATTGCCTGTGGATTAGGGCAACAAATTAGTGCGCCTATCACATTACCTTCAGAGCGCATCAATTTGCTATCAGAAAATCGAAAAAATCCAATATCGAAATCGTCCGACACAAAGATCGAAATCCAGAAATAGCATTTTTCGATACCGGATCGACTCAAAAAATCTGTAAATTCTCGACACCGAAAATCAGAATTGTTCGATATGGGATTTTTTGATACCCTAAGTTCAGAATTTTGAAATACCCGTAATCAAATTTTTTTGATATCCATTAGAGAAAATTTGAGCACAAAAGAGGCCTTTCAAAAAGATACCTTTTATTTTATTTTTTCTCAAAACTTTCTTCCACCTGGTCCAATCAAAACACTCAAATTTGAAATCTACGTACGGCTCCAAATTGATTTTCCTTTTTTTTCAAATGAATTGTAATTTTGCGTCGGGGGTAGCCCGTAAATAAACCATTTTATTTGTAGTAAAGTATGCAACTCAGCAAAAAAAAAAAAAACAGTGTAACTTTTGAACGACAACTCGAATTGAGACGATTATGGTGGCATTAGAAAGCCCTTGACGAGAGCTTTTCAACGACACTGAACATGACTCAGGTCCGAGCAAATTGCTCTTGAAAGAGATATCGGGTTGACCAAGTATTGACCGACCAAAAATTTGACTGGCCATAACTTCTTCACTGTAGCTTGGAACTGGGTCATCTTCGAGATCTTGAAAAGGCTTGTCGAGGGCTTTCTAATGGCACCATAATCGTCTCAATCCGAGTTGCCATTCAAAAGTTATGATTTTTTTAATCACATCATCGAAGACTGTGTGGGCAGGACTGTGGGCAGAAAAAGATTTTATTTTAGTATTTTACATTGCTAAAAAATTGTCATCCTACGTGGCAATCCTTATAGGGCCCTTTCTAAGGCCAAATTTTCTCTAATGTAATCTGAATTTTTCAATACACAAACTCAGAAATTTTTGATACGGGATCGACTCAGAAAAATTCTAGATTTTTCGATACCCAAAGTTTTCGGAAGTTTCAATACTCTTGTCAAATATGCTTGAATGATCTGGCTACTAGCCATTTGAAATTACTGTCCAGCTTCAATTGCCCTGTCATATATCCTTGAAGAATCTGGCTACCGGCCATTTGAAATGACTGTTCGGCTTCAATTGCCGGCAATTGAAGCTGGACAGTCGTTTCAAATCTTAAGCTCAGTGAACGGTCTTAAATGTTCACTCTCAGTGAGCTCCAACTCACTCCTATTGAAGTTGTGCAGTGCAAGAAAAAACAGTGAACGATTTTAAATGTTCACTCTCAGTGAGCTCCAACGCACTCCTATTGAAGTTGTGCACTACAAGAAAACAATGAGCTTAGTGGACAATTACCTCAGTCAAAATTAACCAACTCATATTTTTGACAAGAAATCCAACAACTTTTTGCACACTTAAGCGAGCTAGGGTAGGAAGAAATGTGTCTTCTTTATGCTAAATTTGGGCGACATTGCCTATGGGTTAGGGCAACAAATTAGTGCGCCTATTTCAAGTTTATCAAATATGCTTGAACGATCTTTCTACAGGCCATTTGATTGTCCAGCTTCAATTGTCGGCGATTGAAGCTGGACAGTAGTTTCAAATCTTAAGCTCAGTGAATGGTTTTAAAAGTTCACCCCCAATGAGCTCCAAGGCACTCCTACTGTCAACCAGAAATCCAACAAACTTTTTCATACTTTTTGGACATCAAATTCTAAGCACTCCCTTGTAGACCAGAGTAACCTTTTAACGAACTCGGGTAGCCAACAAAAGTGCAAGTTAGAGTCCTAAAAAACTCAAAAGAAAAATATTCAATCTTGATGCAGGACACTAGAAACATATGCCTAGCTTCAATCGCCGGCGATTGAAGCCGGACATCTATTTTTAGTGACCTGCATCGAGATTAAATCTTTTTCTTCTGAGCCAACTTCACCTGAAGGAGGTTCTGCTTCTTGTTAAGCATTACGTAAGACTTCTGCTAAAAGTAGCTAGTAACTTATGGTAAAGTTAAAAACTTACTCATAATCAAGCTCGCAAGTTGGAGCATGCAAGAATGTCCTCCTTGAAGGCAATGTTCCTTTTGAGAGGTCAAGTTTTTCTTGGCACGCGCTCTGATGCAAACTTCAAAAGAGCAAACTTCTAATATTCAAAACATTCAAGTCACTCACATTTATGGACATACCTATGCACAAACTAGCCACTTGACATAGTTCCATAACCTGTCCAACATATTGTGAATAAGCTTTGCTCATTTAGGATCGAACTACCTTGTGACATGAAAGAAGAAACTTCTTCCTATCATATTTGCATTGTCTTTGCTTGGAAAGAGAGTTAGAAGGTGGGAGAGAAAAAGTCCCTACAACTTTGGCATTGTTGTCAGGGAGCAATCACCATTATTTTCAATTTGTTAGCATGATTGTGATGCTTGGATGGATGTTAGCTTGCATTTGCATTTTTTGTCTTTGAGGATTAGATTTTGATGGTTTGAGTGCTTTTGATGGGAATGTCTGCTTGTAATCACTTGTGAACGATGAGTAGGGAAGGGGAGACAATACATTAGTGCTAAGATCCTCTTGCAAGCCAAAAAAATATAGAGAAAAAAAAAATCAAAAACAAAAAATATTCTCCACTTTTATACAATTTGGTAAAGAAGAAATGCAAAAATTTTCATCAAAGCTGATAACATTTTGTTTCTCTGGACCTAACCCTCATAAACTTGCAAGCAAGACTGCCCTAATGCATATGCCCTGATGCATAGCAACTCCAGTTTGAAGGGTGAAGGTTACTTCAACCATTTTTCAAAAACTAGAAAATAAGATTCAAAAACATTAAAAAAATCTCTTGAAATTATTCATTGAAAAAAAAAAACAAAAAACAAAAACAAAATACTTTTAATTGGTCAGCCAACCCACCTGCTGAACAAATTGCTGCTGAGGAAAAATTCTGTAATACGCATATTCGAAAAGTATTTGCTTGTCTGGAAAAAGAAAATGGTGAATCCTCTATTGATACTCTTGTCCCTTCTATTGCTCCTACTTCACCTCACCCGTTAATTTTTACCGAAGACCTTGATGAAGACAGTGCTTCTCAGTTAGAGTCTTTCTCACAAGAAATCTGTGATGTGGGAAATCAATCTGCCTTTGAATTTTGTCAAGCCAATAGCTACCAAGTATCATTGGTACCTAGTCGTGTCATTGAGTTTAAATATGCAAAAACTGCTTATAAACTTTGGAGCCTTCCTTCTGTCAACTTCCTAGCACCTATCTCTATTGAGCTCTGGATTGCTCTTGCTCATTTCACTGACGTAGAAGTCCAAGCATGCAAGCTTGCTGCTTTGCATGAGAATCCTTCTTTTGATACTCCTATTGCCTTTGATACTGTTATCAAGATGAGCAGATTTGAACCTTCAAGATGTCCTTCTGAGCAGACCGGGGCTAGAACTAGAGGCCATTTTGACACTGGCTTTAACAGAATGAACCTTCATCAAGCTAGAATCTGGAACTGGAAAAGACCCTTCTTTAAGTGCAGATGCAGTGATAAGTGCAAAAACAATTATTCTATCATATGGTTTGATCACTCTATTTGGTATATTATGAATCATCTTTCCATTTTCTTTCCTGGTGCGTCTTTGCAAAATCAGCTTAATACCTTTTTCCTTTGGTTGCATAAACCTGCTAGAGAGGTTGTCAAGTCCCACATTGTCTTTCTGTATATCCGACAATACATGATTGATGCTGCCATTGAACTTATTATTAACCCTACTGCTAAACTCCTTGCACACCTTGGCGATGCTAAAAACGTTCGAGAAATTGAACGTCTTTTGAAAAAACCTAGCTTCTCTACCTTGCAAGACAAATACTTCCAAAATACTAGCAAAAAAACGGGTTCCTTCAATCTGAACAATCCAAGCTTAGTCATATCAGACAGTGGCAATAACATGAAAAGAAGGTATTTTCCAAACAAAGGCAAAGAGAGGCAAAGCGGTGGTGGAGATGGGGATCTTCCTATGGGAAAGCTGAACTTTTACCGTGATTGATCCATGTGCAGGAGGATTAGAAGAAACAAGGATATTGGAGGTCAGCAATACTGGTAGACAACGACTAGTGGTTAAAAGAGACAGAGGGAAGTTTTTTTTTGCATTTACATTATTATAACAGATGCTTTGAGAGAATTGATGTTAAACAACTATATGCTGAAACCTTCAGATTTTTGGTCATATTGATGAGACTTTTGAGCTTATCGTGTTTGGTTGGTCTTACTTTCCACATTTGAAGCATGAATGATATAAACCCTTTCAAGTTTTCTGTGATTTCGATGTTGACAACATTCCACCTTGTACTTGCGCTTACACTGAACGTTTTAAAGAGTTCATTTCCGAAATTTTTGGGCATGTTATCTCGATGGATATTGGAATTATTAGAAGCAAAGTTTTAAAGAATGACTTGAACAAAGGACTTAATCACATCGCATTGCACCAATCTAATATAAATGAGATAGCTTTAGAACTTTATCGTGGATGGTTTGAATTGGCAAGTTTTTTACCTACTTATCAAAATATTGATCATGAGACTGTTATGGAACATGCCTTGATTTGCAAAGATGCTGTAACAAACTTTAAAAAAATACCAAGTGGCTACATGAAAAAAGTATTATGAATGAAAAACTTACAAATGCCATTGATGAGCGTAATTGGATTACTACCAATCTATATGTGAATGGTGTGGATAAGGCTCAACATAACCCATGTTTTATGTGCATCTATTTTGTAAGAAATTTGGTTTTAGAAAGATTGTCGAGTCCAGATTTTGCCCCGTTTCCAAAAGAAAATGATAATACACTAGACATGGCTATGATTGAGATCCAAGATACTTTTACTACTAAAATACCTGATTTTCTAATAGGAAAGAAGAATTACCTTTCTTACTTTGTACTTTCAAAGCACATAAAAATGCGTTCAGATGGATTACAAACGCACATGACTGCTATTTTTCTAAAGTGGCCATGTTTATTTTCGGAGCTCTTGGTATGCTGACTCCGCTCCTTATGGAGAGAGAAGGCCTTAAGACAACTTCATACCGGAGTATCCTAAATGTGGATACCAACTTATTCTGGCAGTGCGATTCATCTACTAAATTTTATCTTAATGTGCCTAACAAAATCACTTCGATGTGATCGACTGACATCGCGAAATGCTATGAAAATATTCATCTTAATGGTCCTGATGGGCTAAAAATAATAATACGGAGAATGATAGGGTATGCATTCAAGTCTTGTAAAAACAAAAAACTTGCCTATCAATGGAAATCGAGCCTTAAGCAGTTTGATTGATAATGGGTTACTTATCAAACTAATAATTGGACTGTGATTGACATGGAACCTCTTTGCCAATATAATGATATACTGATTGACAATTGCAAAGTAAGATTAGGAAACAGGACTTGGAAACATGTTAGTGGTATTCCTATGGGTTTTGCCTGTTCCCCTACATGGTGTAATTGGTATCTGTCATTCTTTGAATTACATTTTATGAAAAGGCTTGCCAGACTTGGAAAGGTGATACCTACGTGCCTTCAAGCATACTTTCTGTTATATTGATGATATTTGTTTCATAAACAATACAGATGCTCTTGTATTTCTAGACAAGGAGCAACCTCGTGTCAATGATAATGCCTTATGGATCTATCCCTTGGAGTACCTCACCATAGAAAATGAAGACGCTTCGGAGAATACAGTCAATTTTTTGAATATTACCACTACCCTTGATTCTCTTTCAAGTAAATTTCATATGAAAAAATTTGACAAGCGAAGGGAACTTCCGTTTTCGTTTTTCCAGTATATACACTTAACTGCCAATAGGCCGATTATGAACTCATATAAAGTTATTATCGCTCAAATTATTGCTGCCATGTATTGTTGTAGCGAACATGATACTTTTATGAATGAGGTCGAAAACATTGTTCTTGCTTTTCAAAATAATGGCTCCATGAGAGGAAGATTATATGAGATTATAAACAACCTATTCTTACACAAGAGGTCAAGGACAAGAAGGGCCTAGGTGGAGGGTGGCCACACCTTGTATGAGCTCACACTTAGGGCATCGCAAGACGACATCGAGGCTCCACATTTGAAGTGGTAGAGGCAAGGGAAGTGGGCCAACTCACAACAAGGTGTCCATGGCCATGTAGAGAATGAGCCCTACTAACTTTGCTCCTTATACATGGTAGCTTGGCAAGTGCCCCCTCGTTAGTAGGTGGAATGGCCTTAAATTTTGTTATTTTAGATTTCCATATGAAGGCTATAACTTCATATTGGATCTTTTATTCAATAGGCCCTACCTAATGTAGGATAGTGCTAGGCCATCTTGCTTTGCAATTTGACATTCCAACAAAAGTGGGACAAAACATAGTAATAATAGCTCTACATGGACTTGCTAATATCCATGAAATTCTAGTGTTCATGGGTTAATTTTTACTATTCATATTGGCCTTTGTGCATTGTTTATGTTCGATCTATCACCTTATTGTTACCCCAAAATGGACACAAAGGCCACCAATATTCAGAAGCCCAAACAAACTCTAGTATTCACTCCCATCCTACGACCTCCTAATTGGGCAATAGTATGTCATGTTCATGCAAAAGTTTTAAAGCATGCCATTGGTAGTGTCTTAACAAAGCCCAAAGAGTGTAAGAAGGATTACCTAGTATAAATTACATGTAGACAACTACTTGACACGAAGAACAACTATACTATCAAAAAACAAAAGGCATTTGCCATGGTTTATAGTGCTACGTAATATTGGCATTATCTATTGGCTAATTCTTTGTTGAAAATTAAGACTTTTATATTTGTTAACAAGCTGGGAAGTCACTTGGTGGTTGTTACCTCTTCAAGCATTTGAGTTCAAAGTTAATTAGAGGAAATGTAAGGAACATTAGTTGGTAGACCACATGCCAAGGTGTAATGTGCTTAGTTGTAAGAAAGAGGTCAAAAATGAACTTTCTAGATGCCGTTTAATTTTGAATTGATGCAATTTAACGTGGCTAATCATATAAATTTTTTTTTGAAAGAAAACTCTTACTGTTTTTTCATTTTTTTATTGAAAAATTAAATGCTTGAACACAATAAGCTCACAAATTTGTTAGATTATCTCTTTATATTTTTCTTTCTAAATAGGCCTTTTCAATAGCTCTCTCTAAACCTTCAAATTTAGATATTTTGTTAAATTAACATTGAGATATATTCAATTTATTGTGATTCTCTACGGACAAAAACTTTAATTTGAGATAAAACCAATCTCAACACAATCCTTGTCAAATGCAAGTGTCAATGAACTATAGCTCTTGGTCTTTTTAAGTTTTTGTCTAATCTTTTATGACTTTGTGCACACACACACACACACACACACACAACTAAAATTATATTCACCATGTTATGGAACCAATGCCAAATCTTCTCCAAAACTTGTTAGTTATGAGAAAATCTTTAATATAAGCAAAATGACTCCATAAATACTTATTTCTTTAATAGGATCCTACCAGGCAATCTTAGGATACTATGCCATGTTGACAAGTTGCTAATACTTGATTAGCAAATCCATCCAAATTGAAACCTTGAGCTCTTTAAAGGCAATCTAGATTTTCTATGCCAAAAGTAGTTGGTGCATGGAGGGCTGAATTGAAATAAGAACTCATGAAACTCGCTTATGGTCCATTGACATTGGAAGAAAAAAAAGAGAGGTTGGATTTCATACAGCCAGCGTGATAGGAGGACAATAATTTAAATTGTCACATCCAAGGACATCCTTGTACTCTCTGGTTATCCAAAATTTGTCATACACTTTTCCATCACTGCTTTTCTTGTATTCGAAAAGCAAAGTGGAATGGTTGAATGCAGTTAGTTTGGTGAAGCCATAGTCAACATCTTTGAATATACTCCAAGAAGGTTGCAAGGTTGAAAATTGTCCCACATGGGCTCCTGCACCTCCAACCACCAAGTGTATGGTTGCATTGAAAGTCCCTGAGTAATGCTCCATCTCCCGACTTGCACATATGTTCTGCAAAAATACATTCATAATGGCCAACTTTTGCATTTATAAAATTTAGTCCAATTATTTTTTAAAGAGATAAATTTTTATCTTTTAGCTTTCTAGTTTGGAATGTAAAAATCCATGTCTTTGAGATTTGAATGTTTGATCTTGTTCAACACATTCTTTTTGTGTCATATGAAGAGCACCAAGTATAATGCTTTAGAGAAAATCTTGGATTTTGTTTTTGTATTTTCAAAAGAAGTTGAGATGGAGCAATACAAATTGTAGCATGGATGAATTTGCTTGTGTTAAAAAATACCAATTTTAAATGCAAGAAGTAGCAAAATTGGGAGGTTGAAGCAACAAGATTGTTGCATGGGGATGGGCTTTGCTTGTTGTTTAAGTAGAGACTTTAGATGAGATAAGCAATACAAATTGAAGACTAGAGCATAAAAAATTAGTAACAGACCAACAACTAGGACTTTACATACCTCATGTACAGGACAAGTTCGTTCATAAACATGAGCATGCCCATAGAAAGCAAGATCAACTTTGTACTTTTGCCAAAGTGCTTGGAAGCTATTCTTGCTCATTGGCTCTCCAAATGTTCCCTGAGATGCATAATAAGTTGTCGAGGAATACCCAAGAACACGATGAGCCATGAATATTAACCAAGGTTGTCTCAGCCTATCTACACTAGCCAAACAATTCTCTATAAAAGCATATTGTTTTGTGCCTTCACGCCAATCTTTCTCCGAATCTACAATGCAGAAGTGGAACATTCCATAGTCTAATGCATACCTGCATGCACCAAAAAGAAATGAAATATATCTTTGCAAAGAGTAGTGACAATGAATTTATACGTATCAAATACAAATTGGAAGATAGTCTTTGGCAAGGAGCAAAGGAATCTAGAGCAATAGTTTGCATGCATGTTCATTGCATAGTTGGCTTTGTGATAAGTCTCAAAATTTCTTACCTAAAGAATTATAAATTAGCTGTGTTCATATATATATTTCTAAAAATTGAGTAGGACTTCAGAGAGAAAATTGATCTTGATTTAGTGTGTGTCAACGGATACATGAGCCAATTCTAAAGACAAAGACTATAGATGATTGCATTTGAAATTTCATGCAAGCTTGTTCTTGTGAGCTTCATGTTGAACAATCAAACAAATGACAATCTTCTTGTGCTTCATAAGTTAAATATGAGAGAAGTCACATCTTTTTGGAAAAGTGACCATTAAAAACTACCAGTCAAGGAGTTGTCTAGTAAAAGACTAATGCTCAAGTTATGAAGCATGCTCCTTTAACATAAATTCTTACCAAAACTCATCCTTGTTAGCAGTAGGCATTTCGAAAGTAGTTTTAGACAAGACTCCACATTCTCCTCCAGAATCAGAGGTATTGTAAAATGATCCAGAATTGGGCCAGTCACGCTCATGATTTCCACTGCATCACTTAAGAGAGGTGACATCAAAATACAAAACCTACCAGCATTACAATCATTATAAAGTACCTAGATTTTTTCCTTCCTAGATGTGCATTTTAAAGAGTAGCAACTAGAAGAAGAGACAATCTTGAGGGTTTTGGACTGTTCCTTTTGTTTTTTTTTTCTGGAGGGGGGAATGGTTCAATGAAAATAGTATAATACTATTATAGTTTAGCATAAAAGAATTTATATTTGTAGATTTTAATAATAGACTCATGTAAGGGTAGTTGTACCTTCCAATCATGTATGGAACACGTGAAGTTATGGTTTCCACTTGTTCAGTGAACTGATCCCACTGTGAAAGGTAGCCATTTGCATAGGTAATATCTCCAATGTGAAGGACCAAATCAATGTTATCGAGATCTTCAATCAACCGATTAGTGGTGTTGAGTGCACCATGCTGATAGTCATTATACTCATTTGAACCATCTTGCTCTCCCTAAAAGACAACATTCAAAATATCAATCAATCATAAAAAGTACATTAGTTTTGTTTCAACCAGTGCACCAAAATGTCATTTTTTTTCAAATGATTTGGCAGTTTTAGTCTAGGAAGTTATAGTTAGAGAACTAGAAAAATAAGAGTTTTCACAATCTTTAGGTTGATAATCGGCTTTGCGTATTTGGAAAGAGTGGAAAAGTAGACAACTTGCAAATGTAAAGAAGCTTCTAAAAGGATCTTAGCCTTAAAATCTAACAATATACTTACTTTGCCCATATCCCCAAAGATCACTACACGTTGCAAAGATTCCTCTCCAGGAAAAGGACCGGAATTGAAACGATTTTTTGATCCCCAAGTGTACGCACCATTTCTCAATTTGTGCCCCACTCTATAAAAGTATCTGCCCAAATGAGAGAGAAAGAATCCAATTGAAAATTGGGAGTGTGATTAACTGAATGGTCTAAAACAATTATTGAAAGGGCTGAAGACACATGCAGATTAATATCATTCATAAAAGTAAGCATATTATCTAGTATGTATGTATTTCCATGAGCCTAGCACAACTAAAGTTCATTGGCATTACTTTAATGGAAGGGTGAAGGTATGAAGAGGCAAACTTCTTAAGAAATAGACATGACTCAATCTTCAATCTAAAAACAACTACAATGAAATAGAGATTTAAAAAAAGAATCACAATAGGCTTTTCTTACTCAGTGTCTGGCCATAGTTCTTTCAAGTAGGCTATGTGAATGTAGCCAGGGTCCCTCCAACCAATTGTACTTGCAGGAGGACCTAGTCAAAAGCAAAAAAGGCTAAATGAGTAAAAAGAAAGTCCAGGAACTTTCTTGAAATCAACTATTGTTTATTTGTCAAATATTGGAAATTGATTTGAGCAATGTAGTCTTTGATTGTTGCACTTTCCGAACAAGAAAACATCTAATTTGAGGAAGGTGCAACCTCCTCAATATTGATGAAAATTGAGGGCATGAGAGATGTATACCAAACTCTTTATATTAAGGGGCATTCAATAGATTGTTTCAAGGAGAGAGAGAGAGAGAGAGAGAGAGAGAGAGAGAGAGAGGAGAGAGAGAGAGAGAGAGAGAGAGAGAGAGAGAGAGAGAGAGAGAGAGAGAGAGAGAGAGAGAGAGAGAGAGAGAGAGAGAGAGAGAGAGAGAGAGAGAGAGAGAGAGAGAGAGAGAGAGAGAGAGAGAGAGAGAGAGTACCACACATATCACTACGAGAATACGAACGAGTGATAGCGGGTGATACAATTTTATTCATCTCATTGATGAAACCCCATTCCACAACCGGAGTGGCCTCATATGATCCATAACCACTTGTCCAAGTGACAATCATCTGTAAGATATGAAATTTAGTAGATTTGTATTGATTGTTATTGTAGTTGATGAAGAAAAAAGACTTTTTGATTATTAAAACATGGAGACAAAGGTGAAATAATGCTTCTTCTATCGACGATTAGATGACACTTGTTTGCCAAAAGTTGTAGAGCTCAACAATAACTTTGGACTTAACAATCAAAGAAACAAAAGTGAGACATGCATAAACTCTACAACACAACAAATCTCTTTGTTTGTCAAGGACTCATAGAGGCAAGAACATTTTACCACAAGATGCTATACTAGTCACTTCTAGGTGGAAGTGAAACTCCCAATATTAGTGAGAACACAAATGAGTTTATTTTTTAGATTAGTGACACTGGGAATGTGAAACAATTCCTACTAGATTGAGAAAATAGGAAAAAGAAAGAATTCATAATGTAAATTTCTTAGGTTGAAATGCACTTAACCAGGGAATGTGTACACTACAAAGGGTGAAATAGTTCCTAAATTGACAACATAGGATTATATTTCTTATGTGGAAAAATTTGACCAAGAATATGATATAGTGTTTTCCTAGATAATATAACACATGTTAGGAAAGATTTCTAGGAAAAATTTTATCCTACCTAGGAAAACTCATCCTAGAAAGTTCTTGGTCAATTTGCCTACACATGAAATATTTTCCTATATTTTAAATCTTAGAACAGTCACTTTTCCTAGTGTGCGCACTCCCTAGTTATGTGCTTTTGACCTAGGGAATTACATAGAAAACTCTTTTTTTTCCTATCTATAAATTGAGCATAAGCTCTTTGTGCAAGCAACGCTTAAGAGTCCCCATGTCCCATCGACTTCCAAACAAATTTTTTTTCTAGAAGTTACTCTTCGCTAGTTATTCTCCAACATAAAATGGGACACTACAATACCATCCAACTTCAATTGCAAAAATAAGAAAACAAGCTTTTATGAAAGAGAATTATGAGGTGGTATTAGATTTTGCGATACGGAAGATGAGAACATACCTCATTCCAAATATTGCCCAAAGAAAGTCTTGGATAGACTGGAGCTTTAGGGTGAGCAAAGGTAATTGTTTTTGAAATTGCAAGTAATCTTGGCTGTTACAAGTACAAAGAAACCAAAAACATTATTTGTAAGCTATTTTATGATAGAATCTTCATGAGGATGCAATACTATTTACATAGCCTTGCTAAAGTACCTAAAAAGAGTGAGAAATAAATTGGACATAATATTAGATATCTAAGATGACTATGAGTTGTTAGTATGATCACCCTTTTCTCGTCAATTCGACAATTTGAACTCACAAGCCTTCATGCATCATCTTTTGCATTTAAAATTAAAAACTGGAAGGATCATTAGAGCAGATGAAGTGCATCATCTAAATCACTTAATGAACATAATATACCAAGACAACACACAATTTTATAATGGACCTCTACTTGATCTACTTGATGCTATGGTAATTGTATAGGCATGATAAGATCTTACTTATTTATTGAGGGAATTTCAAAAGATTTAAGATTATGCTACCAAGTTTCAAGTTGTGGACATCTAGGTCAAAATGAGAAAATTCTCACCTTTAGGAATATATATTTGGCATACATGGGAGCTTTGAATTTTGTTATGAAAATGGTTAGAAGAATACCTTATTTAGGGAGCCAAAATCCTTTGTGGAACCAAGTTTGGAACTACTGATTAGACCTTGATCACACTTTTCCTAGGTCTCTATGTCCCTTGATAAGATGTGCAAGATGATTATTGATTATGCTCAAGTCTTTGTGGAGGTAGTCCAGTTTGAAAGAGGATCAAGAACATTGCCATGGTTGATGGTGCAACCACGTCCTCCACTATGCATGTGTTGCAACAAATAGTGTCATGAATCATCAATCTTAGAATGAAACGATCTAGAGCATAGTCCTTGTTAGAGCTTTGAAGAACAATCAAAATCTACATGGAAGCTGGCAATCTAACATCCTTGGTGAGAAAAAAAATACAGAGATACTACTTCAGGATCTTAAGAAAAGGTGGTAGAACATTGCCAAATTGTCTAGCCTTCAGGCAAAAAGTGTTTTGCTAACATTTTTCCCTAGATCATTGACAATTTTTATGTAGATTCATAATGTCATTTAATAGTTTAAAATCTAGGATACGCTCTGCCAACAAGGGATGCAACTTTATTTTTGGACCACAACATAACTAATATTAAGTGGGTTTATCGAATTCCTTGGTTGTAGCTTAAGAAGATTCAACGTGGGACACTTAGATCTCATATGGCAAGGAACCCACAAAAGGAAAAACCTTTTTCAAATCACAAAATTTTTTGGGTTCGAAGGTGAAGGTAACTAAGGGTCTTGAGATTCAGATTAACAAACTCTTGGGAAACTTGTTATGATTCATGTGGATCACCTTGACTCATCATATTCAATGAAACTACAAGTTCTCTTTAACTTGAAAGGTGAGATTTGAACCTTTGAAAAAAACCTCACACTTTTAAAAAACTTCTCAAATATGGACATTTTTTTCAAATTGGTAGAAATCGCTAGATATGGCAGGTCTTCTTTTCCAACACATACTTGCCCAAGATCACCTGCAAATAATGCAAAAGCAAAGTCTGCACGCTGGTTGATAAGTCGGAAGGTCATTGACCCTTCCCCTTTGCTGACATAGTTTGTTGAAGAATAGTTTGCATATTTATACTGTCACAGTCCAAACAAAACACTTCCAAGTCAGCTTAATATGTATTATAAAGTATTAGGACAGGATTCAAGAAGGCAACAATATGGTGAAGCTGCATTACATTGCCAATCATTGTGAGTTGATATAAATGATCACCTACGGCTCTTAAACTAGCTTAAATGTCAAAGGATTTTGGCGTCTAGAGTATGTTTAAATGATATCTTCTATTGCTATTTTGGGAGCTTAAAACTAGAGAATGCTTGTAAAATCATTTGCGTACCAGCTAAACAGGAAATTAAAACAGTATTTCAAAAGATTGCATAGAAATGGAATACTAACTATCACCTTAATTGGAGAAGTACAAAGCAATGGAGGAATATCTGTGGTAAGTGTAGGTCCATCCCCAATACACACCGACGCACTGAAACAACCACCCACAATAAAAATCAAGTGTCAATCAATCACCAATTGACTTCTACAAAGTCTACAATTCTCTCTTTCACGGACTGATTATAAAGAGCTTTTCTTCAACCAAGTTTCTTCCAAGATTTGCAATCAGATTTCACAAGACCGCAAGGAATATACATGCAATCTACAAGATCTGATATGCCCATAGAGCCAAATTGATTGACAAAAAAGCCTCAGCAATTGGAAATCTGCCTTAAAACAAAAGTTTCCAAAGCTCTTAGTTCAGTTGGACTCCGACCTTTACATCCACTTTGATTACATATGTACATAGGTACTTATTTAAAAGATGCACATTCTCAGACGATTGGCTACCAAAATGATCTCTTATATCGGATGTGTAAATAACTCATACAAATAATTTCCTGATCTAATATCATGTACCACACAGTCCTTATAGTAAGAATTATCCGGCCTAGAAACTAGACCATTAAGCCTCGAGTGGAGGAGAAGAAAACATGCTGCAGCAATGGCTTATCCTATGGAGTCTGACAGAAACTGGTTAGACTCACCTGCTGGGTATGAGGGAAACATGGCATCCTTTTACTTCCATTTGGAACAATGACAATGCTAGTTCAGTGGCCACTTTAGTTGGGGGAATTGTATCGATAGGTGGAATATGTCCTCTAGCTATCTTCTCAAATTCAGGCCTTTTGTCCATCCTCATTTATTTCAGACAGCGTATATGCTTGCAATTAATAAGAGTACATATTGCACGAAAAAGATTGGCCAGAAATCGCAGACACAACATTCCATTGTCTATTCAGCTTATCAAAAGTGGATTTATATCCAGCATGAAAGCTTAGATGTAACTGGATACACACATTAGAATGTTACTTGCACTGCATGACAATGCGATTTCAACAGAAATGCAGTAATTGGACAAGTTTGTGAGTTTATTATCTCTTGTTTATGTGCAAATCAATCCCGAAGCTAAAAAGTTTAGAGGCTCACTGGCCTATAAAGGGCTCAAATATTTGGGTTTTGAAACTTTTTCAGGTTTTTGGTAGGTGGCTTGAAGATTTTGTAGGCTTTTGTTGATGAAGCCAAGATATATTAATGTTACTGTAGTCTAGCTTTTGAACAGACGTTGGAATCGTGAATGATGTAAGCAAGAGACATGTGTTATTTATTTTTTAAGTGCTTGCGGCTTTTAAATATTCATCATTCTCTATAAAATCATCAGAAACATCAAGTTGGCTGAGAAGACACTTTATGGATTACACTGATTGATCATGGGCCCTCTGTTCTCACAAGAAATTATTCTTTTAGCAATGCTAATCTGTCTAAACGGGGATTGATCAATAACTTGTCAAAAGCTCAGAACTTTGAAGTACTCATTTTCATTTAGCATTGTTTTTGGCTAGTTTGAGCATAATATCCCTTTGAATATTTAGAGATTCTCAGCTACAAAATCCTAATTTTTTAACTGGAAAAAATAGATGCAACTCTCCATTCTGTCCGTCTTGCCTCTACGGTGATGATAAGCAGTCCTTTCCTGGCAACTGTCACGGCATGAACATTGAATAGGCTATCTTACAAAGTTCTGCCCTACTAGCCATTTTTCTTAGCTACTAGCTCAAAGGTTTCCGTAGTTGTAATTAGTAACCAGTGGGGTACACTTATGGCTCTTAGCACGTAATATGTATATTCTCCTTCAGAGCAGATTTTCTCCTTTTTCTGCTGGGACTAGCGCATTGCAGGAGGTTAATCCTCTTTCTCTCATATACCCACAAATACACGAACAATTTAAAAAATAGAGAACAGATTAGAAGCATACTTGAAGTTGGCCGGAGAAAATACACCTATCCAGTCTGTTGTAGAAGCTCCGGATCCTCGTTTGAATGTTACTGTCACAACTTCTGCAGTTTGTCCCTGAAAGCATACCCATTGAAAAAAGAAGAGCATCAATCAAACATTCTTGAAATTTTGAGGTTTCCTATAACCCACATGTCAGATAGCCAGTTGGAACTTAGTTTGCTGCTGGCTATACAATCACCTAATAAAATGCCATAGAAGTTAGAACATTGTGCAATTATTGATGAGGAATTTTTTGAGCCGTGCATCAAGCAAAAACTTTCAGCGTATCTAGTCCAGAAGCTAAAAACTCTGTATTCTCTCTCTTCTAGTTTCTTAACACAAAAGTCTCTAGAACAGAATTTCTAACATGCAATTGTTTGTTGGATCGGTCAGCAGAGAAATCTAGCAAACCTGAATGCCCAGAAGGCTGGGAGAAGCCTGTATGGACACTGAAGAATCCAGCTCAAATGTAGTTGCTTTTATCTTGATCTTAGATAGAGGCTGATGCACATCAACATGTGATCCCTTCACCTGGGATTGAATTAGTGCCAGCAACAGCATCCCATATAGCAACCTGATCGTTGCACCCATTTGACCGGCAAACCCACTATGCTTGTGAAAACAATTCACTATATTAAACCTGGATATCAAACAAGTTCAGACCATAATATAGGCAATGGATCAACAGCTCACACATTCCAACTGCTTTTTTTAAGAGCTTTTGATTCTTAGAAACAGGCAATTGAGCTGCATACAGATGGGGCTTGCAGGGAGCTTGTTCTTGACTGATAACAGAAATTCTATACCTCCATGCTTTCAACTTCTCCTTGTCTTAAATCATAAGGGACGTACTTTAAAGTTTACGCTTGCTAAAAAGATAAGAACCAAGAAGAGATTTATATTTTCTGCAACTGTTTTCTGTAAATGAGGTCAGCCATCCTCTGCATTCAAAACCAGGATACGATCAAAGCCTTGTGCATGCAGTGCTAGTTACTCTGATACGAAAAGCCAAACGACATCAAAGGGAACAACTTTTCTGGCCCTTCAGTTTCCTGAGACCGTCTGTGTCTACCGACCATAGCCCAAAGTATGTACCGGATTGATTCTGTTGATTCTTTTCACATGTAGTTGACGTTTCTAACATAAAAAATGCATCGATTATATAATCACGTTTACCACTAGAGATGAGCCAAATATTTCAGAAATATATACGAACTCGAGAAGGTGGTATATATTTTAAAAATATGAGCTGCGAGAAGAGTGGAGAAGCATTCGGAACAAAAAGATCTATATATACATATACGCATACATGGAGCAGCTGCTCAGTCAGAATTCTTCGGGCATAAATCATAATCGAAAACAAGTACAATGCAATTAGTCAATGGCTACACATGACAGAGTCAGAAAGCAAACCGACCCAAGCAGCTTGACTTCAGTGATTGCATTGCCTTCTATCACGGCTCTGCATAGAAATAGCAGCCTGAGCCAACCGACTACACAAGATCAAAAAGAGATAGCAGGCTGCTCAGTGCTGAGAGGTCCCACTGCCGCTCTTTTGATCAGGAATCCACCGAACACACTCAGCAAATCTCCAGTACCATCACGCCTCCTCCTCCTCTCCCTATTCAGGCTGCAACTACTCAACAAATCTCGTGAAATACACATACATACACACAAACACACACACTCTCTCTCACTCACACACACACACACACACCCACACACACACACACCCACACACACACACACACATATATACAAATTGATGGGTTTGACAATGCAAAACAAGAGTGATGCTCAATTTATTACCACTCTACCCAGCAGCCATCATTCCACCCACTAATCTTGACTTGTTGCCTACACTTCTCTATTCCTTTTTTTTGGGTGGCTTATATGCATCTTTTCTTCCTTGGGGTCCTCAGGGCTCCTCATATCTTAAGGGCATGGATGAATTATTTAACATGCTCACAATCAAATTTATCTACAGTTCAACCAATGGTTTTTTGATAAATGCGATAAAAGCTTTGATCAATTACCCACTTTCACAAATGTAGAACATTTTACTCCCACACTCACATTTTAGCTGTCTTTAGAAATCGGTTCACAACTAGATCTCCAACAATTTAAAACCCTTACAAAATCTATAAAAATAAATACAATTTTTGCCAAAGTACAATATACACTAGTAATATTATTCTATGTACCGATGAAACTCTGCACACTTTTGAACCTAAGACAGGTGAAGATCTGTTTGACAATACTCTGTTATTAGAGTTCTACTCCCTTAAAAAGATAAAGCGTTCTAGACCAGATAACAGGACTAAGATTTTTTTTGAAGAAACTAGCCGAAGCGGGAGTGCACATCATTATATGGAGTAGCATGAGATATTTGAAGGTCATGAAAATACTGCAGACCTGCTTCCATGAAGAAATGCAACAAAGATTTTCCAAAGGTAGCTCAAAATTTTACACATTAACACTTGCTATCACGTTGTCAACAACAATGTCAGGATTGTTAAAGCATATGAGCTCAATTGAACAATGTATTCAGCAATACCCGCAAAATAAATTATCAATCTTTTTTTGGTACTTTTTGAAACTATGTCAGTACCAACCCAAGAGTGTTTCAGACTTTCTACTCGTTATTTTGTACTATGTTATTACCAATTGCCTAAATTTTAGTATTGTTTGGTACTATTTTAACACCAAGCTGAAACTGTTTCAAACTATTTTGGATATCAATTCTTAATGTTTGGTACCTATTGCCTCTGTTACTATGTACCAATATTTGATACTATTTACCAATTTTATTGTTTATATGCTCCTTTAAAACTGTGAGGGTAGTTTTTGGTAATGTCTGATATTTACCTTTTGTTTCTACAGATATTTTTGTCCAAAATAAGTGTGAGGTCTGGCGTGAAAACTTCAACGAAATTCTTTACGTCAACAAGAATAAACTAGGAGATCACATCTCTTCATGCAATCCTCCTGCCTATATTCGTCACACATACATGCAATACTCCATATGTCTCAATTAGAGTGTCTAGGTCTTCTCAAGGTAATTAGTCACAAACAGGCCTCAACATGGAATTAAATCTCAGCGTGACCAATAATCTTGAGTACTGGAGGGCCGGTCTACCATATTAGGACTATTCCAGGTCCTTAACCGAATATGGCCATAACATTCTTCCCTCCTTAAACTGCTTCTATCCTTAGAAGCTCCTCAAGACAGGAAAGAATTACAGGAACAGTTCTTTTAACTTTCAATATTAACCGAGAAAATCGTTATCCTTAGTCTGACTTTCACATCAAACAAGCTGCAACTAATTTTTGTACATGTTACATACACAAAAAATCAATGTACAATATAATGCATAGATTTGAATGGTTATTTCATTTTTGAGTGGGAGTTTCAGTTACAGCTTTCTGATTTATTGGGATGAAGGTTGAAAGGTCGAGGCATTCTTCAACTTGTAAATCCTATGCTGGTGCTTGTAAATGTTCACAATCATATTCCAGCATGATTTTTGAGTTTCAAATAGGGCAGGAGATTAGTTGCTGTCAGGGTTTGTGCTCCTTGCAACATTACTAGTATGTGCTCACATGCATATTCCAGCATGATCTATGAATGATGGTATGGGTGGAGTTTATTAAAGTTAGAGTTTGTGTTCCTTGGATGGTTTTTAGTTTTTGCTTAAGAGTGAAGGGGTATTAAAGGTGTTAAAGATGGATACAGAGTTAAAGATCCACATGAAGTACCTATTTTTGAGACTTAAGTGCAATTTCAAATAGTTACAAATGTACCAAAATTGGTACTTCGATAGTACCAAATTTGGTAGTCTCAAGTACCGAATGGAAAATCTGTAATTTATGAATAGGAACTTTGGAGATTCAAACAAGCAGTACTTGTTTTTCAAATGTAAAAGAAAATTTCAGTCAATACTATAATTGAGACTCCGATAGTACCAAGAAATGTAGCCTGAACTTATAAACAAAAAAAATCAGAATATTGATAGATAGGTGATTCAACTTACCAAATTGGTACTCATAAGTTTCAAAACGAGTACTATGAAAGTATCAAATGAATCATTATAAGGCACAAAGATTACTTGCATCCTGATCTTAGGCTTTAAGCAAGATCTTGATCTTTCTAGTAGTTCCTTGATGCATGTATGATATAGTCGAAGTAGGTCAAGTGCTTTGATAAAAATCAAGATTTTTGTCTTGTTGTCATGTGATTGTGCTTCATCTTAACAAGCTTTTGACATTGCCATTGTGTTGAGAATACTCCTTTATCCTACGGTTGCAATTCTGGGTAGCTTTGAGATGGCAAACATGGGAGAGTCCATTTCGAGCAAAAATAACAAATTGGACATAATTTCCAATTATGCAGTATGGAAATTCAAGATGAAAAACGTTCTGATAGAGAAGGAATTGTAGGATGTCCTCACAAGTGCGAAGACTGTCAAAGTGTTTGACAGAAAGATGAGGAGGGCATTAACCTTCATCAACTTGTCAATGAAAGAACACATCATTACCCACATCAGTGATGCCGTTACGCCAAGACATGCATGGGATGTACTGAAGGAGTAGTTCGAGATGTCAAATCCATCAAGAATTATATTTTTGAAGTCAAACTTGAATAGTGCCCGAATGGAGTAAGGGGAGCACATTCAGACTTATATGACCAGAATCAAGACAATGAGAGATGAATTGCATTCGATTGGTGAGTGCATATGTGATGTAGAGCTAGTGCACAATGCATTGTGTGGCATTGTAGAGCCCTATTAGATTTTCGTGAGCTAGATAGCATCAAGAAAAGGCTATCAACTTTTGACGAGCTAGAATCAATCAATTCTTGTTACAACATGACTTTACTTCAAATTATGCCGACTCTAATGTCTATCTCAAACACAGAGGCTCAAGCTATGTTATAATAGCTCTATACGTTGATGACTCTCTAATTATCGGCAATTCAAATCAGAAGAGACAAAGTCTCTATTATCGAAGGAATTCAAAATGACCGATTTAAGTCCAGTGCACTACCTTCTCCACATGCATGGAACACTGCAAGTCGATAGACTCGCCCATGGATCCAAGATTCAAATTATCATAGGACATGTGCCAAAATACTGAAGCAGAGAAGAAGGAAATGTGCAAATACCCCTATCAGTTCGTAGTTGGATCGATCATGTATGCCATGATCTACACACGACCTGATCTAGCCTTTACAGTCAACACACTATTGCAATATATGTCGAAATCCTGGCCTGCCTCATTGGAGAGCTCTATTGAGAACATTAAGGTACATTCAAGCCATGAAACACTATGCTTTGCGCTATAATGGAGATATAGAGGATGCTCTAATTCTACACGCTTATTCCGACTTTGATTGATTTGGAGATGTGGACACTAAAAAATTTACTTATGGCTACTTATGCTTTATAACAGGAGGACCCATCTCATGGAATAGTCGAAAGTAAAAATGCATTTCTTTGTCTTCCACAGAGTCCGAATATGTCACAGCCACCTTTGTTGTAAAAGAGATTATCTGACTCAGAAGATTGCTCATGGATCTGAAGATCTCTCAAATCAAACCAACTAAACTCCATTGTGACAATCAGAGCTGCATTGCTCTATCTCTGAACCCACAAAATCACTCCAGAACCAAGCATATTGAAGATCAATGTTATTTTCTTAGAGAGAAAGTTCTGAACAAATATGTCGAATTAAGTTACTGTCATACCGATACTATGTTGGCTAACATTTTGACAAAACCTTTGTCAAGGGAAAAGTATATTGCCTTAGCAACCATATTAAACTTCATTCAAGATCCTAGGAGTTAAGCTTAAGGGGGAGTGTTAGAGTTTAATCTCTACTCTACCCTAATTCATCTCCCGAGTACTCCTAAACCATGTAAATATCCACTCTCAATAACAGTCTACAACCTTTGAAGCAGAGCAGGATTGACTCGACATACTCGACTCCATTGACATTGACTCAAGGGAAACGACCGACTCGACTCATTCAACACCCTTGACTGTCGACTGTCACCACTCAAAAGAGAGCTCTTACTTTGTTCTATCCTACTACCAATCAAACTATGTCACCGTTCAAACTACTACCATGCAGTAACTACACTATTTCATGACTATTACTTACACAATTTACACTAAACGGTACAATTGTCATCTTCACGACCACTGTAACTCATGTACATATATATACATTATAGAACAATGATACATTAGAATTAGAGTAAGTCAGTCAAAGATTGATGAATGATAGAGATCAATAGAAGCGTGAATCAGAGTTCCTATGTGAACTCCATTGTATCAGACTATTTGATTTCATAGAATCAGAGATCACTAGAGAGAGTGAGAGCAATTCAAGAAGTAGAGATATTACTCAATTTGTAGCCAACAAAGCAGGATCACAACACATAGCGCATTAGTACTGCGAGCCATTCTCGGGCATGTGATTGTGATATGATCGTTGTTATCACAACAACTAATACATAGATTCTCTAGTTTCTTTATGTGTACTTACACTAATGAATGCTTTCTAATATTTCTTTCTCTATTTATTGATATACTCGTTCCTACGACTCATACAAAATATCTGACATGAAGGAAGCATGGCTATCATAGACACCTGATAATATCCCTCTCTTCATGGTTGTCTTAGACACCTACAAAGATATTACTCTAGTCAAAAGAATGATCTAAGTAATTGTTTGAATATGCAGTTTGCATCGATTCTGTTATAATTTAACATTGTGTTTCTCTTGTTTGAATACGATATTCAGCAAGAGAGGTATCAGAGCTAAAAAACCCACCTGTACCACCCAATACTTTGACCATATATAATTAAAACAATATTGAAACAAATCTAGTTTTGATTTCATAATGGATTTGTCTCATTAAAGCTAAAAAGTGCATAAGGCACCAAGCAAAAGCTTTCTAATTTGGAATCAAAATTTTGACGATAATAAATTTCAATTTTTGAGCTAAAAAGATGGTATAGTATATCCAAAAAGAATCTACTTTTTCTCCAATTGATCCAAATAAAACCCCTATCACCTACGATTGGAGTAAAATTGCTAGAAATACAATTCAACAAAATTACACTTGACATTTGAAAAATCAAGATTATACAAGCTATTACTTCAACAAAGATTTGATACATTTGAAGATAAAGGAATAATAATTTGCAAACATAGGAATCAATAAATCCTAATGTTAGATCTAACTCATAGTCATATATTGGATAAAATCTATGTACATATTTATGAGAGAATTCATGCGATTTACTTGGAGCTTCTTTCTACATACATTGTCTTTATGTGGTTTGTAAGCTATTGGATTGAAGCATTGCCTTTATGTGATATATATAATGATTGAAAGTTGTTACACTTGTTTTGAGTTCATCAAAGCCTAATGCAAATCAAATTTGATTTAGTTAGGTAGATCTACAAGCATAGTTGAGAGCTCTTGCCTACTGAAGCTAGTCTTGATCTTGCTCGAAGCAAAATTCGACTTGGAGTAGTCACTTGTGCAATATAAATCAATTCGATTAATTTCTTATAGAACTCTACTTCAATCATGCATTAGTTCATGACTCCATGATCTATGCCAACACCTCTTGAGATAATTTCAAATTTTTAATGTATGAATTATGAACTTTTGATACCGAGATTTTCTAAATTATACCATGAACCTAACCATACCTCAACCATGCCTTAATCAATGGCTACCATCACCTCTTGACATTTTTTTGAAAGTTGTCAAAATTCGGAGCATGCCACATGGCATCTATTGTGCTAGACCATGTGTCCTACATAGTTATGTTTTAATTAAGAGGCGATTTGTACCCATTTAGATGTTTTTTGAGGTGGATGAATTGAGCCCCAAAATCAATTGCCTAATTTACAGGCTTAACTTGAGGGAATATACACATGTATCACCTATCCCACCAATCGGATATGGTTCCTAGAATAGGGACTTAGATAGTAGGTTTAGGTCTATACCTACTGATGGATAACCCTAGGGCTCATATCCAAGTTGATCCATCACTACTTTGATGAGGATCATTTGTACTTTCATGAATTGAGATTCAATTTTGTTTTCTAAGGCCGATTTGGACCATCCAATTTTGTTTGATTTTGATGATATGCATAGTTAATTGAATGCTAAGAAAGTGATTTTCCATACCACAAAAATTTCTTGTTGTATTGAATGCTTTGTACTTGTTGATCGTAGTGATTTTAAGAGCAATTGCTCAAAAATCCGAGGCTAGCCTTGATTGATTTGGACATTTTGTGAAATATAGTGCTTCAATGAATCCAATGGAAGTCTAAACACTCTATATCCTATATTTTTACATGGTGTTAGAGCTATATCCAAGCATTTTCACTCTTTTGATCTTCAGTTAGCAAGTTTTGGGGTGCAAGTCTAGAAATTGAAGAGCTAGTGAGCTCTCAATGAGATCATATGTTCAAAATCACCTAATGGGTCATCGAGAAGTATCTAAAAATTTGGACATTTATCAAAATAGTAGGTTTTGCCTTTTTGTGTCTAGATCCCACTTAGTATCAAGAGTTAGAAGCATAGATATGGATGCACTTACTCCATTAGATTTCATACACTAAATTGATAGTTGTCATATTGTCTTTAGACCCCATATTGAAAAAAAAATTGGTGTTCTTTGATTAGGATCAAGTCAATTCGTGTGATCAAGTGTCAAGTACAAACTTGCTTTTAACAAATGTTATTTGTCAAGTGGGAGAAAAGACTGAAAATAGTTTGACTTAAAACCAATTCAAATCCATTCTAGCTCTTAAAATTTAGAGTCTTTAGATGTGATTTAGTCTATTGGGGGTTATTGGATATGAAATTCAAGCTTTGAGTCTCATTATTAGTTTCCTTCTCCTATGATTTGGGCAAAGGAAATCCTTTTCAAGATTCTTGACATATGGTGGTGAGTAGATCATTTTGAGCGATCAATATTCTTGTGGATCTTGCTAATATTTATTCTTCAATAAATAGGAGATTTGAAGGACTAGAAATATCATTATTGATCAGACTCAGATGTGTGTACTTAGTGTACAATCCTTGCTTTGAAATGGCAAGTGAAATATCAACTTCATCTAACTATTTCATTTGAAAAGTTAGAGTATAATCAATTTTAGTACTTTAGGATCTCATAGATATAGCGATGGGAATTGAGTACTCAGGAAGAGCCTCAAATCCTTCAAGACAATGTGAGATCCAAAGAGAGTTCTAGAATAGCATTTCATTGCATAAAGACGAATGTGTCCAATGAGATTTTTAAGGAGTTAGGAGCATGTGTCTATGAGTCTAAGAACACCTCAAGATTGCTCACCTTGAGAAAAAAAATTCTCCAAGCTACCAAAGCAAACGGGAAAGTGCTCAAAGCTATGTGCTCAGAGTGAAGGACTATAATAGGGAGTTAACATGCATTGAAGAGCCCATAAATCAAAGAGAGCTAGTTCAAGTAGTATTTAATGGACTTAATGAAAATAATTCCAATCCCTTTGAATCTTATGCAATTCAAAAAAATCTTCCATCTATGGAGGAGTCCTTGTGGCTGAGGAGAGCAGGTAAGCTAATTTCTTGTCTAGATTTGGACAACACTTTCTCAAGCATGAAGGAGGTACAAAGACTCGTTTCACACATGGAAAGGAAAAAGGCAAATCTAAAGGACCATTCAAAAAGAAGGTTGAGCTACTCAAGGATGAAAGTGATGATCAACCATCATCTTCCAAAAGCAAGAAGGACAAATCCAAGTTGAAGTGCTTCTTTTGTGGTAAGAAGAAGCACTTTTCATCAAAGTGCTACAAGAAGCAAAATGCATAAGGAGAGCAATCCAGCATCTCAATTTAAGGTGAGGAGAGTGATAATGAAGAATCACTCATGATGTTTTTCATTTTCTAGCTTCTTAGGGAAAAATCCTTGGTGGATTGATAGTGGGGCATGAAAAACCACAAAGGGCATTTGTTTTTATCTCTCTTCCTAAGATGGTTCAAAGAAATTTATTTACATTGCTAATGATCATGAATGAAAATGTTCAAGACATCTGGATGGAGCATCCTCAAATTCACATCATATCCAAGCTATTGATGGAGATGGGAGGTGAGGCTTGAAGAAGAGAAAACTCAAGAGCCCATGTCTCCAAGAAGCAAATACGAGCCTTTGAGACACACCTATGATGCTTTAAAGAGGAAGATAGGTGGAAGGTGGTAATATTCCTCATGTACTCTTTACTTACTTTGATGAAACTTCAAGTGTAAAATAAGCATTATATTCTAAATATTGGCATCAAGCAATGCTTGTAGAATTCAATGCATTGATTGAAATCACACATTGAGCCTTGGTAGATCTTCCACCTAATAAAAAGGCTATTGGTTGTAAATGAATCTTTAGAACCAAATAGAACCAAGATGGATCAATCAATAAGTTCTAGGCTTGGCTATGTGCAAAAGAATATGCTCAAATTAAAGGTTTGGATTATGAAGAGGCTTTTGCACCTGTTGCAAAATTGACAACAATAAGAATCATGATTGCTTTGTCTTCACATTTGATCTGAATGATTTTTCAAATGGATGGGGCTACTAACCTTTTTGAATGATTATAGATATTTTCATGGAGCAACTCGAGGACTTCATCAATCATGGAGAGAGGATAAGGGTTGCTTGCTACAACAAAACTTTGTATGGCTTGAAGTAAGTACCTAGATCTTGGCATTCTTGATGTAATACTTTTCTTTATCACTTGGTTAGGGTTGTATTGAATGCTTTTTATTTGTTAATCATAGTGATTTTAGGAGCAATTGGCAAATAATCAATCTAAATGTGTTTCTAGCAAAAGTCTGAGGCTAGTCTTGATTGATTTGGACATTTTGCAAACTCGAATGCTTGAATGAATCTACTGGAAGTGTAAACACTCTAGATCTCACATTTTACACAAATTTTCCAAATTTACTCCTCTAATCTGGCAATTAGGTAGCCTTTTTTTCAATACTTAGAATTCAATTGAATCGATCGGTAGAGTTGACAAAATTAAACCAATATTGTTGAGACAATGACTTTATGGAACTACCTAGGCAATTTTGCATGATTACATCCATTTGCATTAAACTCAAGTTTAAAACTTTTTCAATTGGCTTGTTAGTATATTGATAAAGAGCATCTAAAATAGAAAACAATGAGAAATGTAGTACCAATGATGGTATTACAAACTCATGTTGGAAGATAATACAATTTACATAATATGATGCATTCTTGACACACATGGGTTTTTACTAATGATATATGTATTATCATGTATAAACAATATTGTTGGATGTTTGTCGGACTTGATAAATAAAAGGAAGATCCAACCCTTAACATTATTTAGACAATACTTTTCAACCTTTGACATACAAGCCTTTGATAATGTAATAAACATGCATTGATAAGCACATGTAGGCTTAAATAGGAACAATATTGGAAAATATTGCAATACTAACTTTTACAATTATCAATATTGGCCAAACACATAGATGTGTTATAACCTGTTACCATTAGTTAGATATAAAATGGTTGTAGTTTTGAATAGAATGATACATATTGTTATAACTTGTTACCATTAGTTAGACATAATGATATGTACGTGTAGACATTTTGCACTTATATATTGGAGATCTATGGGACATGGTTAAGTAAGTTGACCATTGAGGTCTTTATAGGATTTAGAGAGTAATTTTTATCACTTGAGACATGAAATTTCTAATGTGCTTATCTACCTCTACATACCTCTAAATTGAAGCCTTATTTGTGCCATCTTTCTATGTTATTAATTCTTTTTTCGGAGTAGGAAATCCTAAAAAAAGCTAAATTTACATATATTTGGGAATATCAACGTTTGCTCAATACTCCCACATGACACATCATTTCTTGTTTATAATTTGATCAAAATCAATAGCTCACATGATTGAATGATTAAGTTTGTATCTAAATAACATGAATTTCTCACTTGAATTCTTAGTAGATAGAAATATTTGGACTGGTGAAAAAGTACTTGGAATGGACTTTTGAGCTCATAAGGCTTGATGCTTTCATATCATCTCAAGAAAAGTGTATCCAAGAAATTATCTATTCTCAAAAGTTCCATGTAATGCAAGTATGACTCTTTGTGATGAGTTATCAAATTATGTCATTCAAAAGCTAGATGCCATTTTTGTTCCATGGAAAAAGAATATCCTTTTTAATGGATTCTTTAGGATTTGGTATCAAGTTATTTTCGCATGTTTGACTTGTACTATGAAATTTTCAACTCAAGGATGGAAATAGAATCTTCAAGCGATAGCGATTACTTCATTGAGTAAAGGAACTGTAGGCATATCTTTTGTATTGATTCATGTACGTGGAACTTTTTCACTCTTACTTTTGGAAATATTCTCAATGACTTCCTATCTATACTATGTGATTATTATATGATATCCTTGAATCATTTATTAATTTTAATTGCTGCCATTTCAAGAATTTAGCAAATTTGTGACACATTTAAATATTTTATATTCACTTGCACTTTGATTGTCTTCTGACTTTTAGTAACATTTCGATATTCTCATCATGTATTTGTATTAATAGTTACAATGCTAGGTGTGAATCATCCCTTGCTATTCAATCATCTACTAAAGAATTTGAATGTCAAATGTCTAACTAATACATGGCAACTTTTTCCATTTCACAAACATAACCAGGATAATTATCTAAACAAAAAAATTGAACTCATCTGAATTAAAATTGAATTCCTTTGAGTCTTAGACCAGAAGTCATGTAGTCTATGGTGCAAATTCTTTAAATTATAGAAATGTCTCTCACTGTAATTGAATTGGATACTACTACTACATGTGTGATACCCAAGCTGGAATCATAGTCTAAACATGGTCAAAAAACATCTAAGAGCTTATGCTTCAATAACCGAATTGTGTGTGTGTGTGTGTGTGTGTGTGTGTGTGTGTGTGTGTGCTTTTTACGTTCAACCCTTCAGGATAAGTAGTTACTTGTAAGTCATTATGCATAATAAAAAGAGTGAGCATTTGCAAATAGATAAATCTATCTATTTTGTAGTGTCAATTGGTCACATGATGTGCCTTCAAATATAGTATTTACCAAAAATCTTTGAGTCTTTAATTGTCTTCATGATTCTTCTTATAATTGAACTGAAATTAAAATTCATTAATCCATGGACGAGTATCCAGCAGATCCCAAAGCGAATATCCTTTTCAAAAGGCAAAGGTGTCCATATCCCAACTTTTTAACAAGAGCTTTTGGATGAGTTATTTATGCATACACCTCTTATCCTAAAGTGCTAAAAAGTTACATGAAAATACTAGACACCTATTTTGTTTTAGGGGTAGGAAAATAATTTTTTTGAATAGTGGGTGTTGAATATTCATACCAAGTCATTTTTATATGGATGTGATATGAAATATTATCACCTAGAATCAAGAATAGAAATTTTCAAGTTGTACTTGATATGACAAAGAGTGAAATATCTTTAGTATTTGGTAAAAATATCCTTTGTTGATATTGAGTACTTACTTTTATGTGACATTTTTTTTACCTTTCTAAACAACATAAACAAACACCGCACCCCCTCACCCCCAGTCGCTCCCCAACCTCTTCAAATAGTCTTTGACAAAATTGATATCATGAAAATGTGTGTGCCTTATCTATAATCCATAACAGTTTTTTTGAGATTTAGAAGTCACTTTAACATGATTAGTGAATATTTTTGTCTCTAGGAGTAGTAGATCGAACTAGAACTTTTATGTTTCAGAGGTTTTAAAACTTGATTTTATAGCATATAGTCAACACGTGGGACTTCTATTCCATACTTACAAATATACTTCTACCACTTGATAGCAGTCAAAGGTTCGTGTCTCATATCATCATGTGAAAGTTGTCTAAGATTCATAGAGATCAAATCAAACTAATGGCCTAAAAGGTCTTTCATTGCCCTCGTATACATGTGCATTTAAGATCTAAGTTTTATTCGTCCATTGGTATATATCTTTTCAATATTATGTAGCGTAAAAGTCTCCAATTTTTATAGTTGATTTGAGAAAAAGACTTGAATTATTATGCAAATTACATCTATTAAGATTGTAATGTTTGTTATTTGATCTAATAGAATGTACATGTTATTAAACGAGAAAACAAATTCACATTTTTTGGTCTTATTCTTGCTTTTACAAAGTTATTATCATGTGCAAAAGGCTTTATTGTGAAGAATTTTTTGGAAGTGTCTAGTTTTCTTCTACAATTCTAAATATTCAAGAAGAAAATTAACTATGGCCTTAAAGTCCCTTTGCTTACAGTTCGATAGTTCTTATAGGTCAATGTCAAATTTGACTTCAATGCCATCAACCACAACCCACAAATCTTTCTCAAGAAAATTATCCTCATTTTGAATTCCAGCATATGGAAATCATCTTCTCTAAATCTTTCAATGAGTTTGGCTTTTGAGAACGATTATTCCATTTTTAAATAAGTTGAAAAAAATAAAGAAGATTGATGGAGTTGTCAATAAAATTGCCATTGATAAGCTTGTTTGTTAAACCATGGGTTGTGATACAATGCTAGAAATGTGGAATCAACAAAAATTGTGCGGATCATGAGATTAGAATGCAAAACGATTGAACAAAACAAATTCTAAAATCCCTTCATTAATCCATCATTAAAGTCCACGAGGTGCTAAAATACACAACCACCAATGGGAAAGTACATGGATGATGATTTTTCCTAGGCACATGACTATGCCTATCGAGAATTCAATTCGTTGTTTGAATATTTGATACTAGCTATGAGATTGTCAGTATCTAAAATGATTAATTACATAGACAAAAACAAATGATGTAGAGTGCGTAGCTAAATGAGAAAGCTATGCAGAAGCATTAACATTCATTTAATAGTCAACATGTATGATGAAAGTATTATCAACATGTATGAAACAAGAAACCATCGATCACACATGCAATCTAACATAACAACTGAATGTAATAAGATTCTTGGATTATATTCAGTATTCATCATACAAATGTAGATATAATTGAATGTGAAGGGCAAAACAATGGCGGTAGCAACCACACATTCACTCCTGAATTCACAACTTATTTAGAATGACATTACATTTTGTGTGTGTGTGTGTGTGCGCGCGCGCGTGTGTACATACATGTGTTGAATAAAGCAATGAGGAAACAATCACTTTCAGATCCGGTAATGCGATTGGCAATTCTATATAAAATTCAAGTTAAACACTCGCCACAAGAAAAGTTCGTTGAAGATTTGGAATAAATAGATGAACAACTTTGTTTTGAGTTGCAGATATAGAATTCAAGTTGAACACTCGCCATAAGAGAAGTTCATTGAAGATTTGGAATCAACAGATGAAGAAATTTGTTTTGAGTGGCACTATACAAGTGAGACTATCAATCCGTTGAACTTATTCGGTATCAAAATGAGCCGAGTAGATAAAAAATTGAGAATTTGTCAAATACATTCAATGTCGAGACTGATTGATAAGAATTCGACAATCTGTCGAACACATTCGATGTTGAGATGGGTACATAAGAATTCGACAATCTCTTTAACAAATTCATGATTGAGACGGGTTGATAAGAAGTTGACAATCCCTCGAACATATTCAGTGCCTACATTTCTTCATTGAAAAATGTCGATCGATGCATCAAAATGTTGTCCTTCATTTGAACTTCAATTTAATGTACACGACTACATTCTAACGACTGAATGAATGGATTTAGATTAAAAATTGGATTAAAGAAGGGAAAGAGGTACGTTACTCCCCTCCCCCCCCTAATTTGAATTCATGAATGCCTTGATCATTAAATTTAATAGTGCACTAAATCTCTTACCTTCTCTCTCTGTGTGCTTACGCCTAGAATGAAATCTACAATTGATAGATAAAGCAATGGCACTTTAATTATCATAAAAAACAAAATTGTCAAAGCATTCCATTTCAGGCCAACGTTTGATAACATGTTTCTCAACCATATCACTTCTTAGTGGCTTGTGAAGCTATAGAATGCTCTGATTTGGTTGATGATAGAGCAATAGAGGTTTGCTTTCGATTGTTCCAAGAGACTGTTGAGCAAGGAGTAAATCTAGATGTGGATTTATGAGTGTTGAAATCTCCTGCCCAACTTGCATTTGTGTATGCACTTAATAAATAGAGTTAATCTATATTGCCTCCTTCATAATATATGCAGAGGTCCATGGTTACTCGAACATACCTCATGCTCTAACAAGAGCCTTCCAATGGATCATGCCAAGGTTAGCCATAAACTGGCTCAACCTCCTCTATTTTTTGAGAATACTATTGTTTAGATATTTTGGATCCATAGGTGATTAGATGAGCTTGCAATTCATCATAGTGTATTTAGTAAGCATAAAAAAAAAAACTCTGTTGAGTGATGTATAGTAGCCTGTTCTCCCCATCGCTGTGAATTTGGATTTCGGGACAATATTGAGCTTCACCCAAGTATATTTTGATAAGAATTGCTGGTCCAATCATCTTTATGCACATACTAAGTCAAAATCAAAGCATTTAGATTAACTTTTAAGAAATGCCATAAAACCTCATTCAAGATACATATGTAGACTTCCTCAACATGTGTATAGGTGGAACTTAGGAAGCATTCTTGCATTTGGCTCTACCATGGTGTCCTCGGTGGCCAACTCATATATTTAGAATGACAACGAGACCTCTTCACATGTGCGACATCTCCGCCCTAGGTAAGATCCAATACTAACATGTACAAGCTTTTGAAGACTGAGTAATTGCGCATGAGATAAATGTGCGCCTTTTTAGAGCCCATAATGACATGTGTCATCATGTGAGTGGGCCACATTGAAGCAAAAATAAGTGTAAGAACACTTGGAAAGGGAGCGACAAAGTAACTAAAATTAAATCCAAAGCTCACCACCACAAATGCGTTCTTCAGCCTCCGCACCGTTTCTGTTAAGAACCCACTACCCAGCTTATAATGGCTCAACCTTACAATACGTTTGTCTTCAGAAAATATACCTTTTAAGGGTTGTTATTACCTATCTCTTCATAACCGCTTTGTCGTCTCTCTCTCTCTCTCTCTCTCTCTCTCTCTCTCGATTCTGTCTTCTCTTTCTTGCGATCGATCGCGAGCAAACTTGGTACAGAGTTGCCTTGATCTTTGACAAGTGTTACTGTATTAGCCTTATTCGTAAAACCCATTTCATCTGCCTTCTCCTTTTTTACTTTTTCACAGTACCAAACGCATTTCGTTTGTTTTCATGATCTTCTTTGATCCTACCTTAATCGCCCAATCTTACCTGAGACTTTGTCTACCTTTATTCTTCCTGGAATCTAATTGTAGCCCTCTAAATTTGTGAGTTTATCAGATTCATATATGGTAATCTGATAGGCTTTAAGTTCCACCTGCAAATCATTGCATCTTGCGTAGAATCTTGTAGCACCATAGCTGTCTGAAGTATCAAATACATTCAGCGTATCTGGTGGGCTGTAGGTTCCACGTCCAAGTCATGTCTTTCATACCAATCTTGTAGCACTCTAGCTTTGTGTATCATCAGATTTTATTCATCGTACTCTAGTAGGACTTAGGGGTGCCACTTCAAAACTGTTTTATCTTTCACAGAAGGGCATATAAAGAAATGGTGGAGATCGCTTTGAGCGAGGTGATGAGCATGAGGACGGACCAGCTTTTGCGATGGCTCACTCAGAATGATGTTGCCCTGCCTACACAGGTACTCTCAAGCCTTGCATCTTCCTCTGCCATCTTCATACTACACAGTCTTTCTTCGATCATTATCTTTGATGCCTCAGGTTTTGTTGTTATACTCTTCCGAGGCATGATAAATGAAGCCTAAAATGAGTGTAAAAAGCTGGACTCGTAATCTCAGGCCGTTGAAACTTTATACAAACATAGCATTGGTGAGGAGTGATAGCATCATTTTGGGGGGGGGGGGGGGGGGGGGGGGGGTTATAGCAAGGCTTTTAAAATGTTTGAATCTCCACCGCAAATCTACAAATGCTACGTATAGTATTAGTCATCCAACATCCAACGGTGGGCTACTTGATGTAGCCACCCTCGCTGCTCTAGCAGCTTGGGGTGCTACAATAGGTAGCCCACCTGTGCATGAATGATACCTGGTTCAATATGGCTGAATATAAAGCTCTCATGGTATGGTGATTAAGGACTTTGATGTAGATGAAAAAAGAAATGTGCCATAAAAAAAATGAATTTTTTTATTATGTACCAGGAAATGCCCGATGACTAAAACGAGAGATATCCTTGGTCCATTCTAGCTATCCCATTTAATGTGTGATTAGAGGCACCTTGTAAGGATATCATATCTCATTACTACCATTATATTCATGCAATGTCCACACAAAACTCACGTTAGAAAATGTCAAGCATAATGTCTTTTGTGAAAATATCATGCCACATGGGACACAAGTTTATTGCAAGCTTGAATATGTAGGGGCCACAAACACTTATGGTCCATGACTTGATGCCACTTGGCACAAACCTAGTATAGAGCTTGAATATGTGGGGCCCACAAACACCTATGGTCCATGCCTACATGTCATGTGGCAAAAGCTTGGGCTAGCTTAAATATGTAGGACCCACAAGAAGACTACATATTTTCTAGATTCCATCATTGATTCCATCGACGAGGGCTACATGTTTTCAAGATTTCATTGGTGATGGCTTCATATTTTCAAATTCCACCCTTGAGAGCTCCGTAATTTCAAGTATACATCTGTGAGGACTTGGTATTTTGTTCACTAGAAATTACAACCAATCATGTTTGTAGAAACAAATGTGGCAATCTACCACAAACTCATCAATCTAAAGAGTTGATTCATGTAAGATTTTAGATAACACACGTCAATGAGATGTCAATGTGGTATAATGTGCTCACAACTCCAATAGATGACACAATTTGAGACCAACTCTTGATGAATGCGAACTGGCTCAAGACTTTTAAACAATTGACTCAAACATTCTTATTAACCATAGTAGATTCTACTAATCCATTTGCTTATGGGACCAATTGGGCCTTTGGACTAGATGTGTGTGCCTACTTCTCAACAATGAGCACTAGACTCCCCATCCATGTGAAATTGGTTATGTAAGATGAAGGCTTGCGTAAAGGATTGATTATGATTAGCTATAGTCAATTCTATTTGTTCCATTAGCTTATGGGTCTAATGAGGCCTTTTGAATCTTGCCTCCAAGTTGGCATATGCATTTATACACCTCCAATAGAGAGCATAAGAATGTGACTAACTCCCAATGAGTTAATCAACACTAAGGCGTGCATATGGGAGTTACTCAAACAACTTTAGCTATAGCTCATTCCAACTACGCCATTTGCTTATGGGATCAATGAGTTCTTTCGACTCCAAGAACCATTTGGGTAGGTGCAATTTTTATAGCGAGCACAAGAATGTGACTAACTATTTCAAAAAAGGAAGAAAATAGAAAGTGACTAACTCACCCTCCATTTGTGACCATTTATGCAACTCAAGTGTAATCCATTCCATTGGCTTTTTTTTGCTAATGGAACAAATGAGTCCTCGTACCTTCATGTCACATACGCATGCCTAGGTATCCAACACTCGCCCTTTGTGAGCCCCAAAACACGACTGAGTCCCTCTCCGTACAAATCTAGTTAAGGTTATGATAAAGGTTGAAGGACTACCAATTAAGGCTCAAAATGTTGTGATAGACAAAACTCACTTTGAGGAATTTTAATGGTCCACATGTACTCTAGGGTATTGACCAACGCTAGTCAACAATTTTTTTTGGAAGTGTGTGTTTCCCTATATCCCATAATATATTATGTTGTAGCAAAAAGTTGAATCTATATTGTGGGTGTTTGAGCTTTGTGTAAAAATGTTTGTAGATGGAACAATGAAAAGCATGAAAAGCTAAGGTTTTGGAGAAATTAGGGTTTTGGGGAGGAAAAATAGCCATATTCATAGACACAATGCTGTAGTTTGTTAAAGAAGGGGCCATTTGGATCCCTATTATCCCTTTGACCACATGTGTTTACTACACCAAAACAATGTACAAAGATCAGTCACACATCATTCAAGAGGTGGCATCTTGCTCCCTCTAGACACAGATTTTCCTTGCTGACTGCAATCTTCTACACGAATTTCTTCTAGAGACTGTTTCTGGCATATTAATATCCTTTCTGAGACCATAGCAGCAATGCCTCTCCTTAACTCTGCTAATTGCCCTCGGTTTACCCGCACCATTCTTCTGAGATTGCTTCAATTATGTAAAACTATTTGTCAACCAGTTTCTGAGAAAAAGAAATTAGCTTGGTCTTTGAATTTGTCAGTTCGATGCGATCCCGGTTTTCCAGTACGGATTTCAGTTTGCATTTACTTTCGTGTGCATTGGTAGATTGCGTCAATCAAGTTGGGCTTGCTCAAATCAGTTGTCGGATTGACTTTTCTGTAGATGTTTACAACGATATCCAGAAAGATGAAATACTTGCTTTTCCTTCTTCATATCAGATTCTAAGCGCCATCAAGTCTGTGAAGTGTGTTCAATGAGGTTTTGCTCGGCTTGGTTAGCTCACACTGAAGTGGACAGGTTTTCCGTCTTGCATTATTTTTGAAAGGTTCCTAGTAAGAAATGAATGGATTGTTTGAACTGAACTCTACAATAATTAGCTCGTCTTCCCTGGCCTAGAATACAACAGCAAAATTCAAATACAAGATGGTTGTGGCTTAGAATATAACATTGTTTAGATGATTAGGTCCGATAAAGTTTTATTCTGGAAGTGTTGGCAAGCACAGACCGTTTGTCAAAACCGGATCAAAGCTCAAATATATGAAGTCTACAACTTGCCCCAGTTTATGTTCCACAGTGCAAATAATATATTTTACAACCATGTGGGCATTTACCATCTCAATTCCGTCCTACGTTTCCCTTTAATTGTGCACCTTTTTAAAGATTATTCAATGGCTGCTGTTGCACGTCGTTTCAAGGTTGAATTAGAGAGTTTGCGAGAATAGATATTACTCCGGTAACTAATCCAACTCGTTTTGGTCTCTGACTTCATCAGCGGAAGCCAAAAGCGTTTTATCAAGTGCTGGCTAGACAAAAGCATGCCGAGCTGGAAACAAGCGCAAACGCATATCGAGACCATGCAGCGCAGAAACTGGTACTATAGTCCTTAATCCAAGCTGCAAAAGTTAATCTTTTTTCGCATGAGGTAGAATTACTATAAAATTCTTGAAAGCTTTCAGACAATAATGGATTCAGAAATCGCAAGCTTTAAAATGTACGTCCTTCATGAGTCAGGCTACAACTTCTTGTTGAGAAGAAAATTTGCCCAATGCTTTCATAATGCCCAACTGCAGACTCTCCCTCCCTCTCGCATTTGATAATATTGCTGCCAGGTCTTCTCGGACTCTATTCATCCTTGCAGAAACCACATAAATTGTTTAGCCTTGAAGATCATTTTGAGCTTAATTGGTCAAATAAACAGGATCAGAGATGCAGAGGCAGATTTATAGAATTGTACATTCCTGTTAATGAGGTTACCAAAATTTTCAATAGAAACTTTTTTGCAAGTTGGATACTAACCACATCTTTTTCCAACATTCATATGTTAGAATTTATGGTATGCTAATTGATGAAAAAGCTCTCTTACTTAAGAATTATATTATTTGGATGTCAGACAAAAGCTCTTGTGGATTGTGACCCCTCATCAATTGTGCTTCCAGCCTCCACCTGCTTTTTTTATTAGCTGAATGATGGAAAAAGTACATCTTGGTGTAATTTCTTTCATGCTCTGAACTGTTTATGCTTGCATTCAACAGGAAGATAAGCGACTCAACTCCACTTATGTTAACATTCATAAGAGGTCCACATCTTCATATCCTCATCACATGACAACAAGGAGTAGGGCAGCATCTTTGAAAAACGAAGAGGAAGTCAAAGAGGAAGAGTTTAGATTTGAAGATTTTGAGGGCCTAGATGTTAGAGATAAAGTCCAAAAGGAGAAACGTTCTGCAAGCATCATTCCTGCCAATGAAGAGCAAGTCGAACATGCTTCCAAACATGCCAACACCAGAAGCAATCGTTCTTTTCAGACCTCTCAACCTAAACATGAAGTTCGCCGACCAAAAAGGGAAGCTCAGCCAACAAGCCCACCAGTTCCCAATAGAAGTTTGTGCAATTCCATGTTTATGTTTTACTCAATTGCCCTCTTGTGGATTGCTGTAGGTATTGGGGCAACCTGTTACGTTCACTATCTCAAGGAGCAGCAAAAACGACATAACTGGTGGGAGATTTTCCAAAGGTAAAATGGCAGACATTTTGAGAGGCCTATGAAACGTTATAAGAATCAGAACAGCTTCATCTCAGTACTGTAGTCATTCAATTGATAGCTTCATCCCAGGAAATCCATGTACCAATCAGCAATCACAGGATATCTTCATCCCAGGATATCCATGTACCAATCAGCAATCACATCTGCAGGCAATTTCACAAGATAGAGTACGTTCACTACTTGAATTATACAATAGAAAACAGAGAGACTTACTTCCATGTCAGGAATGTTGAGTTTAGTCACATGATGCTTTTGTTGGTTCTGCCAATTTTCACATAAACTAAGCCAGCTTCTACTCCAGAGTTGTGATGTGACTGTCTAGTTCATAGTTCATTGTGTAGGTGCATCTGCATCTGTAGTCATTTTTCCATCCTAATGCCAAGTGCTCAGGTTTCTTTTGTATTTTAGAGGCACCTCCCCTCACACAATGTTCATGTGGATTTTACAGCCAGAATCTTAGGTGATCATTCTTCTCATAATCAGTCAATCAAATGTTGACACATAGCAGGTGAGCTTTTCAGTAGAATGTGCATGTGGACAGCCAATGATGGGCTACCACATAGCACACGCACATTTTGAAGTCATTTTTCCATCCTAATGCCAAGTGCTCAGGTTTCCTTTGTATTTTGGAGGCACCTCCCCCCACACAATGTTCATGTGAATTTTACAACCAGAATCTTAGGTGATCATTCTTCTCATAATCAATCAATCAAATGTTGACACATAGCACGTGAGCTTTCCAGTAGAATGTGCATGTGGACAGCCAATGACAGGCTGCCACATAGCACACACACATTTCAATGGCTGTCCACATGCACATTCCAACAAACAACAAAATTGACAAAAATGTAAAAAAATTTGCATTAGAAATGCCAAAAAAAATACAAACAAAACAAAAAAACCAAAACCAAAAACCGCGTACGGACCGAAAAAAAAAAAACGTCCACTTTTGCACATTGACATTACATAGGGGAAGGCCCTCTTCCTCTCGGCTGTTCCGCCCTGCTAGGGCACAAGCCCTCGGGCATTGGGCCCTCCCAGGGCGGAACACCCTCGAGGGAGGTCCTTCCCCACCACGAAAATGATCTTCTAGGCTGAATTCTTTCTACGATAAAAGCAATATTCAACAACTCCATGTCTTCAATGTCAATCCAAACATAAAGGGCACACCTTATATCTAGTTGCATGACGTCTGATGTTTGATGCACAGGCTGGAACGCGTAGCAAATTTTTTTTTGAAAAAGAAAAAATGCCTATTTTGCTTTTTAATTTGTTAAAAAAGTGGGTAGAAGTGCCCTAGGTCTGCGCTCTGATCCATGGCATAAGGAACCAGACAAATTTTGCGTGATGTTAGGGAATGGCTGCAAGTTAGATCACTCAAGAGTGAAATGAGACATCCCTATTCAGTGAAGTCGAGAAAGCGGAATTACTATCAATGATTGATGTGTCTGTGCATTTCCGATACTTTGAGGCAATACAGGGAGGTTGTGCTCACTCTTCGAACTGGATTGCGGGACACTAGGGCAGAGTTTTCATTCCCGTGAGTACTGGATTTAAAGAAGCTGGCCAACTTTTTAGCTTCAGCAACAAATTCTAAGAAAATTGCGCAGTTTTTCAAAGTGAGTCAGGAGCCGCAAGACCTTCAAGCCACTACTATAAAAAAGCCATTTTTCATTTTCTTGTCATTTTGGTAGTAGAATTGGTATGTGTGTGTGTGTGTGTGTGTGTGTGTTGTGAAAAATTGTCAAAAATCTATCTTGGTTATTTTATGATTTTATGTTTGTGAGTACATATCACATGTGTGTAGCATGTTCCCACATGTGCAAAATAGTCAGAAATAGTTTATAATGTTGACTTTAGGGGTATCATAAAGATTGCTAGTCAAGTATCTTGGTGTCACTAGGTGATAGGGCCAATTTTGGCTTTAGAGGTCAAATGGTCAAGTACACATGTTTTGTCATGATTAGGCCAAAATTCAATTGTGATGTAACTCAAGCTAGTTAGGTTGCTTACACATGTCAAGTTTAGGTTTGATGAGTGATGCACCCTATGTGGTAGCAAAAGTCAGAGGGTCCAATCATAATAGAGAGATGTGTTGTAAGGGTCCAATCAAAATTGAGGGATGTTGCATCACACATCCAATAGGATTAGAGAGGCTATGATTGAGGGGTCCAATAGGATTGTAGCATGGATCTCCACAAGTTCTATATGTACTTTGATTTTCTATCATAAAGCAATGTGAATTTTTGAGTCAATTTGGAGATTTGGCAATTTTGCTTGTATTGCCTTCTCTCTATAGATGAGCCCAAAAGTGGTATTTTCTCTCTCTACTCGAGGAGAGGAGCTAGTTGGGACTTAGTTTTTTTCATGAAGTCTTCCACACGTGTGAAACACCGTTTGGTAATGAATGAATGCATGTAGAATGGTCTTTTTGCCTTAGATCTTGTCATTGATCTTGGATTTCAATCAATAGGCGATCTATAGTGCATGAGCCAAGCTTAGGAGATCAATTTAGCACATTAGGACATTCCCATATGTGTGAATTTTCACATGGTATCAGAGCCTACCTAAGCTTTTGATGCATCTATCATCCATAGTTTCAAAATTTTCATGAAAGTCAAGATCTAGAGAGTGTTGATTGCATCTCCCATGCTATCTCAAGCAAATTTGGATCAAAAGGGTTCATTATCATAATGATTGAATCATTTCAGGTACTGTATGGAATTCCCTGCTCAGGCACGTGTGAAGTACAGTCAAGTTCATTTGGAAAGTTCTCTTCCAAGTTAGATCCAAATTTGGTGGAATTCCCTGCTCAGGCACGTGTGAAGTACAACCAAGTTCATTTGGAAAGTTCTCTTCCAAGTTAGATCCAAATTTGGTGCTAGATAGCTTGTTTGAAAGCTAGTTTTGTAGCAATTTGTTTCAATCCATTTGGTTTGATCATATCTTGCTAGTCTGACCAAAAACTTCAAGAAGAGGCTTGCCAATGTCATCTATTTGAGATCTAGTCAACTTTTTGAGGTCATAGCCACATTGTTTCTTACAATTCCATTGTATTAGAGTGATTTGTAGATTCTTGGAGTGTTTCACATGTGCCAAAGATAATTTGACCCAAACTTTGCCTATACTCCATCAATTGATGAGAGGTTGATCTAGTTTGAGAGAGATTGGAGCTAATGAGATCCATCTCACATTTTGTTGCAAGATCTTGCATAGGAGTTGGTATTACACCTCTATTGGATCCTATAGTGAGAGAGAAGCAACATTTTATTCTCTAAATCACAAGGAGTCTTCACTATTACATGACATCTATGGGTTCCTACCTATTGGAATCTAGTGAAAGACTATCTACCTCCTATCTTGTCGTTGATCTTGGATTTCAATCAATAGGTGATCTATAGTGCACGAGCCAAGCTTAGGAGATCAATTTCACACATTAGTACATTCCCATATGTGTGAATTTTCACGTGTGTGTGTGTGTGTGAGAGAGAGAGAGAGAGAGAGAGAGAGAGAGAGAGAGAGAGAGAGAGAGAGAGAGAGAGAGAGAGAGAGAGAGAGAGAGAGAGAGAGAGAGAGAGAGAGAGAGAGAGAGAGAGAGAGAGAGAGAGAGAGAGAGTGTGTGTGAGTTGTGAGTTGTGAGTGTGAGTGTGAGTCAGTGAGTCAGTAGTGAGTGAGTGAATGTGTGTGAGAGAGAGAGAGAGAGAGAGAGAGAGAGAGAGAGAGAGAGAGAGAGAGAGAGAGAGAGAGAGAGAGAGAGAGAGAGAGAGAGAGAGAGAGAGAGAGAGAGAGAGAGAGAGAGAGAGAGAGAGAGAGAGAGAGAGAGAGAGAGAGAGAGAGAGAGAGAGAGAGAGAGAGAGAGAGAGAGAGAGTGGTACCAATTGGGACCAAGACTCATGTTAGTTTGATTGCATGATTTGAGGTGATTTACTTTGCTAGAATGTAGTCATGAAAACATTTTTGCAATTAGCTATTGTCAAATACTATTGCAAAGTAGAGATTCAGTGATGTACTTGACACTGAACTTTTATGACAAGCTATCTACAATAAGAACTTTGAAAAAAAATCAGATAAACATTATAATTGCTAATAGTTGTTTTTAACTATCCATTTCATTTACGTTTGACATGCTTCTCTACTTTGACATGTACATGGAATTTTGAAATGAGAACAATGCATCTCCCATTTGTAGACAAAGACATTTGTTTGCAAGGATTTCAAACTTATTCACTTTAAAATCTAAATACCTTAACCAAACATGTCTTGGAAATCTACTAAAAGTAACATGTTTGAAATAGATCGCAAATTTATTTGATCATTGACAAATTACCTTGTATTCCAGCAGCGAAAATATAAAGGGAAAGCTTCAAGAGTGCTTGCAAGTTCTACGACATATCTCAAGAAGAATAAAGTTTGATTTTGGAATTTAGAAGGGCCTATAATTTGTGTATATTATACAATTTGGAAGAATGTGTTATAGATTCAATAATGAAACAACAAAAAAAAATTGCTCATGTTGAGCTCAACATGTGTGAAAAGATATCTATCTAATAGACAATTTTTTATATATATAGAATGAATGAGATGTATAACAAAATTCCATCATGTTCAAATAGCTAATTAAATGGAGTCAAGCTCTCAACACTTTGTGTCAGCATGAATGATGCAATTTATCAGGTTTGCAACCGGTTTTATATTTGTTTGAATATTCATGCTCAGATTTGTGGTGATTCAAAGTTCAAAAGGACAACAAGTGGCAATCAAAGCGACATACGCATGCTACTTTGCATATAAAAAACATAGTTTCCAATTGAAGCAAGGTTACAAGATTGGATATGAGTATTTCTTTTTTTTGGAGGTACTACTAATTGACTTTGTTTGCAAATCCTGATTTGTTTACAATCTAGTTCTTTTCTTTGATGATCATGATTTCTTTGATAGATCTAGATCCACTTTAATCTACAATCACAAAATCAAATTGATCAAAACAAAAGAAAACACTCCAAAAAAAGGAAGATAAACATTGTAAAACCAAGGATCTAGAAAATAGTGACACACCACCGAAGTTTAATTTTACCATGTGAAAGCTTCAAGCAAACTTCTAAAATGTAAAAAAAAGAAAATATGCTACTAAAATAACCATGTCTTGGCTAATTTAAAAAGATAAAATGTTACACCATCGTTGGCAACTATTTATACATACCCTTGATATGAGCATTTTAGGGCTTCTCTAAACTCATCATAACCTAATCCTAACATCCAACCTAATAGGTCATTGGATCCACCCTAATTAGGGGTCAAGATCTCAAGATCCATTCAAAGGTGCCATCACAAAGTAGGATGTGGAATAAACTTCTGGAAAAGAATACTATGCTATTTGGCATGTGTGACATGGCATAACATGGCCAAATTGCCAATTACAAGTCGTATGACCAAAATTGGTCCAAACTAGCTTGTGAAATTTTAACATGATATGCGGTTGGTATTGTAAGTCAGTCTATGGCAGCACCTAAGGAAACACATTGGAAAGCAACCAAACACATTTTGCGGTATGTCAAAGGCACTTCCGACTATGGCTTGGTGTACAGTAGGAAGGAAAGTTCACCTAAATTATGTGGCTATGTGGATGCGGATTGGGGAGGTGATTGTGATGATCATAAATCCACCACAGGGTATGTATTCCAGTTTTGTGGCAGTTGCTTTTCCTGGTCTAGTAAGAAGCAAAGTATAGTTGCTTTATCCACAATAGAAACACAATATAAGGCAATGTGTAGCGTGGCACAAGAATCCATTTGGTTGAGACAAATCTTGGATGAAATGGACATGAAGTAGAAAAAACTTACGACCATACATAATGACAATCAGAGTGGCATTTAGTTGGCAAAGAATCTGTTGTTTCACGTGAGGAACAAACACATCGAGATTCACTATCACGTCATATGTGAAAGGCTATTGAGTAAGAATAAATATCGTTCATTGTAGTACAAATGAGCAATTAGCTGACATTTTCACTAAGCCACTCATTAGAGAAAAGTTTGATAAGTTAGATCAAAATTTTCTATACATAAAGTTTGTTAACTTTGATGTTATGTATATGATTGTATGAAAAGTAGATTCTACTTTTAGGGAGAGAGTTAGAATAAAAGTAGAACTATTGTATTATTGTATTGTGGGTCCAATCGGTGAATTAGGACCAGTTGGCCTCACTACAAGGCAAGTCGATGGGACATGCGTCCCTTCAACGACAACCTGGGCCATGCATGGATTGCCAAAGAAAAAACTATATGTACAATGTACCTTGTTTTTTGAAAATACAATTACTATGAGAGCTTGTGGTGTGAGAGTGTTTTATGTGTATGTTACTATGTTGCATAATCTGTGATCCAGTTTCAATTGAATTTTAACTATATTGTGGGTCCGATCAGTGGATTAGGATTAGTTGGCCTCGCCATGAGGCAAGTCAACCGGACATGCGTCCCGTCAAAGACAACCTGGACCATGCATGGGTTGCCAAAAAGAAAGCTATATGTATAGTGCAATATTTTTCTTTTGAGAAATACAATTTCTAAGTGAGCTTGATGTGAGAGAGTGCTTTTTGAGTGTGTTATTGTGTTGTGATGATTTGTGATCTAGCTTACAAAACTCCTTAGAAGTAATAAAAAAAATGCTAGGTCTCATGTACACTATCCACATGAATGAGGATGATTTGTTTTATGATACTTTGAGATTCAATAATAATCAATGGTTATTGTGTCATGAATATGGCTATTATTGTATATTCTATTTCATAGTATTGTGGCTTGTAATTTGCTAAGTTTTTTGGAATAACATGTCCTTCATGGTATCCAAGCTTAAGATCCAAATAAGATTCACGATCAACATGGATTCATTAAGCTTCATAGGTATTTTTAGTTTCTTGAAGTTTTTACATATGTCTATGTTTTTATTTATTTGATCCCATTGCAAGGTTCCCTTCACATTTTTAGATGTTTTTTCAAATCTAAGGCTATAGGATTGTGGGTTTATGTTTAAGCTTCTAGAGGTATGAAGCTTTTGTTAATTTGGCCAAGAAAAAGGTCAAGCTACAACATAAGAATCAATACATTTTACTTGTGTCAATAGTGGATCAAAAACTCCAAGCTATTCTAAAGCTCCCAATTTCTAAAGTGCTTAAAAAGGAATCATTTGTGATGTCCACATTAAAAGCAGTCATTAAGGAACTTAAAGCCCATTTTAGTACTTGAAGTGTAGATTTTTAAGATTTTTTTAAGCGCTGAAATTTTCTTTTATTCTTACTTTGCAATTTGATTCATCTCTTCTGAGATTCTCTAAAATGAGTGCTTATCTTTTCGATCCTAGTAATAGGTGGCACAAATCAAACTATTCTATTTGGAAACTAAGAATGGAATCAATCCTTGTAGTGCAAGACCTTATGGATACAATGAGTGGGGATGAGGATGAACCTATCCACCCTCAAGAATCCACTAAATACAAGAAGAGGTGCAAACTAGCCCTTCATTGTATTAAAATGAATGTAGCCAATGAGCTCCTAAAGGAAGTAGGAGAATGTACCTCGGCCCAAGAGGCTTGGGAGTCCCTTCAAAAGGTTAATGAGTCAAAGAAAACTACAAGATTGCTTGCCTTAAAGCATCAAATCTTTCAATGTTACCAAAAGAAGGGGAGGGGGTGCTCATTCATATGTTTTGAGGGTAAAGGAGTTGAACAAATGACTTGCCTTTATATGAGAGCCTATAAATGGGATCCTTTGATGGATGGTGTTGACTACCCATTTTTCGATGAACAAGATTATCAAGAATGGCCACCAGACTCATATGGTTATTATTGAAAATCTAGCAAGTCCATGTTCTTGCATATCATCATCGAATAAAGCCTCAAGTTAACGTAAGCAAACTCATATCTACGCTTTTCTTGGAGCACATCAACAAAAAATAAAATAAAAAATATATATACAATTATGCTCTCTACAAACTTTGACAACGCTAGTGACTCCTCATCATCCCAAGGACCAGTCAAAGGCACCTATTTGGTAGTAGGAGCATGTTGTCCAATTCTGAGAATGACATGGTATATTCTAGGATATGGCAAAAGGCTTCTACAATAAGCCCAAACATTACATTATTGAGTAGAGAGTCAGAAGTATTAGAACCAGGCGACCAGTTGGCATCCTGCGTGTGTGAGTCCAACATTGGGCCTTAGGCTAATAAGTGCCATGGAGCACACTTATTAAATAAAGTATTTTAAACTTACCTTTGTAAAGTTCCTAAGTTGAGAAACACAACTTGTCCTCAAGAAACACAAAGTGATATTGATGGTCAAAATCATGATCCTAATGGAACCTCAGGATCACGATCCAATTAGAGTGAAGGGGACTCACCTCTCAAATCTACAAAAGAGAGCCATTTCCTTTGTATAGGATCATCTTCTACTCTTCCTAATAAGACTATGTCCATTTTATCTTCGAATCTCTCTCTCTCTCTCTCTCTCTCTCTCTCTCTCTCTCTCTCTCTCTCTCTCTCTCTCTCTCTCTCTCTCTCTCTCTCTCTCTCTCTCTCTCTCTCTCTCTCTCTCTCTCTCTCTCTCAGAAAATCATGGAGCGATAATTAAGATCTGTAGGTAGGATTTCTTTCACTGTTCACCTCCCTTGAGAAGATCAACCTCTAAAGAGAAGATCTAGAGCCAAGGATGCCTAGATAAGTGTGAATAAACCAAACCAAGAAAAGACCAAAAAGAGAAAAAGCATCAAAGATGAACGCCAGACAAATTTAGGTTATTTTACGATCTGATTCGAAGCTAAGATTGACAACCTTATCAAGCCTAGATCCCCAATCCTATCACCATGTTTACTCTCTTTCCATTAGATCAAAGCTCGTTATTACTCAACTAAAGATCCATAAATCCCCTTCTTTGCCCTCTAGATTTGACCGATTAGGGAGGCACGGAAAGGGTCCAACAACAACATCAAACAATTTCTTAGCCATAAGTACTATTTTCATCTTAAATTTCCATAGGTGATAATTTGATCCATCGAGCTTGTCCAAAATGGGACCAACCTTGCTTTAGGATCCATGTGAAAGTTAGTTTAAGTGATAATAATAACTATCAGTGACTTAAGAAAGAAAAATGTAGTGCTATTACAAAACAAGAAACAATTATCGTATCGACTGATAGGATCGAGTCATGTAGAAAGGTTTCGAGCTATGAAGTTACCTCTATTGTCGTATCAGATTCTGATAACACAACTATGATGCCAAGCTGGGAATCTATGGGGACTAAGCAATGGTGGACCATTGGATGATTCCTCAGTGCATGCATCGGATCGAATTAGGATGGTGAGTTGAACGACTCGATTGATTCTATTTGATTCTCACTTCAAAGTCATTAGAATCTATGGCATCAATTATGTAGGCAAACACAAAGATGCACAAGAACACAAGAAGCAAATATCCACGCACAATACAAAGGAGGTTGCATGACCAAATTTTTTTTTGCGTGGATATAGCCGTGGATATACGCTTGCGTGGATTATCTACAGGTGGATGTTCCACGCGAATATCATTTTCGCAATAGCTATCCATAATTCACCGGAGACTATTAATTTTAAATTGCATGGATTATCCATGCGTGGATATTCCATGTCAACTTTGACAACCGGCAGCCGGTTAACCTTCGATGACCGCACCCGGACAAGGAAATGTACTTTTTGTGTGGATTATCCACGCCATACTAAGATGCAAAAAAATTAGGCTCGGATTTCGTGTGGATTGTGCGTGGATACTGCATGGCAAATTATCCACGTGTGGCTTGTCCGCGCAAATTTTTTTTATCCACAAAAAATCCAGAGAGTTGGGGCCGTGGATAAATTTTTTTTATATCCACGCGGTATCCACGGCCCCAACTCTCTGAATTTTGTGTGGATTACCCACGCGTGGATAATCCACACAAATTTTTTTGACCCAAATTTTTTTTTTGGCGCGTGAACCAAAATGTGGTTCACTCCTAAACTAGATGTCGACTTCTTTTTTCTTTTGTGTGAGAAAGAGAAAAGGAGAGAAAAGATGGGAGTGAGGATGAGATGGGGTGAATGTGAGTGAGAATATTGATAGTTTTTTGATGAATACTGATAGTGTTTTGTGTTTTTAGTCCATTGATGATGCTTAGAATTTTGCTTTGCACAGGAACACAGGTCATGCTACACAGTAACACAGACAGAAAACACTCTCCACTACAAGCTCACATAACAACTGTATTTCTCAAAATGAAATTACACTGTACATATAGTTGTTCACTCAGGCAACCCATGCATGACCTAGGTTGCCATTGGCGGGACGCGTGTCCCGTCAACTTGCCTCGTGGCGAGGCCAACTGATCCTTATCTACTGATAGGACCCACAGTACAGTAGCACAGTGATTCTACTTTAATTCTAACTCTCTCCCTTAAAGTAGAGTCTACTTTTTATACAATCATATACATAGCTTTAAAGTCAGTAAACCTTAAGTACAGAAAGCTTTGATCTAAACTTATCAAACGGTTCTCCAACAAGTGGCTTAGTGAAAATATCAGCTAGTTGTTCTTCTGTGCTACAATGAACAACATGAATTTCACGATTCAGCAGCCTCTCATGTATAAAGTGATATTGAATCTCAATGTGTTTAGTTCTCGCATGGAACACGAGATTCTTTGCTAGTTGAATGCCACTCTGACTATTGCTATGTAATGTCGTGGGATTTTTCTACTTCATGCCAACTTCTAAGATTTGTCTCAACCATATAGCTTCCTGTGCTGCACTACACATTGCCTTATACTCTGCTTCTGTGGTGGATAGAGCAATTGTACTTTGCTTTTTACTAGACCATGAAAAGCAACTACCACAAACCTGGAATACATACCCTGTGGTGGATCTATGATCATCATAGTCACCTCCCCAATCCGCATCCACATAGCCACACAACTTAGATAAACCATCATGCTTCCTGTAAATCAAGCCATAATCTGAAGTGCCTTTCACATAACGCAGAATGTGCTTAGCTGCCTTCCAATGCGTTTCCGTACGTGCTGCCATAAACTGACTTACAATGCCAACAACATAGCATATATATGGTCCAGTCGTGGTAAGGTAGATCAAGCTCCCTACTAACTGTCTATATAGCGTAGCATCAAATGATTGTGACTCATCAAGCATAGAAAGCTTTTTACCTGGTTCAATAGGAGTATTTACTGGTTTGCAATCCCGTCCTTTTTGCCACACCTCTACTCCAAGGCAATAATGCATCAGGATGAGATCTGTCATATCGAATTGTTCCATGAGGTCTTTCTTGATCATGTCTATCATCTCTTGATTATTTCCCGTAATAATCAAGTTATCAACATAAAGAGCAATCAAAGCAACCATATCATCAAAGCATAAGACATATAGATTTGGATCAGAATGTGTTCTCACCATCCCCTTTGAATGAAAGTAGGCATCAATCCTGCTATACCACGCACGTGGTGCCTGTTTAAGACCATAAAGTGCTTTCTTCAAGCGACATACTTTATTTTCCTGGTTCGCTACAAAGCCTTCAGTTTGAGTCATGAACACTTCTCTTAGAAAAGCAGATTTCACATCCATCTGATGCAAAGGCCAACCAAAATGTGAAGCTAAAGCAACAAGTAGACGTAGAGTATTCCACTTACAAACCGGCGCAAAGGTCTCCTCATAGTCGATGCCTTTACTTTGTGCACACCCTTTGATCACCAATCTTGCCTTGTGCTTTGCTACACTTCCATTTGCATGGTACTTAGTCCTGTATACCCATTTGCAACCAATGGGTTTCTTGCCAACTGGTGGTTCTACTAAGTTCCATGTGCTATGACTTAGAATTTGCTTTTGCACAGGAACACAGATCATGCTACATAGTAACACAGACAGAAAATACTCTCCACAGCAAGCTCACATAGCAACTGTATTTCTCAAAATGAAATTACACTATACATATAGTTCTTCACTCAGGCAACCCATGCATGACCCAGGTTGCCGTTGGCGGGACGCGTGTCCCGTCGACTTGCCTCGTGGCGAGGCCAACTGATCCTTATCCACTGATAGGACCCACAATACAGTAACACGGTGATTATACTTTAATTCTAACTCTCTCCCTTAAAGTAGAGTCTACTTTTTATACAATCATATACATAGCTTTAAAGTCAACAAACTTTAAGTACAGAAAGCTTTGATCTAAACTTATCAAACTTTTCTCCAGTAAGTGGCTTAGTGAAAATATCAACTAGTTATTCTTCTGTGCCACAATGAACAACATGAATTTCAAGACTCAGCAGCCTCTCACGTATGAAGTGATACTGAATCTCAATGTGTTTAGTTCTCGCATGGAACACTGGATTCTTTGCTAGCTGAATGCCACTCTGACTGTCGCTATGTAAAGTCGTGGGATTTTTCTGCTTCATGCCAATTTTTTCCAAGATTTGTCTCAACCATATAGCTTCCTGTGCTGCACTACACATTGCCTTATACTCTGCTTCCGTGGTGGATAGAGCAATTGTACTTTGCTTTTTACTAGACCATGAAAAGCAACTACCACAAACCTGGAATACATACCCTGTGGTGGATCTATGATCATCATAGTCACCTCTCCAATCCGCATCCACATAGCCACACAACTCAGGTAAACCATCATGCTTCCTGTAAATCAAGCCATACTATGAAGTGCCTTTCACATAATGCAAAATGCGTTTAGCTGCCTTCCAATGCATTTCCGTAGGTGCTGCCATAAACTGACTTACAATGCCAACAACATAACATATATCTGGTCTAGTCGTGGTAAGCTAAATCAAGCTCCCTACTAATTGTCTATACAACATAGCATCAAATGATTGTGACTCATCAAGCTTAGAAATCTTTTTACCTGGTTCAATAGGAGTGTTTAATGGTTTGCAATCCTGCAACTTAAACCTATGCAGCAGCTCTTTGACATACTTCACCTATGTTAAAACCACTTCATGTCCTTTTTGCCACACTTCTACTCCAAGGCAGTAATGCATCAGCTTGAGATCTGTCATCTCGAATTGTTCCATGAGGTCTTTCTTGATCATGTCTATCATCTCTTGATTATTTCCCGTAATAATCAAGTCATCAACATAAAGAGCAATCAAAGCAACCATACCATCAAAGCATAAGACATATAGATTTGGATCAGAATGTGTTCTCACCATCCCCTTTGAACGAAAGTAGGCATCAATCCTGCTATACCACGCACATGGTGCTTGTTTAAGACCATAAAGTGCTTTCTTCAAGCGACATACTTTATTTTCCTGTCCCTTCGTTACAAAGCCTTCAAGTTGATCCATGAACACTTCTCCTTCTAACTCACTATTCAGAAAAACAGATTTCACATCCATCTGATGCAAAGGCCAACCAAAATGTGAAGCTAAAGCAATAAGTAGACGTAGAGTATTCCACTTACAAACCGACGCAAAGGTCTTCTCATAGTCGATGCCTTTATTTTGTGCGTACCCTTTGATCACCAATCTTGCCTTGTGCTTTGCTATACTTCCATCCGCATGGTACTTAGTCCTGTATACCCATTTGCAACCAATGGATTTCTTGCCAACTGGTGGTTCTACTAAGTCCCATGTGCTATGTTTAGCAATTGACTCCATCTCCTCTCCCATGGCCTTGACCCAAATGTCATCATCCTTCGCTTCACCATAAGTGAAGGTTCTTTGCTTTGAATAATGCTAGATAAGAGAGCATAATTTGCTTCATACCTGTCAGGTAGTGTCTTCTCTCTTGTTGATCTTTGTAGCTCTCCCTGACTAGATGATCCTGGAAAGTCATCTATGTCGCGGCTCTCCAACAATCTCTCAAACCACTTAGGGAGCTTCCTGTCAGGTGATCGGCTTCTTGGTGAAAATGTATCCCACGGTACATCCTTCTCCTTGCGTTTGTCACCTGTAACTTCAATCCTTCTTGAACCAAAAGGTTTGTCCCTACCTCTCCAACCTGTCTCTTGAGGTTGAGTAGTAGTATCTTGAGATGTATCCTCATGTTCATCACTCGGAAGGTCAATGAATGGATCATCATCAGGTGGTATCCTCACTATACCATCTTTCCCAGTGGATGTGTCTATCTTCTCAGCATCCTCGTCTTCATACATCTTGGATTCATCAAAGATAACATCACGGCTTATATGGATTTTGTTTTCCACTAGATCAAAACATCTATAGCCCTTCACATGATCGTCATATCCTAGCAATATGCACTTGATAGCTTTTACATCAAGTTTACGTCTCTCTTCCTAGGAATGTGTACAAAGGCCTTACATCCAAAGATTCGCAAGTGGTTCACCTTTGGCTTCTTCTTCGTGGATGCTTCCTCAGGTGTTATCTTTGGTATGGCAATGGTAAGACTTCTATTTTGAAGATAGACTGCCGTGCTACATGCTTCTGACCAAAAATCTTTTGGTAGTTTCGTCTCAGCTAGCATAGATCTGGCACTTTTCACAATTGTACGATTATTGCGCTCAACTACACCATTGAGAGCAGGAGTATGAGCTTGCGTAAATTGTCTTTTAATCCCACATTGATCACAAAGATCATTGAAGTCATTAGACTTGTACTCACCTTCACTATCTGATCTTAGGACTTTGATCTTCCTACTTGTCTGATTTTCAACCAATGCTTTGAAGCTCTTGAAGTTATCAAATGCATTTGATTTTTTCTTGAAGAAGTAGATCCACGTCTTACGTGACATATCATCAATAAAGGTCATGAAATAGAAGGCTTTACCTAAGGACATGGTCCTCATAGGCCTGCATAAGTTTGTGTGGATTAAATCCAGGATGTTCTTTGCTCTTGCAACACCCCCTTTATTAAACTTCTCTCGATGCTGCTTCCCATATACACAGGATTCACACATCGATTTCAATTGATCTTCTATGGTAGGCAATCCTGTTACCATCTCCAATTTTCTCATCAAATTAAGGCTTCCCAAGTTCAAGTGACCAAGCCTCTTATGCCACAACTCAGTTTGAAATGGAATGGACAATACAAGTCCATGTTGCCCCTTGACTGTAGCATTCAACCTGTACAATTTTGTATTGGGCTCTCTTACTCCATCCGCAATAACTTTGAACTTTTGGTTCACATCCTTCACAAAGCAACGATCATGGGTGAATTCTACTTTCAGCTTTTGATCAATAATGACTCCAACAGAAAGTAGATTTTTCTTCAAACCTGGTACGTAAAGTACCTCCCTGATCATCCTGCTTTTGCCATCAGGTAGTGGGATTGAAACGGTGCCTATCCCCTTGATCTTGCACACCTCGCCATTTGCTTGTGAAACGGACGTTCCATTATCCAACACTTTCATGTTGCTGAACCAATTCTTGTTACCTGTCATGTGTCTTGTGGCTCCCGAGTCAATATACCACGCTTGATCATCTTGATTATATGACAATGCAGATGTGAAGATGCTAGAGTCTTCAATCTCACCCTCATCGACAAGGTTACTTGCTTGTTTTGTTTTCCCCTTGCCTTGTTCCGCTAGGAATTTGCGACATTCACTCTTCCAATGGCCCTTTTTACCACAATGGAAGCACTTGCCTTTCTTCTTGGTCTTACTGGAAGATCCCTCATCCTCCTGAGACTTGGCAAATTGCTGCTTAGACTTCTTCTTGCCCTTGCCCTTGCCTTGTTTTTGGCGTGTCGCAAGTGCCTGATCGTCAGTATTTTGATGTCTAGCCTTCACCATTTCTCGCCGTTGTTCTTCTTGCATCAAGATTCCTGTGAGCTCGTCAAAGGTTGGCAATCTTTCTCTTGATGCTATTCCGCTCACAAACATTTGATAGGGTTTTGCAATGCCATACATTGCATTGTGCACCAGCTCCACATCACGTATGTGCTCACCAATAGAATGTAGTTCATCCCTCATTGTCTTGATTCTGGTCATGTACGTCTGAATGTGCTCTCTTTGGTCCACTCGGGCACTATTCAGTTTTGACTTTATAAACATGATTCTTGATGGATTTGACGTCTCGAACTGCTCCTTTAGCACATCCCATGCCTGTCTGGGTGTAACAACATCACAAATGTGGGTAATGATGTGATCCTTCACTGACAAGTTAATGAAGGTCAAAGCTTTCCTCATCTTTTTGTCGAACACTTTGATACCCGCTTCATTTGGTGGCCTTCTCTCATCACTAGTGATGATTTTCCACATGTCTTTCTCCATCAGTATGTTTTTCATTTTGAATTTCCACACTGCATAATTGACAATCCCGTCCAATTTGCTACTTTCACTCAAAATGGACTCTCCCATGTTTGCCATCGCAAAACTGCTTGAAACTTCAGCCGTAGGCTAAAAATAGTATGCTGAGGCCAACAGTGATGTCAGAAGTTGAAAATAACGACGCACACTTTTTTCCTTACCAGGCCACTCACCGCTTTTCCACCAATTTGAAAGCCAAATCAGCGTCGCCTTCCAAAATGCACTCAGTCGTCAACTCCCAACTTCGTGCCCAGTGAAATTGTGAAATCACTTCTGGTGCGTTCTGAACACTTTCTCCGCTGCAATCACTCTGTTTTGTGGTAGCGTACTTGCAGGTACAGTCCGGGTGCCCTTCGTTTGGAGGTTATAGCCTTTCGTTTGGTCAAAATAGGCTAAAGGACTAAAAAATAAGGGCTTTTTGAACTTTTGAACTGTTTCTTCACCTTGAAGAAACTTCACCTTTCACGTGTGAAGTGGCCCAACTCCAATTTTAGTTTGAAAATTTTTAATAAAGTTGAATGGCCAATCTTCCTTCAATGGCCTTCAAGTCCTTTCAAGGCCCCTTTCACCTCAATCCAATGGCTACCTTGGATCCAACGGCCCACAACTGTTCTTGGATGCTCGATGTTTACCACAGATCTATGTGACTGGAGATCCAATGGTCCTGGGCGCTTTTGTGCGCTGATCCACGCGCTTGCAGGCACGTCTCACTTTGGAACACTATGTTCTTTGGTTTTGAAGCGCGCGACCAGTCCTCACAACCTCCACGACCTCTCCTTTTCTTTCCTGATTTCTTGTTTCTTTTCAAGCCAAATCAGCTTGTTCTTGTGCGATTTTGGAGCGTTTTTGATCCAATCTGAATCTATAGCTGGCTGTGCCCTATCTCTGCACCTTGGAGAAACTTTTCAGATCTGTATTTGGCCTTGGAACGACTGAGAACAGCTGGTTTTTCCAACATTTTTTTGATTTTTACCACGAAACTCTTCTTCAGCTCTTTTCCAAGCAATTCTCAACTTTACTCTGAGTTTTTTCTTACAAATTCAACCTCCCTGAGGTTGCCCTAGTCCTACCAATCTGATAGGACTGACGGCATACGATTTGGTAAGGATTTCACCACACACGGTTCAACTTTGCAGAGAAGGCCTCAAAACCCCACCGAAGTTGAGAAATTCACAATTTTTTCAGTTTTTCACCAAATCCTGTCCTGTCAATTGCTATGGCCACTATCACTGCTCTTTGCAGCTCCTCTGCAAATCCCTTTATGCCTAACAACTGTCTATACAATGACTTTTCTTTCCGTCTTCAATCCACCGTAAACCCCGAACTCTCAAAAGACTTCTCTTCTCCTGAAGCTCTCTTCGTCTTCGACGTCGATGCTGTACTGTGTACACTCCCTGTATGGCTCTGATACCAACTCAGAATTGTGCTTTGCACAGGAACATAGATCATGCTATACAGTAACACAGACAGAAAACACTCTCCACTGCAAGCTCACAAAGCAACTGTATTTCTCAAAATGAAATTACACTGTACATATAGTTGTTCACTCAGGCAACCCATATATGACCCAGGTTGCCGTTGGCGGGACGCGTGTCCCGTTGACTTGCCTCATGGTGAGGCCAATTGATTCTTATCCACTGATAGGACCCACAGTACAGTAGCACAATGATTTTACTTTAATTTTAACTTTTATTGCAAAGGAATGAAAGACCAAATGCATGCAAAAGGAAAAGAAAAGATTGCAAAACAATGGAGATACAATAGTAAAGGTAAATTCACATTTATTTTGGTTCATTTGATATTTAGTTGATAGCTTAATGTGTTATCTATTGATGTATTATATTGTGGTGTCCATTACTTTCCATTATGCTTTCCATTACAAATGATGTGCATTCTGGCATGCAAATGATGTGCATTCAATAGACTATACATTGCATTGAATTCATCAATAGATATATTTGCATTCAATAGATGTGCATTCAATAGACTATACATTTGCATTCATAATTAAAAACTATATGCATTCAACATTTTTGCAAGAATGATGTAGTGGCAAAACATTATATTGATTTCAAAAAGAGTACATTGATGAGAAAATGAATTCCCCCATCATCCATTGCCTTCTACAAGGCGTCATATGAATGAGAATGGACCTAGACTTTTCTCATACAATTGTGAGCAAATCCAAGTGTCAGTTGCATAGCTAAATGAGTGGAATTGAATGAGGAACATCATCTTGCATACAAAGAAACCATAGATAGAAAGGGCGAACACATATTTCAAGGGAGACGACCAATCTGATTTCACAACCATCTTAATTATCCACCCTTGAATCGCACTCAAGTAACTTGAGCCAAACAATTAAGGACCCTAAAAAGACAAATTGTAGAGAGCGAGGTGGAACACCCATGTAACATACCTTTGATAATGAGAATATCTTTCTAGCTCATTATGAGAATACCAACAATGACTATGATAGAATTGTGACCATAGGAACCATCCACGTACTAGAATTCACAAATGAGATGTACCCTTCCAAATCAAATGTAGAAGTAGAATATGTTGATCCTAATTGGCCAGGCCATTCCAAAGAGATTTTCACTAACTAACTCGATCCGAGTATTAATTAATCAAATGAGTGGTTGAGTGGGCAATCAATCAATTCAGTATATGACTGATTGTTTGATTTTGATCATTCTATCTTGAAAGAAAGACTGGGTGAGATCATCACTCATTGTTTACAAATTCTCTACTTCAGAATCTGTTGGTTTTTCGCTTCTTTCTCGTGTTCTTGTTGTGGTTTTTTCTTCTTGTTCCAGAACAATTTCAAGGGTGGTTCTGCCTGTTATCAGGCTTCGTGGGCATTCATTAGATGTGTTCTTGTTATTACAATGCCCAAACCAGACAGAATGGACTGATTAACGTTGTAGTATTGTCCTGTTTGATAGACAAAGTCAGTGATGGTTTTATGATAATGGCTGACCACTCCGTTCCTCAAGGTTTTCTCATTTTTCGAGTTTCTTTTGCATCTATATCTTTTCTAGTTTTCTTGTAACTTTTTCTTTTTTAGTTTTTTTTTTTGCGACTTTGTTTTTTCAAATTCTCTTCCTGACTTCATTTTTTTTTTCTAGCGTTTCTCGTAATATTTTTTTGCGCTTTTCGAGTTGTTTCAACTTTTGAGTTTTTTTTGCGTTCTACCGTTTTTTCGAGTCTCATATTCGTGTTTTTTTCGAGTTTTTTTACGACTTTTGAGCTTTTTTGCGTCTTGTTGTTTTTGAGTTCAAAATTTTGTAGAGCATGTTCAAATTTTTGAGTCCTTTCAAAAATTTTCGAAACTTTTTAGATTTTTTGAGATTTTTCACATGTTGTTGAGCCTTTTCAATAATTTTTTGAGATTTGTCGCAGTTTTTCGAGTCTTTTGGAGGCTTTTTTCTAGATTTTTTCTAGACTTTTGCTAGACTTTTTTTATCTTTTTTCGAGATTTCTCAAGATTTTTTCTAGATTATTTTTTTATTTTTTGAGATTTTTTGTTCGCAATTCTAAATAATTTTTTAGCCTGTTTTAGATTTTGCTAATTTTTGAGTATTTTTTAAGTCTGTTCACAGTTTTTGATATTTTTCTAGATTTTTCGTGTTTTTTCTAGACTTTTTTTCTAGACTTTTTCGAACCTGTTCGCATGTTTTATGTCTTTTTGTGATTTTTCGAGATTTTTTCTAAATTGTTTTCTCGATTTTTCTAGAATTTTTCGAGAATGTTGTCGTGTTTTTTCAAGATTTTTTTTAGAATTTTCTAGAAATTTTTGAGAATGTGTTTGTGTTTTTCTAAGATTGTCTTTTAGAATTTTTCGAGAATATTGTCGTGTTTTTTGAGATTGTTTTCTAGAATTTTTCGAAAATATTTTCATGTTTTTTCTAGATTATTTTCTAGAATTTTTCGAGATTATTGTCGTGTTTTTTTCTAGAATTTTCAAGAATTTTGCAAAAATATTTTCGTGTTTTTTCAAGATTGTTTTCTAGAATTTTTTTGAGAATATTGTCGTGTTTTTCGAGATTGTTTTCCAGATTTTTCTAGAATTTTTCATGAATATTTTCGTGTTTTTTCGAGATTTTTTCTAGATTGTTTTCTAGATTTATTCGAGAATATTTTTGAGTTTTTTCTAGATTGTTTTCAAGATTTTTGCAAGAATATTTTTGTGTTTTTTTGAGATTTTTTATAGATTGTTTTCTAGATTTTTGTTTTTTTTTTTCGAGCAGTTTTCGAGAAATTTTCATGTTTTTTCGAGATTTTGTCTAGATTCTTTTCTAGATTTTGCAAGCATTTTCGAGATATTTGTCGTGTCTTTTCGAGATTTTTTCACGTCTTTTTTCGAACAAAAAAATCCAGATTTTTGAGCATATTCCAAATCTGCGAAGTACAAATCACGTCAGAGTTGATTCTTATCTCATTGTCATATTAATCTTCGAATCAACTACAGCAAGATCGAAACAAATTTAGTTAAAATTTGTTCAATCTTTAGTCCAGTCACATGTCAACGTGTCTTCAACTACGTGTTCCACACGCCGATCCAATCTTGAACATGAATAGTTACAAGCAACAACATTCCCATTAACTGATTTTTTTTTGAGGGGGAGAGAGAGTGGATCTGCTTGGATCCACTGAAGCAGTTACACTGCCAACAACAACATCAACAAGATCGATAGACAAGCTCACAAGTCAAAGATGAAAAAGACAAGGCTAAAGAAGGTAGATGGGCAATCCAAAGAGACTCAATCAGAAAAATTACCCCAATCACGACGAAGATCCTTCAGAAAAGAAAACACAAGCATTGTGAAATCAGTCTCCTTCTTCAACTGACCTCTTGCCATACTTCTGCACCCATTTTCATGCCTATCATCCACACCATCTACCGATGTCACCACCTCCACCCTACCTTCCATATGTTTGTTTATCATCAGTTCACCGTTCTTCTGAGAAATCCCTAGTTTTTTATAGTCTTACCGAAGCAGCTAAAAGATCATTGCAAGTGTCTTGCGAAGACTGACTACCATCTACAATGGTTAATCAGCCAAAAGAAGATCTAAGAAGCAGATGAAACAGCTGAAAGACATAAGAAAGATCCAAGAAGCTAAGGAGGAAAGGACAAAACTTAAGCAACAGATGAGTCAGATCGATCTTGATCAAAAGAAACTCTCTGGAGCAATGATAGTTGAATCCCCTCTTATGAAGCCCAAAGAGATCCAAAAGTAATAGATCAAAAGAAAGAGCTGCAGAAAAAGAAAGATGAAGACAACCATGAACCTGCAAAATGAAACGAGCTCCTCACCCAACAAGTCATGGTCAAAGCTCGACATTGTAAGGGTCCAAGGTTGCAACTGTAGAACTATCAGTTCCTTCACCCAGCCACCAAGCCTTCATCATGTTTCCTTACCATTACCAAACCATCTATCCAAATCTGTTCCTAACAACTTTTTGATGATAAGCCCATTCCCTTGTGAGACTGATAATCGAAGTTTGTGAAATCTGCACATTGAAGGTTTTCCTTGAGACTGGAACTTCAACTGAGAGAATAACCACGGAAACACCCAGAAGCAAATGGAGAATACAGACCTCCCATAAGTTAGAATCTGCCCAGAAATTAAAAGTGAAACCATCCATGGCAGATGCAACGAAAGAAAGAGACATGAGGAAAGCACTCGAGCATGCAAGTTGTGAAGCTGTTGGGAGCTCTCCAATTTTGAGAATGTCAACCACTTGCAGCAATAACACATTCTGATTACATTGTGGCAAGTTGCGAAAATAGTTTTTGATAAAGACTGGCAACAATAAACACTTGGTTTTATGCAAGCAAACGAGGATCTACACTTTTCCAAGTGACAATCGAAAATGCCAATGCAAAGCAGAGCGACATCATTCAATATGAGTTGCAGTGGGTCCTGTAACACATTAGGGGTGGGATGATGTTGACTGATTTTGACAAATCCCCAAGACGTTCGACCAGAGCTACCCAAGAGCACCTCTCACCTTAGATCAAAGAGGTCTCCGAGAAGATGAGATGAACAAGGATTGAGAGCCGAGTATGAGAGCCTAGGAATGCTAGTCAGGTATGTCAAGTAGAAACTGTATAAGGCCATGGTGAATCCCGGAAGATGGAATGACCATGTAGGAACTAGTATTTCTAGGCAAAGTAATAAATGCAAGTAGATCTCTCTTAAAGAAAGTAGAGTGAGCCACCTTTTGATGATGACCTCTAGTGGAGGGCATTATTCCACTTGTAATTTGTGTATTGTGAAAATGCCACTAGGATGCCACCTAAGAAGCTCTCTTGCTTATTTAAGAGACTCCCTCTTTGACAAGAGGAGCTTTTTGTGAAATGTATCATGATCTTGCCCTTCCCTCCTTTGTGTGTGGTTGTGGTTCGTAGAGTGGATTAGATTTCATTTCTTGTTTGTGGATTAATGTAGGAATCAGCATTCAGGTAAAGTAAATAGGCTAGGTTTGTGGTGTAGTTCTTGCATATCTCCTTACAACCATGTTCTTGATGTTCTTGGGATGTCTAAGAATCAAGAGACTTGTTGGTTTCTTGATTCTTGGACTTCTAAAATGCTATAGATTAGTTTCTTGTTTCTTGTGAGAGATTTCAACTAGTTTAGTCTAGTTTAGTTACATTTTGGTAAATTGTCAATAAGAGGCCAAAACTCATTTTAAACTTAGAGATAAACTTTTTGAAGTTATATTAGTTTAAAATACATTCAATAAACACTTTTGGAAAGTGTGGGAAAGTTGGTAGTCGAGTTTGAGAGAGATTCAGATTTGAACTTTGGGTACATTGAATCTAGACCCAAAAATAGTAGGGTTTACATTTTGGAGAGAAAGCCAAGTGGCCAAATAGGGTTTGGAAACTCTATAAAAGGATGTAACTCGTGGAGAGACACATCTTCTCTCTTCTCTCTCTCATTTCATCATTATACATGGTTCTCTTTGGGTTCTACTACTCATTGGTGCACTATCTTGGTGTTATCTTGTAATCTTGTGTGTAGAATGATCATTTATTGCTATTTTCGGTTCCACACGTGTGAAATATAGTAGGGTACTTTAATTGTACGGATAGCAAACATATTTTATGTTTTGGTTCATGTTTGATCAATATCTCTGAGAGTTTGCATCTCATTTTGTATGTAGATGCTGATTTTTCTACATTGGCAGGATTGTTGGTTTGCTCCTTATTGTAACCAAAGATTTGGGACATGGATTGGATCTTGAATGATCTGAAATCCTTCACATTTCTTGTTTTGTGGATTTATGCAAGTATAGTAGTGTTAGGATCTAATTTCAGTTTGTTTTCGCAACATTAGAGTAGGATTTTAGTCATTGTTCAACGATTTTGCATGCTGATCTGATGGTGGAATGCTTTGGCATGCATGCTTGACTGATTGTGGTTGTTTATGCATGTGCTTTAGGGCAAGAGTGACAAATTCATTGATCGACATGCAAATGAGCATTGATAGCCATACAAGTGATGAACTTATTGACTCTGAGTACGAAAGCCATCGATCATGTTGTAACTATTGTCATAGCATTATGAGTAATGAAGCCCGGGCCTCCAATGCACTGAAGGATGATCGCTAGTTTCCATAAAAAATTGAGAGTTGGTTTATTAACATCATTACCCCACAATAGATTCACCATCACTGTTGTTCAGTTTATGGATCATTGTTCATCTGTAAGACTTCTCCATGTTGAGCCAAGAGTCACATCCTCAAGGCATCATAGATGTTATCGTTGCATCGTTGAGATAAGGGAAGTGACCTCATCACTGATCTTTCTACTGTCAAAACATAGGTGTAGTTGAAGCTCACTTTAATGGCTATACCCAAGCTGACTTCCACGAGATTAGAGCAATGATTCATGTATTCATAATGTTCCGATATCTGGGAGTTGAATCCTTACACATTCACGACTATATTTTGAGTCGATCTTCTGCATGCATGCTTTGCAGTGCTGGCCTACCTACAATCCCAGTTTACTAACTATCACCATCAGTTTCTTCTGGGTGTTGTTTTATCAATGTTTTGGAAGGTTGTCTTACATCCATTGCCATACTGATTTCAAGAAGAAGCTCTCGAACCTTGAAGCTCTGATCTGAATGTCTGCTCTTAATGGTTTTTATCCGTCTGTGAACTAATATTTAACAAAGTCCTATACATCTCTGAGTATTGACATTTTAAAGCTCTTGCCCACGTGTTTGTTCCATGGAGACCAGTTCCATACTTGTACTTGCCCGTGACTGAGACTTCTCTGGTTAAGCATTTGGTGATTCAACATTATGAGGGTGCGTATTTTGCTCCTATGCTTTCCAGAATTATGTGAATTAATGTATATGAAATCTAAATGCCAATGTGTATAGTGACTTTAGTTTTCTTGTTACGACTACTCATGTGCATCTTTGATTATTTGTGGATTCTAGAAAAAACTCTTGGTTAATTATCATTTTTATATTTATTAACATGAGTCGAGTAGGCTAAAATTAGAGAGAAAGAAAAAAAAAAAGAGAGAGAAAAGAAAAAATGTGTTAGCTATACAAATTTTCAGTTTCAAGTTAATCTAGAAAAAGCGAACTCAATCCATGTAAATGAATGCACCTTAGTTTAGTCACATCAAACTTTACTGGTGTTTAACCATAGTTAATTTTTTTTTTTCAAAATGATGAAATATTTCCTCCTAATAGTTGGGAACACTCAAAAATTTGAATTAGGAGTGACATTTCTAAAAAAAGCCTACGCCATCTCTATCTCCAGGGTCAAAAACAAATGTTTAGCACCATCTCTATCTCCAGTAGAGTCGTTAGCGCCATCTCCAGCTTTGTTATTGCTATTGTGTTGTTCTATACTACTATACTGATGACAAAGCTTTATCATCTTCACGTGGATCTGTCACCAGAATATGGTCCGCTCAGGACAAGAAATTCAAAGCAACCCAAATTGTCAACTTTTGATATGGTCCGATACAGGGAGGAAAAGCTAAAGCATGTAGATTTATGGTCATCAGGAACATTATATCCTATTGATCCATGTTCATTGCAACATCCAGATTTTCATTCGGTGAGTCAATTAATAATCTATATGTGTCATGGTAAAAATGGCCTTTTGGGTTACTGTGAGAATTTGATGCTCTATGGGAATGCACATTCAATGCAAAGAATACATTATTTGGAAGATGAATCAAGGAAAATATCAAAGGAGTGCGAAGAAAAGTCTACAAAGATGAAAATTTGTTTGGATGAAAATGAGATGCTCAAGGAGGAGATCCAAAGGTTGAAATCTTCTTTGCATCATTATACAACTAGTAATGATGAGATAAAAATTGCATTTCAATCCATGCGTATCTCATATTTTTCTCTTTTAAAGATATGGATGTGCTCAACAGAAAGGTCCGAAGCAACAAGAGAAAAAGACTGGTAAACAAGGATATATGTGATCTATCATCCAGAGGAGGTCATAGAAAAAGACGAATCCGTGCATTCAAGTAAGTTATAGTTTATTTGGTATTGAATATTGCTTGAAGTTTTTGATTCATTCATAATCACTAATTTTGTTATTTATTCATTTCAACTTTCTGTTGATTTGCTTATTATATACTATTGTGAATACTATGAGTGTCCTTATTTCTACTGACATTTTCATGAGCGTTATGCTTGCAATGCAGATCAGCATTGGTTGTTGAAGACCATTTGGCCGATGAGATTTCAATTGGAAACTCACTAGGCTCTATCTTGACTTCTAAATCTATGAAATCAATGTTAAATAATAACAAAATAAAAAAGATTAAGGCTTCAGTTACTGATAGCATTATGGACGAAGTTGGAAAAATATTAGACACTAAATTGCTTCAGGGGGCATGTGACTTTTCTAACATCAGTAGGGAAGCATATGCAACAATGTTTAAGATGATAAAAGAGGTATTTGCACACGTAGATATTAAAAAGTTTCCAATCCCACGACCATTTCATCTTAAAAAAAAAGCGACATGTTAAACCAAGGTATGCAGACAATAGTTGGTAATCCATCTCATATCAATGAAGTGTATTGCTCGAAAGGAGAAAGTCTAGCTTATAACGATTCCAACAATTTATTTATTGACATTAATCAGTTATTAACATTCATCATGAATTTTTACGGTATTACAAATGAGAATGTCAATAACAAGTTGATAGTTGTTCTCAAGTTAGATGAGTCTAAGATTATAAAAGGACAAAAAAATGAAAAGAGTCAGTCTCACGATCATGAATGGAGCACTTTCAAATTCAGAAGACTCAGAAGGCCTCAATTTCAGTGTTCAATCAGAAAATGATATCTGGTGGTTGGCAGCATTTCAGGTATAGCAGCTCCTTCGCATAATAAATAGGGATAATCATTTAAATATGGATTTCATATGGAAAATCTTCTCTGTGTTAATATTATGAGGCTAATCACGTTTTTGTATTCTCTTATAGGTGCTGAAAGAAGACCATGGCATTCTCTCATGGATATTTAATAGAACATCATATCCTGCCACCATAAAAAATCACATGGAGGGAGTTCCACTCAATATTCCTGGAAGTGGCACTTTCAACATTGAATGACATTTAGCAGGAGATCTGAAGACATTAAAATGTATGTTCAATGTATCTCATGGCACTAACTCTAAAAACCCTTGTTTGTACTGCATGAAAACAACAAAAGACATGACAAGCAGTACAAGAATATCAAGAGATCGAGAAGATCCTAATTGGAAAATTGTACTACCAATTCCTCTACGAAATGTTCATATCTGTACATTGCATGTGGAGGTGCATATTATAGAAAAAATAGTATATCTTTACATCTTGTTTGCATGGAATTTCGAGCCAGAGGCCTCTGCAAAGGAAGCTATTTCCAGATTAGAGGATGTGTTGTCCAAAGCAGGCTTACATAAAGGCCATCTTAAAATAAAAAAAGATGACAAGCTATCAGGTAAAACATGAAACATTCCATGCAAGCCGAGCATTGGAGGATCTAAAGCTCGAAGTTTTCTATCAAATTATTCTGGCAAACAATCTAGGGTTCAATACATGGAAATTATTGCAGCAACTCAAGATTTCAAAGAAGAAGGTTCTACTCGTATATACAAAGTAGAAGTTTGGAAAAAGTTAGACAACATGGTGAAATACTTGAGAAAAGATAAATTTTCAAATACAGATGTACAAATGATACAGAAAACAACCAACGAATTTGTGGATGCAGTTCAAAGTGCATGGGGTGTTGATCATATAACACATTGTATGTTAAGATTTTGATTTTACACTACGATAGACAAATATGTGCAATTAAATTAAATACATTTGGTACTGATTTAGATTATGTTTTTATGACATGCAGCACATATTACGACATCATTCGACATTCTTTGCAAGAAATAGTAGAAGTCTTAGCATATGGTCATTACAAGGAATGAAAGAATCTCATTGGCAAACAAGAGCGGCATTTCATAAAAGTACACAACATGGCGGGACTAGCACAAAAAACAGCTATATACTACAACTTTTTCAATGGTTTTACAAAAGAATCCAAATTCGTCATAATACAAAATCGACGGATTATAAAAAATTTCAAAAAGCATACAAATTTATACAAGCCAGTAGGCTCTAGACACACAATAAAATTTTGTATATTAAATAAAAATATTTACAAAGTACAATTCAGCAGTATCTAATCTGCTTCTGATATTTTCTCCAATGAAAGTTGCAACTTAGAATCATGCAACAATTTTCTTCTTTCGTATGGATCCAATAGCTCATAGTTTTCATGCTTACTCAGATCAACGTAAGCAACATACAATGCAAAATGAGATGATCTGAGCATGGAATTCACTAGTCCATCTCCTAAAATTTTCACGCAATAGTTTTCTTTACAAAAAATATTTTATGCACCTTATTGAAATTATGTCCTCCAAGAAAATGAGATAGTGCCTTGATTGCCATAATCATAGTTTCACCATGTTGATGAAAATTTGAATGGGCAACATTTATCTTATTATTCTTGAAGGACTTCAAATAGTGCCCCAATGCATGATCTCTTGAAAATTCTCCAGCAGAAGATCTCTTTCCTCCTCGACGAATTGCAAAATCATCAAGAAAAATTGTATTATGAAATGATAAAAAACAAAATAAGCTCCAGTATATAATCTGACATAACAAATATACTAGTACTTGATAGGATACAAAAACTTACGCATTCGGCTTTGTCTTCCCTGATTACTGTCCCTCCATCAATATTATGTCCACCTTTCGATGTTAATATTGTTGGTGAATAGACAGTTGGTTGTGGAAAACCAAGTTGACTTTGGATTCTAAGAAACTCCTTCTCAGAAGGTAGATCATCTCCTTTGTTGTGCATTTCCTCCACATCCATTTTCAAGCAATCTTTTCCTGAATAAAACTTATCATTATGTACATTGTCAACACCAAGGAGAAAATCATCAACATCAAAATCAATTATATCCAAAAATTCATCCAGCTCTTTGCTCAAAATGCAAAGAGTCTCAGCTTCAATGAAGTAAAAAAGATCCGATATATCCGATATTGTCAAAAATGAATTATTATCTATATTATAAGTAGGCAAAGTGATCAAAGATTTATCAGAAGAAGAAAGGGTAGTGGGTGTTCTAGGGCCTATACACGCAGAACTATTTCGAACAGGATCAAAATCAGAACAATCATCTAAATTAACACTCGTATCAATAAAAAAAGTATCTATATCTACAATCTTTGACTTTTCAGACTTTGTATCACTAGAAGAAGCTGCTTCAGAAATGGAGGGGATAGCCTCCGAATCGTCAGAAATATTTAACAAAAAACAAAAAACAAAAGCAGACTGAAAATCAACAAATCTACATTTTTTATTATGAATTGGACACTCATCTACAGACTTGAAATTATTATGTAACTTGGTAGACATTCTGTCAAGCTTAGCTTTATAGATATGCTTGTCGAGTGTCACCAGGTCCTGATAATGAATCATGTCCTTATTTTGAGATTTGAATAACAGAGTGCTAAGTAGGGACTTAAATCTGAGATATATATCAGAAAATGCCTCCACACCAGGACCCTCAATTATAGAAGGTAGAATAAAAAGAAAAGAAGAAAAAAGAGATTTGTAATATTCCAACCTATCACTAATACCAAATTCATGAAAAAAAAAAAACAAACTAGAATCAAAATTAGACATTTTAAACAAAAACAATAGAACTAAAATTCCAAAAATCACTCTCAGGTGAAAACTGCAGGTCAGGCAAGCACGTCAAGGCAATGTGCGCTCGAGAGAGATATTACAAGTTGGAGTATCGGATCCGAACAAAAGAACATAGAGCACAAAAGAAAACAGATGCAGTGCGCGCTTGAATGCGATACCGGACGAGGCAGTATTGGTTTCAGGTGCAAATTAGTCAATGGAGGGTAATGAGAGCAAGCGGCGTGCTTGAAATCGATATTTGGCCGAGCAATCGTAAATTTGTGTGAAAATTTGAGCTGAAAAAGACCTATTTATAAAAAAAAATTTGCATGTGTGGAGGAGTGGCGAAGGAACACGTGTCGACTTGTGATTGGTCAAAATTAGTGTGCCGTACCTAGAATGATTGATCTGACATCAGTCACGTGCGAGATTCCACATGGACCAATAATCTGACGACACGTGTCTTGGCGGCATGTTTTCACATGTACAGAAATTTTGTATATATAAGTCCTCGAAATTTTTATTTTTTTTTTGTAAAATTTTTGTTTTTCGCTCCCAATATCGCTCTCAAGCACGCTCTCTCACCGTTCAAGCTTCCGCCCTCTCACAGTGTGCTCGAGTCCGATATCACGGTAGTGCAATATCGCTTTGGAGTGCGCATCTCTTTTTTTAAAATAATCTGCGTAGATCTTGCGCACAAAACTGATATTCAGTTCTGGTATCGATCTCTAGCACCCTTTTATTGCAAATTTTTTTGTTTTCAACCACTTTTCTTTTGTTCAAACTTTTTTTTGTTAATTTTCTTCTTCTGAGAATGATGGCTAGGACCAAATCCACTGCCCGCATAACCACTGTACAACCATCCCATTCCCGTGTTCCCCATGGTATTGGCCGTAGGTGTGGCAGGAAGCTGGTCTGGCTAAGGGAGATCAGAAAACTCTAGAGATCAACTGAATTGTTGATCCCTAGAGCTCCTTTCGGTCGATCTGAATGGAATGTCACTCTGTCACTTGGGTTGAATGTGCATTTTGCTGTGACAGCCATGCAGGCCTTACAGGCTGTTGGAGAAGATTTTCTATCCCAGTTTTTTGAGGATACTTGTCTTTTGATAGTGCATGGAAAGCGTGTCACCATCATGCCAAAGGATTTCGTCAATCTCAAAAGGCTTCGGGACAGATATTCTGGTCTGCATGTTGATAATGCCAACACCTCCAGAGACCTGCCTCTAGATAGATCCGACTTGCCTACTACCTCTAGGAGGAAGAGGAAACAACCTATCCCCAAGAAGGTTGGATCTCGAAGGCCAACTGCTTCCCTTCCTCCTAGATGTATCCCGGCCAAGATACCCCATGTCTTCCTGAGCTTTGAGTCAGATGCTGGAGAATCTGACTCAGATTGAGAATCGTCACCCCTTCCTCCTCATGTTATTCGTCCAACTCCTCGGTAGGTTTCATCACCAAAAGTATTGATTACCCAAGAGGAGCTCGACAAAATAACAGAAAAATCTATAAATATTGTTTCCACTTCTGTTTCTGCCCCTGTACATAATTTTTTTGTGAGAATTCCATACGATCCAGCCCAAGTTTATTTTGATTTTGGCCATTATAATCAATACGAGACCTACTTAGCTAATAAAATTGATCTTTTTGACAACTTTTTTGATTTTTTTCTTCCAGATACACGTACAAGCTTTAGATTAGGTCCTAAATTTTGTGCCGAGCTGAAAGATAAAACCTTTGAAATTTCAGATGTAATAATAGAAGCCGGAGTTTCTTTTTTGTAGAATAGTATTAGTTTCAATTCCCATGGTATAGTTTTTGTTGTTAGTCCATTTTTCATGGGAGCGATAAAGGCGAAAGAAGCCAATTTTGAGAAGGCTGTCTATTTTATCGAATGCAGTCCTTTGGCAAATTCTATTTGATTCCATATAAAAATAAATCTGGATTGTTGCATGCTTCATTGCTTTAATAAGTAAGAAATTTTTTCATAAATATGGATTTATCGATATTTGTATTTTGGTTGTTGCAGTCGGCATTGGAGCCTGAACATTCTTTTTGTAAAGATAAATAAGGAGGGAGTATCAAATTTTCTATGTGTAAAATTAAACTCAGCTGCAAATACACATAGAAAATTTGATTCTCTATTTCATAATGTCATTCGAAAAATACAAACAACGACAATTTCAATTGGAGAGATAACCATTAGATCTCTCAAGGTATATTCAATTTATCTTTGATATGCATGTATTTTTTTTTTAATTCAAATATATCGTCATAGCATAAATAAAATTTCTATCATAATATTACTAATTTTCGTTCTATGTATGCAGTGTGTACAACAAAAAGACGCTTTTAGTTGTGCATGGTTTGTCTGGTACAATACGAAGCTATTTTTTGAGTGGTATAATTTACAAGTGGATGTAGATATTGAAAAGGTAATATTCTGCTCATTTGTAGTTCATTTCATTCTGATTCATATTTTTTTACTATCATTGTTTGTAATTTAATGATTCTCGTGTTTTGTGATGATAATTCACTCTTGAGCCGTATACTCCTGATGATATATATAGATTTCGGCAAGAGTTGATCAGAATCTATGCCCAGTACGGTGTAAGCGTTGCACTTGGAATCGAGGGCCCTCAAAAGGAAGCTGCTCCTGCCTTAACAACCTTTCAGGTTGCTCAGGATGCAGGTCTTATTTTATATGATAAAAAAGAAATAAAAGTCCTTCCTAATACAGAGGAAGACAATTTTATAACAGATATTTCTCTTGTCTTAAAAGGCATTGAGGCCCTTCCCGAAACAGAGGAGGGCGAGATTATAGAAGGAGATGTTGCCTTATCAGTTCCTAATACTGATAAAGAAAATATAGGAAAATTGATTGAATAGAGATCTATTTGTAAATAGAGAGACATAAAAAAAAAGATACAATCATTTTTCATGTAAACAACCTGTTTATGAGTTTTTTTTTTTATTGATATCAATATAGATTCTTACAATCAGGTTGTGTCCATAGTGTAATACTGGAATGCAATTTTCTATATTGATAAAAAGACTTGATGATTGACATGTATTTGCTGATAGTGAATCTCAATGTTCTTTCATAAGTTGGACTGTTTTGCCAATATCTCTACATTTAATCTCGAACTCATGTCTTTTATGTACCTGCATAAAACTAATACAAAGTTAGTTACAATTAGTACAGAGTTTGTATTAGAAAGTTTTGATTGAAACTATTCATAAAAGATTGAGTGTTTACAGTTACTTACGAGTTTACCATTGAAAATGAATCTGAAGTCTGAAAGTACATCATCTTGTAGGAACAATAGTTTCCGTCGGATGTAGTTTAGACTCTAATCTTCTTCCACCTCAACACATGTCAAAATGACATCATTGTATATAATTTCAATATTTTTTCGTTTTGAATGTCCACTGGCTTCCAAGTCTTGATCGGGTGGCACCCATTTACCTTTTTTTTTTTTTTTTTTCATCTTTGATAATGGAAGCATAAGCTCAACATTTGTTTTTCAATTTGATAACCGAAGCACATGGAAGACATTTTAATTCTGCATTCTATTTCTCCATCTCATCTTTTGTCCCAGCCTTCATCCACAAGTTCAGATAATAAACTATTTGATAAATTTTTGCATACAAACATCGTTGGGGTTCTGTGTACATTGACACTTGAAAAAAAATCCACAAATATATTTAAGTAAATAAACCAACTCAATTTGACTGTTTTTGATCTCGTGCTCATTTTTAATGAATTTTTTACATCATTATATATCTTGCAATGAAATGATTCTGAAATTATAGCATCTGGTGCAATCCATTCATCACTTTCAAAACTAGGTAATGGAATTGGTACTATTTGTCCAAAATTTTCTTTTGTATCAAGAATGTACATTGATTTGTAAAAAAAGATCCCACTATCAGCTAGATCTTCTACAGTTCGATGTTTTATATTCAACCAACCTCATAGAATGATGTGAAGTCATTCTCTCACTCTACCACATTAAGAAGAACTTTGAGAACTCAATAATCGATCTCCTTGCAATCATACATCTGAGAGTCTGGAAAACTCTCATTGATTGGGGAGTACGGGGTGATTAGGATGACCCCCAGGGTTGAAAGCGGTAATAGACCCTAGTCACTCGCGTAAGGGAAGTGTGGGCCCTTTTTCTCGCTGGGGCTTTCTGGCGGGACCAATCCCCTGTCGGAAAAATCCCTATTAGGTTGTAAAGTACGTAGACTTGCTCCTCGTGATTTCCCTACTATTTCTTTGATAATAGGCTTGCTAGTAGACTCGATTGCATCATCATCAAGCTTATGCATTCTAGATTCATCAAACACGACATCTATAGAAACAATAAATGGATCTTGACTGACTCTCTCTCTCTCTCTCTCTCTCTCTAGTCAAAGATAACGGATCTTGACTCTTTTATCAATCACTTGACATTGGAGTTTGCACCAAATTTTTACTACAATCTCTCTAAGATTGCCAAGTTTGACATTGCTCCTAAATTCAATGTGATCACAAAAAAAATCACTTTGAAGCTAATGTGATTTCAATTAAGCAATATGATGTATTAACCATGACATCACAACATGTTTCCAATGGAATAAATAAATATATGAAAGTTCCTTGAAGGCTACATTACAAAAAATCTAATGAGCATGTACATATACATACTTTAAAATACACATTAAAACACATTGAGCATAAAAAGAAAATCTCACGTAAATGTCATATTTTATGATTTAAACAGTTTACCTCTCGTACTCTTGGATCCTCTATGTACACTCCATTGGCCCAAATATGATCGTTGACAATCCTCCGGCTTTTGCATTGTGTGCATGTACATGGTATCCTCTCATCATATTCTGGTTGAAACTGGTCCAATAATCCAATTGCCAATGATAAGTTATATTGTAGCACAAATTCTTTCAGTGTCATTCATGTGAAAGTTGACAAATTCTAGCATGTGACGAATTCTAACATGTGACAAAAATTTACAAAATAATCTTTGTACATTTAGTGCATTTGCAACTTTCATTTGTGATGGAGTGGTGTCTTGGCTTTCCAAAGAGCAATATGCTATATCACTACCCTAAACCAAATCGGAGTACACCACTATTACAAATAAAAAAATTATGACATAAATCAATATACATACATGTGATGGATCAATAGGCGGTCTACGTCGACCGGTGGAAGAGCTTGAAGATGAATCAGTCAATAGTTGTTCATTGAACTTTAGTGTTGCTTGCTCTTTCTTCTGTGATAAATCTCAATTTTTTTTTCTTTCTCTAATCATGTGGAGGTACGATAATTTTCCTAGAATTCATAATTCCAATCAAATGTCATTGTAAGAATAAATTTGCAAGAGAAATTATACAATCATATTCAAATAACAAATAAAGTGCAACTGATGTCAATATCAATAACAATATATACCTACTGTTGAGATCATGAGATGAATTACTATCTGATGATGATGACATCGTCAATGACATATACACACTGTAGCCAGCTACTCTATACCACATCATAAGTAGTCATTATGAGACCGTATGTATTGAACAAATATAAGAAAATTTGTTAAAGACATGCCAACATCTGATCCATGTATATTCTAGTTATGCTTAATGAAAATTTAATATTCTAGTAACATTGCTATCAAGAAAATTGCTTGGGTGGGGCAACACATAAAGATGCCCTAAAGATGATATGGTCCATATGGCCTCTCATAGTAATTCAAATAGCTATCTCAATTTGAAATTTAACATAATATTTGTCTTCTTCTTTCAAACCTTCACCGAAGTCACTCGACCAAGAATCCATTATTTCAATTTGAGCTAATCTAGTATAATATTCGTCATGTCCTAAATTGCCATTAAGTATCATAAACTTGCGATTATGCTAGTACTGTAAGCCAAATTTCTTGACAACCTTGTTAGTTTTATTTCATCCATGTAGATAGTGCGCACATATATTCACATTTGTCCTTGCAACAGATATATATACTTTCACTTTAGGAAAATATTTATTTAAGTAACTCCATTTCATTAAACAAGAAAAAAATAAAAAAACCGCGTGGATAATGCACACGACATTATTCATGCGTGGATAACTTTAACGTGGAGTATCCACGCACCGGAAGATTGTCCCGGTCCGGTGGAGTCATTGAGATAACTGAATTTCCGTGGATAATCCACGCGTAAAACCGTTGTCCAAAATTGCCGTCTGACGCCGCCAGGCTTCCCTCCCAAATAGTTGTCGAAATTTTCAAAATTCAATTTTGCGTGGATTATCCATGCGAAAATTTTTTTCGGCGTTGTGTCAGAAAAACATCGGTGGACTTGCCGGAGGTGTGTTTAAATTTTTTTGGGCATGGATGATCCACGCGTGGATGTTCCGCGCAAACAAAATTTCAAAAAATCAGCTAAGTATTGCTTGTCATGTGGATACTCCGCGTGGATAAACAGAGTTTTCTAGTTGTGATGGTCTTGCGCCACTTATATTGCGGAAGTGAAAAATAGACAATTCAGACAAAATAGTAAGAGAAATCAGAGATAATGATTAAGAAAGTATTGCATACATATTGACAATAATCTGAATGCAAGAATTCAATTTAGAAAGAGTATAAAAATATAAGTGAGTCGATGCTGGAGCACAAGACAATTGTGGATGAAACAACCACATGCTCAAATCTATCTCCATAATAGCTATGAGCTTATTCTAACTCTTAGTCTAAAAACAAGAATCGATGCGTGTGAGCATCTACAATGTTTGCCTTACGAAATTAGCTTCTCTCTAGTGTTTTACCTTTGTGCAAATATATGTACAAGAATGTCATAGAATCGTTGCACATCAATATGAATGGAACTAGATTAACATAAGATTCATGAGAGTAGAGGACCAAGAGTTTTCTTGGTCCCAATGGCAACAAACAATGAATTTATTCCTTCTCTTCTTAACTTTCCTTGGTACATCTCCTTTTGCATGGTCTTGGCTATAACATACTCAAAGCAAATCTCATCCCTTCTACTCTCTTGGTTGACTGTATGAGAGTCTCAAAAGATCTCAGGAGAATGTTAAGATGAATCACCAACCTATTCTCCATATAAACAAGCACCCCTATTGCTTCAACTTCTTATGACTTAGGAACCAATATGATCAATCAAGGATTGAACCTGTGCCATCCTCACATTTGCCAATATTTTTTGTAGCATCAACTTGTTCATAGGGTTTTCTTTATCTCATAGATTAGACACAACCTTTACCACACGTCTGTCACCCTCTTGAAAGCTCACACACGTCGCACTGGAATGTCTTTGCCACACATCTTTCACCCTCTTGAAAACTCACACATGTCACACTAGAATGTGTTTGAGGCTCATGTAGAGCATGGAGTATGTTGTGCCACCACCACTACCACACATCTAAGGGTAAGCGATGATACCATAGTTTTGAAAAAATAGTCGTATCATTGCATAGCACAATTAGATGGCTACTGCAGCACTACCATTGGAGTGGTGGTGCAAAATACAGTGCTCCCATAACCTATTGCAAATCAGTGGGTGCAGCTCTTGCTAGCGCATAGGTTTGAACAAAATCAACAAAAGACGTTTCTCAATTATAGAAAGCTAATGATGGCACATGCAATATCATTAGTTGGTACAAGAACAAGAGAAAAGCTAGTGTGCAATATAAGAGATGAAGAAAACAGAAATGGCTCACACCATTACATATGTCACAAATTACAATACAAAAACCACCGAGAAACTAACTCTGAGGTCTACTAACAGCAGAAGCATTCTAACAGCAAGATGCTTGTGGGTACTATCAACCCATGGGCTCACAAACAATGGAACCTCGGTGGGTGAGTTAACCTGAAGCACAATACACCAACTCACTCTCTGACCTATGTGTTGATGAACACAATTCAGGAAGATAAAGTCACGGCAGCCGGTGAGAAAAGGCAGGCAGGCAGGCAGGAAGGAATATATATAGTATTGAATTGCTGATAGCTATGTCTGATGCGGGTGGAGGCGATGATAATCACCTTCAAGATGCAACCACCTTGGATCCCTTCGCCTTGGACGAGCTGGATCGACAAGGCCCCAAGTATGGCATCCTCCTGCCGCGCTCCCACGCAGCCACCATCCTCTCTCGCCTGTCTCAAACCCTCCATCAATACCTCGTATCCACTCTCGGTTACAACAACAGGCTCTACTATGCGTCCACTGAGCAGCACCAGCAGTACGTGATCAAGATCTGTGGCCGCTACTGGAAGCATGTGAAGACAGAAACAGAAGTGATCGGGCTGTGGATCGCATCGCGATATGCAGGCATTCCTGTTCCCAGAGTGCTGGCATGGGATGCGAGTGGACAGGAATTTGGGGTGGAGTATGTTGTGATGGATAGGCTGGAAGGGGTTCCATTGAGCGAGATGTGGAAGGCGGCTTCGCTGGATACAAAGCTTTTGTTGGTTGCCCAGATCGCGCATTTGGTTGTTAGATACAAGACTTGTGTGCCTGATGATGTGTTGCCTCGAGGAACAATAGGAAACTTTGCCTTTCGGGGAGATAAATGCGGCAGCTTGGGCGGCATTGAGGACTTTGAGATCGGAGCGACACTGGAAGGGCTTGGTCCCTGGTGCAGCTACAAAGCTTTTCTAAGATCGCAGCTGGAAGCAAAGCTGCAGGGTGTGAGGACATTGCCATTGATGACAGGCATGCTGGAAGTGTTGCCAAGAATAGAGCGGTTGTTGCAAAACCTGGATGAAGATGCAGGCATTGTTGATTCCGATGATTTTGTATTTACTCACGGAGATCTTCATTCCAAAAACTTGTTAGTGACGTCGCCCACTTCGTCCTCGCCCCAGATCTCAGCGGTTCTGGATTGGGAATGGTCGGGCATGTTTCCTGCAGAGGAAGAGTTCTTGGCCGCCATTGATTTCCTGTCCTGTGATAAAGATAGTGGGAATCATCCCGAGTTAGAGTCGAAGTTTTTCAGCATTCTGGAAACTGGGAGAGTCCAAACCCCTCGCACAATTCCGCATTTTGAGCAGCGCAAGGCTCTCTGTGATTTGAGAGAGAATCTTCTCCCATGGTATCTCACCGATCATGGTTCCCCTAACTCTCCAGAAGCTCTACAGTCAGCTCAAGAAGCAAAGCGTACTGTGGTGGCTGTGCTAGAGCAGCTCAATTACTAGAAAACCGATTCAGCTTCAACTAACATTGCTTGTAATTTGGCACAATTGGTCAATGGGATTTTGAAAGAAATTTCTATAGATATGATCCAGTTGCTTGTCAGTTTATATCATGTTGTTCATGAAAAGACTGGTTCAAAAGTGATGGCCTCACCATGGAGCTGGACAGAATGGAATATTGGACAATTCTAACTTGCCTGGCTTCCTGCAAAGCAGCATATTTCATCAACCATCAATGCAACTATTCTTTTCCCCGCATGAAATGCCTAACATGGGCAGCTAGTAGTGCTTCTGTTCACATGCATGATATAGAACAATCTCAATATTTCGCTACCCTAGCTTTGCCCCTGCACCAATGACAAGGCAGTGCTTCTGTTCTTTCAAAAATTACTGTGGTTCTGTACATATATTCATGGGGCCTCCTGGCCAAAGTTTCCCATCAGCATTTTTACAAGGTATTTTGCTCTATTATAATCTCAATCCCTCATACAGCAGTAGCATCCATCCTACTTTCCCAATAGAGTTTGTGATTTTGTGTGTGCAAGGCGTTTAATTGCCTGCCTAGATTCCTGAGTGACGATTTTACTTTCATTTGTCTAGTGAAAGAAGCAGGCACTACCAGAGCACAAACTCTCCTATAAATTCAACTTCTTTATCCTTCTACAGTCATTACAAATGAATCTGTTCAAGAGACCTACAGCCTACAGCCAGTTATAGGCCATTTATGCACAAGATTTTACACTCTAGGAAGGTGCTTAGTATTTGGCATTGTACCTTTTGTTTTGGCTACCTTTGGCATGCCTTAACATTTGGAGCTAATTTTGATTACTTTCTCTCAATGGGTCTCTATTGGGTGAGCTTGCCATTACCTTAGATCATAGCTTATGGGCCCTTCAAGGAAGTAGTCTATATAGACTCTAGAAACTAGTTATTAGTGGTTGATTGATCAGACACATAACTTTTGGACCAATTGACTCGGATAGCATCAATAGCTCATTAGATGAGCTTACATCACCACATTGCTCGTGGAGATCATTGGTTCTTCTTTTTATGATTGTTCTACATTGCTGTATAAGCATGTTGGCATTCTGTTTTAATCAAATGTTTTTTGTTATATTGTTTTAGTGCCGTAGCTTGATATAATAGCACTTTTCTGGTACAAAAATGGTTGAACTCTAGCTTCTTCAGTCTTTAGATCCTCAATTACTTTGGGTGCTTGCCCTCTTGAGCATCACCTTTTGGTTTTTGGGAGAAAATCCTGATTTTCCTTTTTTTGGCTCTAGTTTCTGCACAGCAATCAGATTTGCAGTCTAAGTGGATCTTTGGATTTCTTTCATCAAATACATGATAAAAACTCTTTTGAAACCCGTTTAGCAACTTATGCTCGAATACTCATGAGACATAAGCAATGATGTTTAGCTAAGATTTTTTGTTTATTATATTTTATGTTCTTGTTTTGACCTAGATCCTTTGACTTTTTGAGTTGCTCGTATATTGTTTCTAAGCTTTACCTTATGACATCACTGACTTCTCTATATAAATTTGTGTAATTGGGTATATTCTAATTTCAGAAATAGATATATCAAATACATGAAAGAAGCTCAATACATTGATTATTTTACAATGGTATGAAGCTAACGCGGATGTGACCTGCACCTACTCTCGGGCATTGATGAAGTGGGTACAAATGTTATAGCCTTTGGTCCATGTTATGCATGATGAAGTTGATGGTTAAAGCTTCGTGGGTGGCATCCAAAGGGTTGAAGGTTGCACCTCTCCTTTGTTATGGCAAGTTTTATCTTAGACATAACACTGATGTGGTGTTTCTCTTCCGTATTAGAGGGCATGCAGCCCATTTCTAGATTACCATGAGGTAGTAGTTTGTGCTAATTCTTTTTTATCTATTTGCACCGGTGCATTTCACCCACCAGTTATGCTATTTGGTTAGGATTTGAGTTAATTCTTTCCATGAGGAAGTAGGGACTTTGTTTGATTGGCTTTGCCCTTTAACGCTAGTCTCATTATTACCGAGTGTGCCCTTCACCTCCAAGAGAGTGATAAAAACTCAGTCCATTTTGTTTTGTATAAAATTTAAATGTATGAGAGCTAGTGTAGGCACTTGTTGTACATGTGACATGCACCTACCCTTGGGTGCTACCAAGTAAGTACAAATGTTGTAGCATTTGGTCCAAACTATACATGAAGAAAATGCCGGTCTTAGACTTTGTGGGTGGACTCTAGGGGATTGAAGATTGCATGTTTCCTTTGTCATTTTGAGCATTATCTCATATATCACATCCATCCAGTTTTTTGCTTCAAAAGCACTGAGAGAAATGTTATTCTACCAATTTTTTCAAATTTGTCTTTTTTGTACATTTTAAAGATTTCTATGGAAATTGATTCACCATTATGCTTTTGAAAATATGATCCATTCATGCAATTCACAAATATTGTTTTATAAACCTAGAAGGTGTGATATTTTTCTTCATTTTCAAGTTTCTGTAACTTCCTCATTGTTGTATACTGCTTTCTATCAATATCTTTGGATCACTATGTTTCCTATGAACAAATGCTTCTATTCCAAATCACAAATCTAGATTTTTGATTACTAGTTCTCACCATTTTCTTGGACTTAAAATCTTTTCGTTTTTTGTGTTTTTTTTTCATACTTCTTCCTATGCAGGGTGCTGTTAGTGCACTTTTCAATTTCTAATCCTAAATCTCAAAAATCAAGATATTGTTGATCTTTTTATTAGGTCATTTTGCAATAGCTTCTCATTTAGTTTTAGAGGTCTAGACAAAGCTATCCTTTCACATTGAGTAATAGAGGTTGTGGTAGAGAACTTGTACAAGTACATGAGTTGTTAGGCAATCAATGCGAGAGGCTACTAGTTCAGAGAGTGGTGAGGTAAGCAGGTTAAATAGCAAGATAATGAATCTTTTAGTGAAGTAGATTATATTATCATGATGAATTAAGAAATACAATAGATCAATGGAAACTAGCCATTTCGTGGAGCATTGCTCAAGTTCTAGTTAAAGTAAATTCCTTGTGTTTTTTCCTTATTGTAAAAGCCTTCTTTCTACTTCTACCCTTGTGGAGTGATGGGAAAATGCTTGATTGGAGTCTCAGTGTCTTTGTTTAAGTATCTTCCTTAGAGCTGGATTGATTGAATGAATGCACTAGTGCATTGAGTTGACGGTGAATGGTGAGGCAATTGGTTTTTGTTTGATTGAATGCTCATAAATAACTCTTGATTGTAGCTAGATCAATGCATAGGCTAGTTGTTACTCTTATCCTAATGGGTTATGGACCCACACATGTTTGTAAATCTGAAGATCAAATGGCAGATATTTTTACCAAATCATTAGGTAGATGTAAATTTGAGAGGTTTCGTACTCTATTAGGGATAGAAAAATGTAATTTTATCATTGAGGGAGAGTGTTAGAAATCAATGATAAACTTCATTGTTACTGTTTATGATGCACATTAATGTTGACAGCTGTGACCAGTTGTCAATAGCCGTAGGCTAGTCTATTAGTCTACTCATAGGTTTTCTCTCTCTGTCAGGGTTCAGGGTTTATTTGTACATTTCACATTCTGTATGAGTTAGTGTGATAGAGTGACAGTGCGTGTTCTTCTTTCGCCTTCTTGTGGTGATTGCTTATGGTGAATGCTTGATGTTGCATATCTAATTCTTGACATGAATGCAGGATTGGGCTGTACATTTTGTGAAGCCTCAACTGTGACTTGAGATTCCTTGAATTGGAGCTCTAGCGTGGGCAGCAAGAGGCCCATGAATGCTCAATGATGGCTGTAGTTGCAACATTGTCAGATCAGTGGTAGCATGGTTTGCAGAATATTAGATCCACTGGAAGTTGCATTAATGCTTAAAGAGATTGAAAATAGTGTACGTAGACATTTGCACACATTAGAGCTAACAGAACAAGTCTTTGATCCTTTTTTTTAACAGAGTTTGAAGTTTTTTCATATTGAGGGTTAGAATGTCGCATTGGCAGCAAACACCTCGTAGGCTTGTTAATCAATAAAGAAAGAATGAAGGTCCTGGTTACATGTTGAAAGATTGGAGCATTGCAGGCTACAAATGTTGGAAACAACACCAAAGGGTGTCTACCAAGCTTGGTGTGGGAATACTGCCCTATGAGGTTGTGAATTAAAACCCATTGTGGCTGTTACACGACCCAGGGGAGCGGAGGGAGCTTCTTCCAAGATTTTGATTGAATAGGACTCCGCACAAACTTATTTTGGGTTAGCTTTTATACATTTGTACAAGAATCGGTTGAGAGCGGAATGCATACACAGTAATATTTTAGACATGGAATCTAATTTTAAGAATCACTAGAAAGGGGTTGTCCAACTTGTATGTATGTTAGTCAATCTTTTGGAAACAATTTTGTTGTTGCAACAATATTGGAGTGGAAGAAAAACAGAAGGTGATGACAAGATGTTCCAAGATTTACTCCAAGTACTTGATGCAGGTAAAGAAGTTTTAATTTCCTTTGATAAGCAGTAAGGTAAAGAAGTTTTAACATGTCTTGGGCCGAGTTTTGCTCCAATAGCAGTCACACTATCTCTTGCGAAATGGCTAGTTCATATATGTTGGATAGCACCAGCAAAATAGCACTGAAATGCAAGAGGTATAAATTTTTTTATATGATAAAGTATAGTGCTCATTTAATAGCCCTTGATGAGATCTACATACTGATATATAACACGGATAATTGTTGCATATGAGCATTGTTTAATGAGTCTTTAGTATTTGCAGTTTCAATAATTGTTGACAGGCCTAAAACATAGCCGTTGTACCGAAAGGACGTACCCAAAGGATGCAGCTAATTTTGTATCTTCCTCATTTTCATTATGAAAAGATTGGAGATGGTCATCTTTTGTTCTCTCATGATCTAAGAACCTAAGTCATTTTGAAGGATTATTGTGATGATTGCTTGCAATAGATAATAAGATTCTATGTGAAGCAGTCTCTTTTTTTCCAATCTGGTGTTAGAGCCTTCATTCTTAAGAAGAAAGTAATTGTGAGTGAGATTTCTTTCTGATCTTAGAAAAGAAGAGATCAGTTGTTTATATTTGCAGGTAGTAGAGAATGCGTTGAAAATGCTTGTGATCACTAATATGTATGGTGTTGAGTACCCACAGGCTTGCTATAAGAAATGTGATTTCAGAGGCCGTACTGCTAGGCATTTGGCCGACATTGCAGAAGCCCACAGCTCCAGTGCATTTATAGGGGTTAATTTTGAGATTTAAAGTGCCCACAGACCTGTGCATTCTTAGCGTTGGCTCACCCTAGAAGTGTGTCACACATTTACAAGGTAAACAACTAAATTTTAGCTTTTTTACAAACCCATTCTGTAAACCCATTCACCCACAGATCGATCCTTTTTTCTGATGTATGTCACTATCCAGCAGCTAAAATTTGGTTTTTTTACAAACCCATTCACAAGAGGATCGGCCCGTTCTTCTGATTTTTGTGATATTCCATCAGTGAACGGGTCACATGGAAAGGTGCCCTTAGGGCACTACAACAGGGTACAAATTGAGTACCATACAATGATTTTAGGGTTTCTCCTAGATTCTTACAAGATTCCCTTTTGAGCCTAACCCAATCCATTTTTCAATTTGTTGGACAAAGAGGCTGCTCAAGTTACCTCAAGCTGCTCAGAGGTGAGAGAGGAGACCTTCAAGATAGGGCATGAAAATTCTATTTTCTTGACCTTTCGAAATTTTGTAGATGGCCTAGCAATTAGTGCTTTTTCTTTGAGTTCCAATTTTCGTAAAATCAGTTTAACATTTTTACAAAGAAAATGGAGCAGCCTCACAAAACCTAATCTGTGGGACAAAATTTTTTTATAGGCACTTTCTGGATGCCGGAAGGTGCACATAAAAAAATTTCTCTTTTTTTAACGCACCTTATGCCCGGAAGGTGCGTGTAAGAAAAATTTACATTAAAAAGAAAATAAAAATAAAAGAAATGTAAAAACTAAATTCATGTAGAGGAAGGGCCGGCTCCCTCCCGCCTTCCACCCGCGGAAGGTGCTGCACCCTCAGGCCTCCACCCTCGGGTGCACCACATTCCCGGGCGGAAGGGCCTCGGAGCGCACCCTTCCCCCCAAAAAAAAACATCAAAATAGAAAGGGCCAATGTGAGGTAATAAGGGGCCTTCAAGGCTATCTAATCCCTCACTTCATTAAAAACTTTCTAAATTGAAGGGATCAAATTAGTGACCTGGATTGAAAGGAAAAACTAGGTGAACTTTATGAAAAAATTAAAATTGAAATTTCAATATATTTTGCCTCCTAATTCTTAGTAGAAAAGAAACGAGGTCTAGACCAAGCTTCAAAGTATTTTGACGAATTGGATCAAATGGCATTGGAACCGTTGAAGAAGAAGAAGATGAAAAAGTCTATGTCCCGGATCAAGGCCAAAAAGGCGAATCTGTGTTTCATTTGCAGCAAGCCTGGGCATATGATGAAATTCTGTCCGGAAAGGAAGAAGCCTACGACATAGATCTAGTAGTAAAGATACAAGTTTGTAAATTAACCTATTTGATTGTCAGTGTAAATGTTCTTTTAGTACTACTTTTTTCTTGCCTAATGAACTATTTTCGGTTAATAGGCATAGTTACAAATCAGGAAGTTAGTATTTTATTGAACAATAGTTCTACTCATAACTTTATTAATTCGAGATCATCTTGTGTAGAAACTCAGCCTGACAACTGAAGCCAGTAATCATAGATACAGAGTTTATCTAGCTTCAGGAGTAGAGTTGGAGACTTGGAATATGAAAGTGCCAAATCTACTAGTGCAGATTCAAGATTTTAGAGAATTAGTTAATTTTTATGTTCTATACCTAGCCCATAGGGATTTAACTTCTGGTTATGCATTGTTATTTAGTAGATTGCCTTCTTTGGCTATTGATTTTAAAAGCATGGTCTCACTTTCAAGGAGGGTGATAAGACAACTACTTTAATTGGCAGCAATATTGTACATCCATTGGATGAAATTTGTATAATGGAGGCATTTGATTATTCACAGTATAAATTTTTTTCACTATTTGCTATTTATGTTATGGATGTCTCTGATGTGAATCTAAACAGTTGTGAATTTTCAATATTAATTAACTTAGTAAATTTAGATCATGAACAAACAATGAAAAATCAGATCATAAGTGAATTGGAAGATGTTTTTCCACCAAGATTATCTCATGGTTTAGTTAGAAATCAGTTTTGATCTGATTCATTATTGTAAGCTCTAAATGTGATAATGTAATCATTGCACAATTTATTTGGTTTACGGTATATGGTTGTGTTCGGGACATGACCCATTATGGATATATCGATTGGGAACTGATCCCGTAGTTGGCTACATGGATTAGCCGAGTAATACCACATTGGTAGGAAATTAGCCCTGTATGGTGGATTTTGGTTTCGTTATGCTATACTCGATGGCATCTCTCGGGTTTGTCAGTTATTTAGGCCATATTGGGCCTTATTCTAGTTTGGCAGGTGCTAGGCCAATTTTAGGACACTTGTCCTTTCATGCAGTTGGTGTGTTTTCTATATGTGTAGGTTTCTTTATAATCTATAAACTTTTGCTGTGCCATCTTTGAGAGCTTGTGAGGAGTGGCTATGGTGATTGACTGATGTAATCAACATACTACACTAGATCCTATCAAAATTTTAACTTAGTATCAGAGCGGCAGGGTGCTGCACGTATGCACGATTCGGTGGAGCCATCATCTATAACTTTCACCAAGAAAAATGACATGAGAAGCATCTCTGGAAAAAGGACACCATACGGGGTGCAGGTGGTCCGGATGGCAGAAATCAACAAAGTTCCTTCGATCGGAGCTTCGAGGAAGATCAAAACGATCATCGAATTCTTGGAATAATTTCAAAAAATTGTTTCGAAAAGTGGCTATAAAGGAAAATTGGCTAGAACTTTTTCAGTAATCCGTCAATTACTTGAGTGGAGTGGATAGAAAGGTGGAGTAGGGTAGTGGTATCTCAGGGCCGAGAGGATTTTGAAATCCATTTAGAGTGAGAAGAGAAAGAAGCAATTCAGAGAACTAGCTATGGTGGTCTAGTTTTCGAAAAAATCGACAAATCACATATCTTTCTCTACGATGGATGGAATTGGGCACTATAAAGTGCTACTTAGCTTGATTTCACAGAGGCCAAGTTAATCTCAGAAGGATAGAGTCAACCATGAAAAAGATGAAAATCAATTAATTCTGAAGCTATGGAGCTCGTAACAGCTAGGGTTTTCAGTCAAAAACCATGGTTCTCTCTCAACTGGAAGTTGTAAATGCATACAATCAGGGCACTCTAGCGCTCTGAAATGGATGCCAGAAGGCCACAGTTTGATTTGGAGCAACGAGTGCTTGAATCAATGGAGATTAGACAACTTTTGAATAGGTAGGCTTTCAAGAAAACAAAATTGTGAATCTCTCCCCATGCATAGTGTTTTTCAGAACTGTGAAAGCACAATGGAGGCGCAATGGTAGGGCACAACAGCCTGTAACTAGCCATGGACAGCCGTGGCCAAGGGGCAATAGAGAGTTGAGAATCGGATCAGCCATAGCTATGGAAGAAAGCAAAGGGGAAGCTACTGTGAAGAAAAGAGGACAACTCGTAGTGGATCTCGCGTGCTCGTGACTGGCCTGTTAGCGGCCGAAAGTGCCTTGTGTTTCTATTAGCATGCAAATTGGCTAGAAGCTATAGCATTGGTCTCCTATTGGATCAACGATGAAGATGTCACAGAAGGAGAGTGCTATGGGCCACATAACATCTTTTGGATGCTACAGATGTTGCTATAGTTTGTATTTCTTTCCTCTTATCACATTTGAGCTTAAGGGAGAGTTAGAAATTAGTTGTGATTTGATTCATTAGGGTAAGCTCTAAATGTGATAATGTAATTATTGTACAATTTATTTGGTTTACTGTATATGGTTGTGTTCGGGACATGACCCGCTATGGATATATCGATCGAGCACTGATTCCGTAGTCGGCTACTTGGATTAGTCGAGTAGCCACATTGGTAGGAAATTTGCCTGTACAATGGATTTTGGTTTTGTTATGCTATACTCGAGGGCATGTCTCGGGTTTGTCAATTATTTAGGCCATATTGGGCCTTATTCTAGTTTGGCAGGTGCTAGGCCAATTTTAGGACACCTATCCTGTCATGCAATTGGTGTGTTTGTGATTGATTGATGTGATCAGCATACTGCACTAGATCCTATCAGAATTTAAATTAGTTTACCATCATCTAGGTTAGTAGACCACATGATAAAGTTAATTCCAAAAAGTCAACCTATCTCTAGACAACCTTATACGTTTTCTTAGAAAGAGGAAATAGAGATTTCAAATCAAATAGAAAACTATATGAGGATGAGACATATCCAATCTAGTAAGTCACCATGGGGTGCTCCTGTTCTTCTAAAAGCGAAAAATGATGGAAGTTTTTGGATGTGCATGGATTACAAGGAGTTTAACAAAGTGACTATTAAGAATAAATATCCATTACATTAGAGGAGTTCTATTTTGATTTTTTGTATATTTTTTCTAGAATATTTTTTACACATGGACCAATGAAAATACTCAAATTTCAAGTCTACGTAACGTGGCTCATTAAAATTGAAACAAGAATGATGTGCTATTGTATCACGAAGGCCTTTTTATGTTATAGTGTCATATTTTTACTCTATGTCAATGTGATTTCAATTTTGTTGTATTAGACAACATAATCCATGATTGATTATACATATAATCTGATTTTGTTTGAAAAGATCTTAAAAATTGGAAAATTATTGGGATGCATGTCATATACTTGAATTGCTTGATCTTGAAATGAATGCATTGGACAAGTTGCTTTTCTTGATTCTTGACTATCATCAATCGTTTGGTAAGAAGCTTTAGATTGTGCCAAACCCAGTTTGTTACTTTCATCACACCTTTTTGGAAACTTATTCCTTGGCATTGATTTTGTTGAGGAAGAAGACATTTTCAAGTTCTTACTGATTGTGCAATTCAAAAGTTTCTTGTTGTCGGTTGCCAAATCATTGTCTTCATTCAAATCTACAAAACAATTTTAGCACAAGTAATCAAGATTAACAATTGCAATCTTTATTTCTGAATAATCACATTTTAGCATTCATTATCTGTATTCAAGAGCGTCCACAAAAATGACGATTAGTCTTTAAAGTATTTCAATATTCAAGAGTATTTGCGATCAATTTTCATGTCAGTTTTCACAATATTCACGATCAATATCTCAAAATATTTGTTTCGCACTATTCACAATATTCACGATCAATATCTTAGAATATTTGTTTCTCAGTATTCGCAATTTTAGATTTCACAAACCATCTCTTTTGGATGCATAAATGAAAGGTAGACCATTAATTCATTGAATATGGAAGACGTTTTCTATGTCTTTCAAAATGAAAACACAATCACAAGATTATAACTAGATAAAGATCAACTATTATTAGTGAAAACTTATTGATCCGTTATATCTTCACAAAAAGTATAATAAGTATAGTTAAGAAAAACAAAACAAAACAAAACACAATACATGAGCTTCAAATATATTTGATACTATGTTGGTCATGGTGGGCGTGTGTGTGTGTGTGTGTGTGGTGCTTGTATTAGTACAAATACCCTAAAGTGACGGATGAAGTGGCGCCAATTCCGATTTTGCTTTTCACAATCTATTCATTCATGCGCTTACTTCTTTCTAAGATTTTCCTTTTGCTTATGGCTCATGCAAATAAAAAAAACCTTTGCTATGGCTTTTTCAAACTCCATTGACCGACATCAACACATAGTATTGCCTTTGGGTGAAAAATATGAAAATTTGGCCTCTTGGATACGTTTTCGTTGTTTTTTTCGGGACGTCATTTTCATCTTTGAGAAGGCCTGATTTCTGCGCCTTATTGTGATTTTAGATAGAAAGAAACAAAATCACTTTCAAATACATTAGGCTAAAAATTTAGGCTATTCGACCAAAATTCACAATGTTGCTTAAAACTATATTCTATCTATAAAAAATATATTTCCATGATATTCCACTTATTTTCAAAATTGATAATTGTATATATTAAATCTAGATTGCAATGTTGATAGTTTATAGTGTTACTTGAACTTAAGTCCATCATAGAAAACACAGAATTACATTAAGATAGTAAACAATAAACATATAACCAAGAAAGAGTGAGGGTAATAATAGAAGTAGAGAGACTATTTGTTATGTAGCGAATAATCAAAGCGGGGTAGAGAGAATGAGCAAGAGTGAAAAAACGTCTAGAGAAAGACTATAAAAAGAATCAGGGAGAGAGAGAGGGGAAAAAAAAAATGAAAATTTACCCTCCGAAATACATTTTTCTTTGGCATGATTTTCATCTTTGAGAAGGCTTGGTTTCTATGTCTTACCGTGATTTTGAAGAAGAAAAGAAATCACTTTCAGATGGCCTTGGAAGGTGGTCAAATGGCCTAAATTAGCGATTTCATGTAAAAATTAGAAATTTACTTTCCTTGACAAATTCAGAAGTAGGTATCAAGTTACGACATGATATCCATCTGAAAAAAATAAATTATTTGGTATGTGAAAGGCTAATGAAAGTGATGCAATCTTAGTTTGAATGTGAAGGGGGACACAAAAGTGAGCTGAATAAAATTAATAAGCAATTTTCAAATTTGAAATGTACTTGGGCATTAAATGAGACCTACAAGTCTACGTCCCACCTAGAGCCCTAGTTGTTGTCCTATTGGAACCAAGGCAATGAATATCCTAGTCTTGCCTTACAAAGTACCTACAAAAGTAGTATGGATGATGGGACCTACATTTAGCCCTTAACTCTTGCTCATCCTATATGGTAACCCAAGGTAAAAGTGTCACATAGGATCGATTAGGACTAAACTAATTATGATTGCTAGTGACAAGGTGGATTGAAAATCTACAAGTGCCTACACCATATTTCTTGAAGTAAATCTCATATCTTGGCTTTTCAAAAAGCAAGATACTATTTCTCCCTCATGTGAGGGCCTAGTATAAAGCACTTACTACAACAACAAAAGAAGTGCTTTGGATCAAGAGACTATTATTAGAACTAAAGTACATCAAGGAGAATGATCTACCATTGATCAAATGTGACAATATCTCGGCCCAAGCCCTTGCCAACAATCCTATCTTTCATGCAAGGAGCAAACATATTGAAGTTACACATCCTTTTGTGAGGGAAAAGCTCATTGGAGGAGAGATTGACTTGGAGCATATTGGATCATCTTCGTGTATTGCCGATCTACTCATCAAGCCTTATATCAAGAGTTCATTCATTAGATCCAACCTTGGTTTAATTCCAAGATCTATGCTTACATGAGAATAGATGATTTTGAGTGTGAAAAATAAAAAAGTCATCTATGTTGAGTCTAGGGGTTAGATAAACTTTTTTGCTACCATCTATGTGTAAGATGTTGATAGGGCCAATTTTTGGCTTAGAAGGCAAAATAGAGAAATCCACATGTAAAACTTTGATTTGGCCATAAGTAGGATATGATGTAAACTCGAGCTAGTTAGGCTAGTTACATTTGTGAAGTGGTGATTGGGTGAGTGTCACTTCCTATGTGTTGGCATGTAATCTTGGGTCCAATCAAAAGAGAGTTATATATCGAATTGGCCCAATTTATATTTGATGGCTCATATCTCATCAAGCCAATCATATTTAGAGATATCATTGCAAGAAGGAGATGAGAGAGTAAATTTTCTCATTAAAGGGCAAAAAGAAAACCAATGGAAAGAAGAAGCATCCAAAGAAGGCCAAAGAAGAGGATGATTCATCAAGTTCAAAGGACAAGTCAAAGCAAAAATGCCTCTTTTGTGGAAAGAAGGGGCATTATGCATCCGAATGCTACAAGAGGCTAAGAGCACAATAGGAGGAAGAAAAACAAGGAAACCTTGCACATGAGGAGGAGGAGGATGAAGTAGATGTATTCTTGATGGCATCTACATCCTCACCAATAGGAAATAGCAATTCAAGAGACACTTGGTGGACTGATAGTGGGCCTAGCTCCCCCATTTCTTGTGAAAAGGATTTCTTCTCAACCTTAACACTCATTCAATGATGCTAAAAATTTTGTATTACAGCAAGTGATGAAGACTGTAGGATAGATGGTGTTGGTACCATCTCTTTGAATCTAGAATCCTCAATAAGTATGGATTTAGAAAATGTCCTTTATATACCATCCATCACCAAGAATATGCTTAGTGTTTGGTCTACTCTTAGAAAGTGGTGTGGATGTCCACTTTGAGCATGGGGGTGTTTGTTCCATTTTTAAGAATGATGTTTGCATTGCAAAGGGATTTAAACATGGAAGATTGTTTAAGTTGGAAGCTAGTGTTGCTTTTGAGAGTGTGAGCTTGGCAAAGGAGGAGATCATTCAAGAGGAGATCTTGGCAAAGTGTGATCTTGCTTACATTGAGGAGGATCATCAAAATGAGGAAGATCTTGAGGATCAGTCTCAAAGCATGAGAGTTCCAAGGGAGTCTTCAATGACAATGGCTGAGTCATCAATTTGCATGCAAATTGTCCATTCCAGTGTGCATCTTGCAAGGATGGTGAGCATTGGAGAGTCTACTATCTCTAGATACTTTTTGGATACTATTATTAGTAGAACATGGAGTGACTTGTTGCTTATCTTTAAGATCTATGATAATTAGTACTTTTTATGACAAGACAATGAAATGGATGCTTTCAAATCTACATTTCGGGTTGATAAAGCAATTTCATTGGATAACTACTTTTGTAGTTTTGATAGCTTTATTTACTTTTGCCAACTCGGCCCATGTTTTTATTCATGTCAGCATTGTAAAATGTAGTTGTGAGGCATTAGGCTTGTTGGCTTGTTCGTCCTTGTCTACTTTTTTTGGTGGGTAGTGCTCCTAAATAGATATGGGTTTAGGAGCTCCTTTGTCGGTCTTTTATTGATGCTCTTTGTGTTAATGGCCATAGAACCTAGAATAGTTTTCTAATATGGTAGACCGGCCCTCCGATATTCGAGATTGTTGGTCACGATGAGATTCTTAATTCCATGTCAAGGCCAGGTTTGTGGACTACTACCTTGAGAGGACCTAGACACTCTAATTGAGACATATGGAGTACTGTATGTACGTGTGACAGATGTAGGTAGGAGGACTGCACGAAGAGATGTAAGCTATTTATAGTTGATCTGCATGGAGATTGCATGGTTCATTCATAGGAATCTACTCTGTATATATTGAGGTGGGGTCTCTCCATCGACATATTGGGTTTAGGTTGCCAGTTGCTCTCTTCTCTCTAGCTTTCACGTGGCATGGCTTGGGGGCTAGATCCTAGTTTGATCTCAGTTTTGTTGGGCAGTTGGCTCCATAATCTCTCTTATTGTGTTCTCCTATCCTCATCTTAGGGGTTATCCCTTATGGTAATTTACATAGGTACATTAGAGCCAAACTAAGATTGCGGTCTTGGAATGGGATTGGAGGCAAGCTCTACATCGGATTGGAAGGATGAAGCACTTGGATTACCATCCCAAAATGGAGTGATGTTTTTTCAAGAGGAATTGGTGTTGATTGCACTAATATCCTGAAATGAAGCATGTTTGCCACAAGTGGTGGTAAAGTGTCTTTCTAGTAGTTTTTTTGGTTATATAAATATTGCATCTAATTGGTGTTTGATTCATTTCCTATTTCTTGGCTGCTTGAGAACTCCTATCGAATGTGGAATGGTGGTTGGAATTTGTGAGGAAGGCGAGTAAATGTAGCATCCTGCATTCTAGAAGGGGAGGTGCAGTGGTCGGAGAAGAGCCTGAACATCCAATTGCGGTATAGCCGCGCAGTAAATATGAATTTTACTCTCTTGTTCAAGAGAATTTAGGGTATTCATATTTTTTTTTGGGGGGGGGAGCCCGAGGGGGGGGGGGGGGGGGGGGG